>CM059278.1:11879027-12255063 GCA_030347295.1 Setipinna tenuifilis
ATAATTTTTTTGTTTTTTAGTGTCTGTAATATATTTTTAATTTTAATGGCTGTTTCCGGGTATATTGGTTGGGAAAGTTTAATGTAGTATTCTTTATTGTTTAATTGATTGTATCCTTCCAGTAAGTATTGGTCTCTGTTCATGATAACTATAGTGCTGCCCTTGTCAGCTGGTTTGATTATAATGTGTCTGTCATTTATTAATTGTTTCAAGGCCGTTTTTTCTTCCGGGGTGATGTTTTTGTCCTGAGTGTCCTGTTTAATAAATGTTTTGAGAGTTTTGGTGTCCTGGTTGATGAGGTCATGTATGTATTGGGGTATGTCTTTGTTTTTTGGGGTCCAGTCTGATGGTGTTAGAAATGGTTTTGGTTGGTGTTCATTGTCCTCAAAATATGATGCAAGTTTGATTCGGCGATGGTAGGTTTGTATATTATGTTGTAACTGTTGTTTGTCATTGGTAGTTGTGGTAGCTGTAGGCAATGTTCCCTCTAATTTTTCATGTGTCCGGGCAAACACACAAGCTCCCTGAGCACACTGAGGACCATTGTGAGCAACATCAGGTGTGCACGCTGTGGCCACACATCACAACACCAGTATCACACTTCAAAGTTTTAGATCATGGCAAGTTACATGGCTTATTAAAAGAATCAAATTGCAGCAGCAATTTTAATTAGTTTACTTTTAATATAAGTGATTAAAATGAAAGACAAAAATCTTTTTTTCATGAGATGTGTAGTCTGTTATATGTGAGAGTCCTGCTTTAGCCACTTTGGACTTAAAGAGGACCAGTTGTGTCCTGGCTTAGGGTCCTGTTCTGGAAGAAATGATACAAATACACCTTTCAGACATTTGTTTATGTTTTGTTAAAATATTCACATTTAGCACAATGACGTGTGCTGTTGCTTGTGATACAGTGTACATTCCTGTAACTCTTTGGGCCCTATTTTGCCGCGGCGCATTGTGCATTCGCGACATGCGCATGCTGTCATTGCTATTCTGTGCCAGCGCAACGCTCATTTTTTCAGGCAAAAAATCACGTTGTCTAGATAGCAGATGACATTGCGCCGTGACGGGCGGGTGAGCGAAAAGAAGAGGTGTGGTCTGGCGCAAAGCGCACCAGATGCTATTATGAGGACGTATAAACCATTTGCGCTTTTGATTACTAAAAAGGTGCTTTTTCGTCACTGGCGCATTGTTGAAGAGCTATTTTAGAGGCGCACAACGCTTTGAACCCCGATGTACCTGCTGCTGCGCCAGAGAGGCGAGCTGAACTGGCATAAAAGTTGCAACATGTAGGCCTATAGCCTGTATAGCTATGTATTTGTATGTTTTAGTAAGCAAACAGGCACAAATAATGAGAATATAGCGATGTTGTGCAGTTTATAGCAATGTTCTACAGTTTATTTACAATTTCTTTTGTCGTTTTAAATAAACATGCATTCATTTTGATGGCAAGTAAAATATTGTCAATGACAATTTTAACTTGCTCTGGGTCAGATTTTGTTTTGTGTGACAGCTCGTTCCTCTTCTGTCGGTCTTGTTCACTCTCCCGCAATAATGTACCAATCCCCTGTCCCATCTTGAGTCTTCGTACATTTCCAACAGCTTTCAAATGACTTTTCTGCTGAATGTGACGCTTGAGGTAGTCCAACTTCCATTCAGTCCACATTTTTCCCTCTGAAAACTCACTTGGTACTTTGGCTTCGCTGCATGTTTTGCAGAGTAGACCTTTCTCACTCGAAAAAGAAAAAATATCACCCAATTTCACCGCTTGTTCTTCTATTTGCATATACTCCGACAGCCATTCCATCTTAAATGAACCGCATTTCTTTTTTCCTTTGGCTTGGTGAGTGGATGTGTCGCTGCCCGTTCGTTTCGCCATGATAAGGGGTTAGCGATTGTGTTGTTAGCTTGCTAACCTGCAGCGCGCGTGTAGGCTATGACAATGTAGTAGTAGCAATGTCAATGCTATGATTGGCTGCGTAGCGGAAGTGAACCTTATCGTATCATTGGCTGGACACCTGTCATTCACCGAGTTACAACGCAATTAATACGTTTATGTTGAATTTTATTTTATGCGCTGCTTAGATTTTCTTATGCGCTGAGATGTGCGAGCAGCTGCGCAATTGCGCACGCGCGCAGCTTAGAGGGAACACTGGCTGTAGGTATGAATGTTAAGCCTTTGATGAGTAGAGAGGTCTGGGATGGTGTTAGTGTAAAGTTTTCAGCAAGGACTAGGATGTTTTTAGGTACCCCTCCCGGTGGTGGGTTTCTGGGGGCAATCAGTTTAGGTGAGAGATCCAATGTTGCAACATGCTGTTGCCGGTATCTGGTGTCCAGTGTGTGCGGTCTAGTTCTGTGTCAAATAGGTGGCTAGGAAGTGGGGGGATGACTTGGTGGTTCCGTTCTATGTATTGGTTTATTTGTTCCAGGTTTTGTATTTCTGCTGATGGTAAGCGATTAGAAAAATTCAACATAGGGATGTATATTTTTGCCTTTGGGAATGTTTCTTTTGCATATTTTACTGTTCTTTGTATTTGTTTCATTGTAGTTTCTCTTACTTTGTGTTGTCTATGGTTTATGCCCAGTGATAGGATTACGTTGTATACTTCGCAGTGTACTTGTGCCTTATAGATTAGGCCCACCGCATGGCCAAACTGAGCCCCTGGATAACAGTCAATTTGAACATCCGGGTGATCATATGGGCCTATTCTGTCCAGATTGGAGTCCCCAATAATTAGAGTAGGTTTGAAGACTGATAGTGACCAGTTCCTGAATTTTTGTGTGGTGGTGGGATGTCTGGTTACCCTTGTGGTTGTGTTAGGGTTGGGCTGAGGGTCAGGGTTGGGGTAAGGGTAGGGGTTGGGGTTAGGGTGAGGTTTTAGGGTTGGGGTTGGGGTTAGGGTAGGGTTGAGGGGTTGGGGTTAGGGTAGGGGCTGGGGTCAGGGTTGGGTTTAGGGTTGGGGTTAGGGTAGGGGTTGGGTTTAGGGGTTGGGGTAAGGGTAAGGGTTGGGTTTAGGGTCAGGGTTGGGTTTAGGGGTTGGGGTTAGGGTAGGGAAGTAACGGCCAGTTCAGCAAATGTTGAGGCTGAATTTAAAAACTTGAAGGAAGGCCTCTTCAAGCATGATAGCTTGCCTCTTCGCGTGGACCGCTTTGTGCGACGCCATCTAGATCACATTGACGGTCAGATGAAGTTGTCCTCCGCCAACACAAAGATGGAGTTGTCGGATGAGGAGGACTCCGAGAAGGATGTGGAAGAGCAGGAACCAGTGGAGAACTGGAAAGGTCTGGGTGTCCCACCTAAACAAAGAAGGTCATACTTAACACCATGTCCAGAATGGCAACACATAAATTTGGCTACAAAACATAAGAAAACCCAAATTGGCCTTCTAAGAAATGGCAACTATTTCGCCAGTCATACAGTTAACACAGGGAAAGCACCTCCACCCTGCAGAGTGCCATCAACCACTGGAGTCCCTTTCAGATCGGTCTGCAGCTTATTTCTCCTCCTCTGATGTGCCAAGGTGTGATGGTGTGGTAGCTCTTCTCCTAGAGATGGGGACAGACCAGCAGTTTGTGCTTGGGGATTTCCCAGTGAACATCACCTTACAAGAGCACTCATTTAAACTAAGAGGGATTATGGCTTTTCAACCGGGCCCAACCAGAAAAGCTCTTGGGCATTATATTGCTTTCTGTAGGAGGTCATCTTGGCTATGGGAGCAGTATGATGACCTTGCCAACAAGGTCACAATGGCTCCAGAAAATACGCTCATCCTTCCACATGTTGTGTTTTACACAATAGAATGAATTTTGTTTTCATTTCTGCAGTTTTTTATGTTCTTAGTTCTAAATGTTCATGGTTTCAAATAAATGATTCAGTGACAACACCTTATGACTGTTAAACTTTTTACAATATATACTACTTGTTCTGGTATGTACTTGTCAGTAGGGCTGGGCGATATGACCATACATATCGTGAGGACGAGTGGTCAGTATGTGTTGATATACACACCAATACTGTAAAAAGAATCATAAACAACAAGTGAACCATATATATAATGCTGATAGGCCTAATGATCAATAGAAGGATATTTTCAGTATGTGGTTGAGCGATGAACTTGAAGACAAGTAAAATAAAGATAATGGTGTTGATAATAAATGGGTACTTTAGTATTACCTTTGAAGCCTTTCGTGAAACCTGTTTAATGTTGAATATCATGAAGACGGTTTGTGCACAAACGTAACGTAAAACAAAATAAATAGTATAATGTAACACTTATATAATAATACAAAGTAAATAAATAACATACTATAAATATAGCTGCAAGCAGCATTGCGGGGCCAAGCAGTGACTCGGCCCGTCCCAGCCCAAGTCGCCACGGAAACAATCAGATCCGACAAGGCAGAAGGTCAGAGGGACGCGCAGTAAGTGTTTGCAAGCAGAACCGCTTGTCCAACTTTACAGTGTACAAAATAAACTTTTATTTTATGCGCTGCTTAGATTTTCTTATGCGCTGAGATGTGCGAGCAGCTGCGCAATTGCGCACGCGCGCAGCTTAGAGGGAACACTGGCTGTAGGTATGAATGTTAAGCCTTTGGTGAGTAGAGAGGTCTGGGATGGTGTTAGTGTAAAGTTTTCAGCAAGGACTAGGATGTTTTTAGGTACCCCTCCCGGTGGTGGGTTTCTGGGGGCAATCAGTTTAGGTGAGAGATCCAATGTTGCAACATGCTGTTGCCGGTATCTGGTGTCCAGTGTGTGCGGTCTAGTTCTGTGTCAAATAGGTGGCTAGGAAGTGGGGGGATGACTTGGTGGTTCCGTTCTATGTATTGGTTTATTTGTTCCAGGTTTTGTATTTCTGCTGATGGTAAGCGATTAGAAAAATTCAACATAGGGATGTATATTTTTGCCTTTGGGAATGTTTCTTTTGCATATTTTACTGTTCTTTGTATTTGTTTCATTGTAGTTTCTCTTACTTTGTGTTGTCTATGGTTTATGCCCAGTGATAGGATTACGTTGTATACTTCGCAGTGTACTTGTGCCTTATAGATTAGGCCCACCGCATGGCCAAACTGAGCCCCTGGATAACAGTCAATTTGAACATCCGGGTGATCATATGGGCCTATTCTGTCCAGATTGGAGTCCCCAATAATTAGAGTAGGTTTGAAGACTGATAGTGACCAGTTCCTGAATTTTTGTGTGGTGGTGGGATGTCTGGTTACCCTTGTGGTTGTGTTAGGGTTGGGCTGAGGGTCAGGGTTGGGGTAAGGGTAGGGGTTGGGGTTAGGGTTAGGTTTTAGGGTTGGGGTTGGGGTTAGGGTAGGGTTGAGGGGTTGGGGTTAGGGTAGGGGCTGGGGTCAGGGTTGGGTTTAGGGTTGGGGTTAGGGTAGGGGTTGGGTTTAGGGGTTGGGGTAAGGGTAAGGGTTGGGTTTAGGGTCAGGGTTGGGTTTAGGGGTTGGGGTTAGGGTAGGGAAGTAACGGCCAGTTTAAAGTTTTCATAATAAATGGGTACTTTAGTATTACCTTTGAAGCCTTTCGTGACACCTGTTTAATGTTGAATATCATGAAGACGGTTTGTGCACAAACGTAACGTAAAACAAAATAAATAGTATAATGTAACACTTATATAATAATACAAAGTAAATAAATAACATACTATAAATATAGCTGCAAGCAGCATTGCGGGGCCAAGCAGTGACTCGGCCCGTCCCAGCCCAAGTCGCCACGGAAACAATCAGATCCGACAAGGCAGGTCAGAGGGACGCGCAGTAAGTGTTTGCAAGCAGAACCGCTTGTCCAACTTTACAGTGTACAAAATAAACTTTTATTTTATGCGCTGCTTAGATTTTCTTATGCGCTGAGATGTGCGAGCAGCTGCGCAATTGCGCACGCACGCAGCTTAGAGGGAACACTGGCTGTAGGTATGAATGTTAAGCCTTTGGTGAGTAGAGAGGTCTGGGATGGTGTTAGTGTAAAGTTTTCAGCAAGGACTAGGATGTTTTTAGGTACCCCTCCCGGTGGTGGGTTTCTGGGGGCAATCAGTTTAGGTGAGAGATCCAATGTTGCAACATGCTGTTGCCGGTATCTGGTGTCCAGTGTGTGCAGTCTAGTTCTGTGTCAAATAGGTGGCTAGGAAGTGGGGGGATGACTTGGTGGTTCCGTTCTATGTATTGGTTTATTTGTTCCAGGTTTTGTATTTCTGCTGATGGTAAGCGATTAGAAAAATTCAACATAGGGATGTATATTTTTGCCTTTGGGAATGTTTCTTTTGCATATTTTACTGTTCTTTGTATTTGTACTTTACAGTGTACAAAATAAAACTGCTGCGACCATCATCGGTGAACTATGCCGAACAGTGCGCAGAGGCAGCAGTGCCTAATGTCTCAGTCTGTTCATTTGATTTGAAAATCAGACCTACGGTTCAAAAGTTACAAACAGAAATGTACCTGCAACTTTGACCTGCTGGTGGCGCTAGAGGGTTGGGGCTGGGCACCTATAATTGGTTGTGGGGAATTCTGATGCTGTCTACAATGTGCGTGCCAAATTATAGCATTTTCCTACTTACGCTTCTATGGGCTGCCATAGACATCCAATATTTTGAGAGATTCCAAAATGGTGGACGTTCTCTTTGAGTAAACATGACATCATAGGGTTAGATTTGCCTTGGTCCAAGGATTACATACATACAGGATTTATGAAAATCGGTCATACGATTCAAAAGTTACAAGCAGAAAAGTGTAGAGTTTAAAGTGCCTAAAAGTTTGACCTGTTGGTGGCGCTACAAGGTTTGAGCCAGGGACCTAATTTTTGTTGTGTGTAGTCATAAGGTAGACTTGTATGTCTATGACAAATCTTAGAAAAAGGGGTTGCCGAGGCATGCATTTTTTAAAGAGCTGTTTAGCTCAGGTGTTGCTGCTGTTTCCCTTCCTGCTTTGCTTCAACTGAAGGATCCTAAAGCTGCATCCAGTCTAGTTAGATTTTTTTTAAATGCTCTGGCCTTTATGCCAGAATCTGAGAGACTAACGGACAAGTAGAGGACTTCATTTAATTATCCTGTAGGTGGCGGTAATACACCGGATGGTGTCCAAGCCGTCATTATCCTGAAGAAGATGAAGAAGAACAACCCAGTCTGTCCTGCCACATATTGTCTTCACAGGACACTTGTGTCAAATGGCTCTGAGTGTGGTTATGTTTTCTACTGGAATAGCTCACCTTCAATAGTAATAGGCATAGGAAAAGGGAAAAATGTCGCCGTGTGCAGCTTGAACATGCCGCTGTACCATGACTCGTTCCAATCAGTTTGTTCAGTAGGAGGTTAGATACCACCTGTGATGAGTTTGGACTCTATAGGTTTTTTTGCGCGGCATGCAGTCGGATTATAATGTAATGACAACGGAAAACTGTGGCGCATACCATATCACTTCGGAGACATGAGTTGTGGAGTAAATAGGTCTATATGATATGGCGGATTGATAAACATAGGTATAGAGATTAGTGAGTTTGGCAGAAATAATGTGATATTCTTGGTGCGCTACCTTTTTTTAGCCACCAGAGGGTAACAGACACTGTGGAATGAACCACAGTGTCTCCCTCTGGTGGCCAAGAAAAGGTAGCGCACCAAGAATATCACATTATTTTTGGTTATTCCATGGTCTCTGCCTAGTGGCCAGAGAACAGTACTGCAGCATAAATATCACGTTATTTCTAGTCATTCCATGGTCTCTGCTACCCTGTAATACCACACAAACTTTGTTATCAATTCTTCTGTATAACTTAGAGGAGGCGGGGCCAATACCCCAGGCCAATACCCCAGGCCAATACCCCAGCCATCCCCAGACACTGTGTGTGTGTGTGTGTGTGTGAGAGAGAGAGAGAGACAGAGAGACAGGCAGAGGCGGAGAGAGACAGTGTGTTTATGTATGTCTGTTAGTGTGTGTGTGACGAGTGTCTATTTGTGTGTTTGTCTGTCTGTCTGTCTGTGTGTCTCTGTTTCTGTTTCACTGCGTGTCTGTGAGAGTGTTTGTATGTGTACTTATATGTGTTCTAACTGCATGTGTGTGTGTGTGTGCACTTTAGTGTGTACTGAGTTTGTGCTTCTCTGTGTACTAAGTGTGTGTTTGTATGTGTACTGAGTGTGTATTTGTTGTGTGTGTGTCTCTCTGTGTGTACTAAGTGTGTGGTGTTTGTACAGCTGTGCCCCGAGGCAGAAGACCCCCCATTGAGCTCTGTGTCAGTGAAACCTGCACACGCTGAAATGAGCGAAGGGCAGACATTTGAGAATTCTTCTCTCTGCATTGTTCAATTTGGATTGGCTACTGTGCGCTGATAGTTTGGCCAATCCCTACGAAATTCAACACTTGCATGTACCAATGTCTGAAGATGGTTCATGCCGAGTTTTACAAATGCACAAATTGTGGGAGGTGCATCTTTTCATAAGCATGATATGCATTTTTAGGCATTGCAGCGCCCCCTGTGGGCCGATCTGGACGGAATTTTGTGGAGAACCTTGCAACATATGGATAATCCGGTGTGCTGAATTTCGTTACAATCCATCTAAAGGTTTTTGGAATATGACCTAATTTCCTGTTTGGCGACTTATAAGATGATTTTGATTGGTTGTCACGGCCAAACGATGAAGAGTATCAAAATTCCATTCAATAACTTTTGTGAGGCTGGGGCTAAAGATGCTATGTACTAGATTATAGCTGAATCGGGCAAAGATTGTGGGAAGAGTAGTGTTTTAAGTGTTTTTCACACCATCCAAAATGGCGGACAACCGTCATGGCGGAAAATAAAGTTATTGGATGCGTTGGATTTGGATCAGCCCAAGGATTCTAGAAATACCAAGATTTTGAAAATTGGATGTACAGTTCAAAAGTTACAAGCAGAAATAAACCTCTAACTTTGACCTGCTGGTGGCGCTAGAGGGTTGAAGTTGGGGGCCTATAAATTGGTGGGTAGAACCCTGAGACCATCTAGAATGTGAATACATTTGAATTGATTTGGAGCAGGAGAAGAATAACATTGATTTTCATAAAATCCAAAATGGCGGACGTTCTATCTAAACAAACATGACGACATAGGGTGCGTTGGATTCCTCTTGGCCCAAGGATTACAGTAATACCACATTTTTGAAAATCCGTTGTAGGGTTCAAAAGTTACAAGCAGAAAAGCACCTCAAAATTTGACCTGTTGGTGGCGCTAGACCGTTTGAGCATGGGACCTGTCCTTTCTTGTGGAACCTCATGGGATAGACTGTGTGTGTGTGAAACAAAATAGAAGATTCCGACAAAGGGTTACCGAGATATGACCTCACTTCCTGTTTGGCGACTTTTAGGATGACTTTGATTGGCTCTCACGGCCAAACGATAAACGATATCAAAAATATGTTGATGTTTCTTGTGAAGCTTAGTCCAAAGATGCTATGAACCGGATTACAGCAAAATTGGTCAAAATTTGTGGGAGGAGTAGCATTTTAACTGTTTTTCACAAAATTCAAAATGGCAGGAAAACTATCCTGGCGGAAAATGACGTCATGGGGTGCGTTGGATTCTCGGCCCATGGATTCCATAGATACCAAGTTTGTGAAAATTGGACATATGGTTCAAAAGTTACAAGCAGAAATGTACCTGCAACTTTGACCTGCTGGTGGCGCTAGAGGGTTAGGGCTGGGGACCTGTAATTGGGTTTATTCACAATTCTTTCCTGGTTACAATAAGCCAGCATCACAACTTCCGGCCATGACGTTCTATCAATAAAGTCTGTTCAGCTGTCATTCAGGGAACTGACATTTCGCGTCAGCTATTTTTCCTTAACGTCTTTAACAATGTCATTTTACACCTTTTCCTCTTTCAATTTGGCATTTTCTTCCCGCAACCTCTCCAGTTCCTCCAGTAACTCGTCCACAAAGTCTGGATAAGGACGGTCATCATAGTCGTGGTCCCGAGCAACTGACTGGACCGCTGGGGTGGTTTGGACCGGTCTTGCTGTGCGTTCCCACACGGAAAGCCTTCGTTCTCTTAGAGAAAAATTGTTCCACTCGAACAACACCGGTACAGCCCCGGGTTTCAGCCTCCTCCTCCCACCTTCCTCAGTCGGCTCTCGGATATCCTCCGCCACGAAATGTCGACTACAAACCCTCATATGGCTACTGACTTCAAACGCGTCTCGTTTTATGTTTACCAGCCATCGCCTTCGAAGTTGGTCGTCGGTGGGAAACGTGATAGCTGATAAATGAATTGTATCTCGCAGACGAGGAACATCAGATGTTGTACCCTCGCGACGCTGAAGTTTAAGCCGCAACATTATTACAATTTAGACGATAGTCCACCTTATAATACTAATAATAATAATACTAACAATAATATTAATAATAATTATGATAATAATAAGCTAATTATATTCTGCTACTACTCTAAATACACTTTAACAAATCGCTACAACTGTCTCACTTCTGTTTACCTCAGCACGAAAATACCACCACATTGTAACCAACATTCCACCGGAAATATACCCGCTGGCTTATTGAAATGCGGAAGTTCTTTAGAACGCTTCGTGAATAAACCCAATTGGCTGTGGTGAAAGCTGATGCTGTCCAGAATGTGTGTACCAAATTTCAGCATTTTCCTACTTAAGCTTCTATGGGCTGCCATAGACTTACAGAGGAGGATGAAAAATAATAATAATAATAATAATAATAGGAAAACAGACAAAACCAATAGGTTCGCCAGCTTCGCTGCTTGGCCCCTAATTAGACATAAGAAACTACAATGGCCTGTTCCTAGGGTCGTATGTATTCTATTCTTTTTTATTTTACTATGGATAATGCCATAGCCATTAGCCTCAACTATATCAGCACATTTAATCCTAATAGCATTTTTTGCTGCCTTACCAACGTTGTTTATGCTGACTTATGGTGCGCGATATTCAATAACGTTGAGTTAATAAGGATATTATTGTCTTTTCTGAACTAATGTAGCGTCCGAGGTAGACTCCCTTAAGAACATACACTGGCCAGTACTTATCTTTGGATGAGACAATGGCTCTCCGTTTAATGGCGCCTCAGAACCTTTTCATTACACGAACACGAAAGCTGGACACTGGAACAACCAACATTTTCCTCCAATATTCCCATTACCATAGTAAACCAATAAACAACCCCCATATACGGTGCTACATTAACAACAGTTTCGGGCAAGTGTGTTTGACCACAGTATAGCATAGCCTACTTACCTCAGGTAAGCTGCAGATTTCGCCGACCCTCTTCTCTGTGACAAATATCCCGCTACTTCTGGGTTTCGTTGAATAGGCCTTAAGCATTGCGTGTGGACAGGGTCACCAAAAACACCACAAATAAAGACGATTTGTGCACAAATGTTAATTTTGTCTGCACAAACGATTCCAATCATTTTTGAGTCATTTTGATGTTGATGGGTTGCTGGTGATCAAATAATTACATGGTAAATATCATAAAGACGGTTTGTGCGCAAATGTTAATTTTGCCTGCACAAACGTGCACAAACTATTCCGACCATTTTGGAGTCATTTGGATGTTGATGGGGTGCTGGGTGACCCCAGGTCACCAACCTCATAGACACATACATAGACATCCTATAGAGTCTGTGCAACGAATCTACCTTCCACTGGAGCGAACGTGACGCGGTGCCGCCATCTTGAGGTGGTGATTCGCTCCACTCAATATAACCGGTTTGACAGCAGCAATGAATTATCACCGCATTTAATAAATAATATTTCGCTAAAATAACAGATTTTTTATGTCATCCGTGAAGCAATGATAAAAAAAAACATGGTTCAAGGGATATTCCGACCATTTTCGAGTCATTTGGATGTTGATGGGGTGCTGGGTGACCCGAGGTCAAATAATTACATGTTAAATATCATAAAGACGATTTGTGCACAAATGTTAATTTTGCCTGCACAAACGAAGCACCAATGATTCCGACCATTTTGGAGTCATTTGGATGTTGATCGTGTGCTGGGTGACCCGAGGTCAAATAATTACATATTAAATATCATAAAGACGGTTTGTGCACAAATGTGAATTTTGCCTGCACAAACGAAGCACAAACGATTCCGACCATTTTTGAGTCATTTGGATGTTGATGGGGTGCTGAGTGACCTCAGGTCACCAACCTGTTAAAAGTTAAATGTCATAAAGACGGTTTGTGCACAATTGTTAATTTTGCTTGCACAATCGTGCAAAAACGATGCACAAACGAATCAAAATACTTGTATTCATATTTTCAACATATGGGGTGGCAACTTCACGCAGGTCCACGTTTCAACAAAACCCTTCATGTACCATCGTGTTCCCACAAAAGAAGTACGTGTTGCACAAATTCTGGCCATGTGATAGGCTTGTGTAAGTTCATGTAGGTACATATAGGCTGCTTATGAAAATGCAATTGATGGATACATGTCAGTAGGCGCGTTCGGGCTGATGTAAACGTTTACATGCGCCTACATGCGTTTGCAGTCAGTGATGCATTGTGGGATGAAAATGTTGCATGATGGTTAGACTTTGTGTCAGACTTGCCAGAAAGGCGTGGCGATGTCACAAAAACGTCACAAAGTCATATGACCTAAAATGTAAGTTAAATGCATGTAGACGCATGTAGACAAATTGTGTAAGCGCTTGCAGTTGCTTTCACACGGCTACAACCGTCTAACTAACGCCTCCGTGGTGACGCAACTTTTCCCTGGTTGGTTTAAAGTTCATTGACATCTGGACACGTGTGTTGTGTAGCACTCTGTCACGGAATTTCTCATCTTATAAGGCGCGTTCGGGCTGATGTAAACATTTACATGCGCCTACATGCGTTTGCAGTCAGTGATGCATTGTGGGATGAAAATGTTGCATGATGGTTAGACTTTGTGTCAGACTTGCCAGAAAGGCGTGGCGATGTCACAAAAACGTGACAAGGTCATATGACCTAAAAATCCACCTGAGTTAAACACATGTAGACGCATGTAGACAAATCGTGCAAGCGCTTGCAGTTGCTTTCACACGGCTACAACCATCTAACTAACGCCTCCGTGGTGACGCAACTTTGCCCTGGTTGGTTTAAAGTTCATTGACATCTGGACACGTGTGTTGTGTAGCGCTCTGTCACGGAACTTCTCATCTTATATGTACGTTATTTTAGTCCAGTTTGAAGACATATCTTTTTTCTCTTTTTCTCTTGCTGATCTGATGCTGTCAAGCTCAATCTTTTATTTATTTATGTATTTGTTAATCTCGTTTTTTATTTTATTACTTTGTGTCAGTAGGCTATACCTATTAATGGTCTTTGGGTTATGGTTTAGCCGTGTTATTTTTCATCCTTGTGTTGTGCAGCACTTTGGGACATCTCTGTTGTTTTGTTTAAATGTGCTATTAAAAAAACGACTCGACTTGACTTGAAGTCTCAATGCACCCTACTACAACCGCCCACCCCCTCCTTGTCCCCCACACACAACACATGACCTCTCCGTCATCTACTACCAAGATCAGGTGGTGCAAGCTGAAGACTTGTGTCCGACTTGACTGACGCCCGGCCATGCTGCGAGGCGGAG
Source organism: Setipinna tenuifilis (assembly GCA_030347295.1). Taxonomy (NCBI): domain Eukaryota; kingdom Metazoa; phylum Chordata; class Actinopteri; order Clupeiformes; family Engraulidae; genus Setipinna; species Setipinna tenuifilis. The sequence continues at coordinate 11,892,600 of CM059278.1, forward strand.
TTCTTGCTGACGTATGTAGACAGCTGCAGACAAACGCAAACAGACAGGATTGTAGCCCGAACGTGCCTAGTGAGACGGGTGCCATGACGTTCAGTTGGTCGATGGTCGTAAGGTTTTTGGCACGAATCCGGTGCCACACAAATAATGCTAAACGGAAATCAGTTTGAAATACTTGATCTGTGGGATTGAAACAGGTGGGATGATCTGTGAGATAATAGAATGACCTTAATTGTGGATCGTGATCATACTCTACAACACAGTATTAAAACGATCTGTAAGATCAGCAAATAACTGTAATGATCCAACAACATTTTGCAACAACTTTTCTGTGTCATGGGGTGAATTTTCTATCTCGTTTTTACATGATCTGGCAAAATGAAGTGAATTAAAGTAAAATCATTCATGCAGTCGGTGCCTAATCCGACCCTAGGCCAAAGGTGACGAGCAAGGCGTCACGTTACATAAACATAACGACAGGTCCACGCTTTCAATTAGCATTTAGATTTTAAGATCTGGCAGTAAATATACCAGGATGGCAGTGAAAATAAAAGGACAAATAGACGTGTTAAATTTATTTTTATTTTTGTGCTTGTGCTTATCAGGACAATGAAACGCCAAATATAAATATTTCATTTCATTTTCAATTTTGGCCAGATAATTGCAATGATGATTTGAAAATTAAATGCCAAAAAGTTGTGCATTTTATTTTCACTGTTTTCATTATCATTTATTTTCTGGCAGCTTTTACCTTCCATACTAATTAACCATTACAACATACTCAGAGTTGTCCTTGACTTTTGTGTGCTTGTGTCATTGTTTTTATTATCTTTGCAAGGTGTACTTCATCTGGCATGCTTGAAATAAAAGTTTTAATAAATAAAAGCAGATTTTCATATTTTTGGTTTCAAGGTCAGCCCTGTTTTACCTGTGAAATGCATGTGAGTGAAACAGGACTTGCAAATATATTAATGCATACAGTATTCTTTCTAATCTGCCTTAAATCTGATATTTTAATTTGGTTTATTAACATCAGTAACATAAACTCTTTTGGAAAATAAGAATTGGTACATTAACCAAAAGTAAAGAAGACATCTAAAAACAAAATACCACATGAATTCACATGGTTTTGTATTAGGTCTCTATACATATGGATTATACAGAGAACCCTTATGGCTTTTTTTATGGCCTCCTTTCTTATTGAAAGGTGGGTATGCTATTTCAAATACTGCCCTCTGGTGGTAGCCAATGAACCTGTCATCAAAGGGTGGACATTTTATCTAGAAGACAACATTTTTGTGGGAACAGTAGGAAACAGAAATAATTGAAATTCAGAAGTGAATTGGGCTTGCTACTTATTCTACTTACATTCATTAAGCTTGGAATTTCAAATAATCACATCTCTCTGACCTACTAAAATCATAGAGATGCCCTACCCTGTGCAAGGTAACTGAGGGACAAAAATGACTATAATAGATTATACTATATATAGATTATAATCTAGTTCTTTTTTCTAAAAGAAGGGTCCCTTGAAGTGAAATATTCTTACTTGGACAATATACAGACAACAGTTTATCTTGACTAATTTGCAGATGTAGTATGCCACTATGCAGATTACATTAAAGAGTAAGTCCACCCCAAAATGTTTTTTAGATCACTCTCCCCATGATGGCATTTTGGCAACAAAACAAAACAAAGCAACAAAACTGCTGGAACCCTTTACTGTTTGTACAATTTCTACTTTTTTGCCATGGCAGTATGGCAGCCCATAGAACCGTCTGGTAAAATGTTTTGAAATTTGGCACACTGTTTCAGAACAGTCCCATGATTATTTTCCCCAAGTTTTAGTGCCACCAACTGGTCAAAGTTAGAGGTACATTTATGCATGTAACTTTTGAACCGTACATCTAATTTTCAAAAATCCTCAAGAGGGTCTGGCTACAGACCTCCAGCATGGGAATTCTTCCTGTGCAGGCTCCAGTCTCAGGCATACTTCCAGCGTGAGGAAATAACAAACTTTTTCGTACCATCAGTGAGAGTCTGGCCAACCCAACAAATTTTGGCCAACCTAGAGCAGTAAAGAGCAGTGAAGAGTGTACAGTTGTGACAGTAAAGTGAAACTGTGTTTGCAGTTGAACTAGCCACTCTGACTGAAGAGTGTACAATTGTGACAGTAAAGTGAAACTGTGTTTGCAGTTGAACTAGCCCCTCTCTGCACCTAACTACTAAGCCAAGCTTAACAGCCAACTATTAAGTATTTATTCAGCTGTTTTAAGTAGGCAGTAAGGGTTAATTGATGAGGATGTTTTTGTGGAGTAATAAACCCTGACAGAGTTAATGGACTTAAGTCAGTGACAAATTGTTTATTTCAAACGTATTAAGTAATTTATATGAGACAAAATATGAGTTTGATAAGCTAAATTGCATTTAGCATCTGCAAGTTCGCTTCTCCGCTGTTTTGCTGGTCATAGTCCAACAAATATGTCGCTGCTGTAATCATGTTAAATGCCACAAATAGTATTGACAACATCAAAAGTGTTATGTATTTAAGAAACTAATATCTTTCACGTTACAAAGTTAATTAAATATAAAAGCACAGTTTTCTCTCTGATAATTTTATTTTAAAGTTTGTTGTGTGCATTTTCAGTCCTGATCGGCCTCACGCTGGAGTTGGTTTTATTTCAAAGTTTGTTGTGTGCACTTCTGGTCCCAACCAGCCTTACGCTGTAGGTATGCCTGAGACTGAAGCCTGCACAGGAAGAGGTTCCACCCTGGAGGTCTGCAGCCAGTCCCCTCTCAAAATCATACATAAGGACTCAGGTATAATCAGGTCACATATAAATAGCCCAAATATGTTTAGGTGTGATATCCTGGGATGATTAGTGACACTAAAAATCAAATTGTCCTGGAGTGTAGTGTACTGTAGTGTGGAACTGAAACAAAGTGATTAAAAACATAGTGTTCTTGAAATATAACGTGACATCTTCAGTATACATGTAACTACATAACCTTGGCCATACCACTGTCCTTTTTACTGCATGTAGGTGTGGTCTATACTATATGAGGACTCTTGCTTCAAGACGTTATATATTTATAATCAAAATCACTAGGGTGATTGGTATATAAAGCCACGTATTCATAAAAATTACAAATTTAGCTTTAGAAGTTGATGGCTCTTGCTAGAGGAGGATTGTCTTAGTGTGATGGTAAGGTCAGAAGTTGAGGTGGGAGGCTTGGGAAGGAAGAAGCAGAAGAAAGCTGAGCTCCTGAAGCAAGAGATGGCTGACAGGAAGAGAAAGAGAAGAAAAAACGGTGAAAGACTTCTTTACTGGTTGGGGCTTCGGGCTTAAGACCGAAGGGTTGCCGATTTGAATCCCGACCAGTGAATCATGGCTGAAGTGCCATTGAGCAAGGGACCTAACACCTCACTGCTCCCCAGGCACCGCCACAGGCAGGCAGCCCCCTGTTCTAGGTTAGTGTGTGAATATCACTAACCAACGGATGGGATAAATTTCCCTCAAGGGATCAAGGAAGTAAAACAAGAAGAAAGGAAAAAAGGTGTCCACTCCTAAGGCACAGAGACCAGCATGCTGATGTAGCCAAGAATCTGGAGATAGCAAACCTTGGCGTAGATGCTAGTTCAGTAGTTCTGTTAAAGTGTGCAATCAAGCTTGATGCTATTGCAGAGGTCCCCCAGTTAAGTGAGCACAGCAATGTGCAGCTCGTTCTAGCCATCTGGTCACCCTTGGCGAAGGGTGGCGAAATAGCATAGCAATAGCAATAACAAAAGCATACCACATCCAGACTGATCATTTGACATTTACATTCATGTAGATTATCAGTGAAGTTACATTAGCTAGCAATATACCAGTGAGCTAGCAAAGTAACAGCAAGTCATTCACCTATGTAGGAAAGTGTCTGGTAACAGTCTGGTAACAGCTGCTAGCTATAATTGAGTGGCAGCAATGGAGAGTCCAATATCAGATAGGCAAAGGCTGTTTAGTTTGACACTATAGTGTTTGGGCTATCTTTTCTTCATTTTCCTTTCTCCTTTTGCAACCCTGTGCACCAGAGGGTTTACACCTCTTTATTATGACAATCAACGTCAGGCTCAATGCAGCAGCTGAATACTTGCCTAACGTAATCTTGCCCAAAGAATGCAACACACCCCCCACCCCTCCCCATTATAATGATTGACAAAAATCATCAAGTAAATCTAAAATTCTGGTTAACAAGTAAACGTGTGGCTTAGGGGGCGCTACAGAAAGATCATGTTTAATAAACATGCTTTATTAAGTGTGCTTGAAAAGAGCACATTTATTGCTCTTCTTAAAGGGGTCCTTCCGCTAAAAACCACTTTGAGTAGCTCTATTTACAATGTGGTGGGTCACAACAAGCAGTATATGCACGCAGCATTCCAAGACGTGAAATTCGACCCTCATGGTTTTACTGGTCATTGAAGGGTCGAGCTAACCAAAACAAGCGGATCAGAGCATGCTAAACCTATCTACGTCACTAGGTCGTAAGCCCCGCCCAGAGCCATGTATGGCAAGCCCACATCCCAGAGGAAGAACAGTGGACAGAAGCTAGGTGAGCGAAAGACAGCGAATTTGCCCAATCAGAGGTGCCTTATTGACACATCATGGATATTCACGAGGCACGCCGGAAAAGCCAGTCGTTCAACCACTAGACCTGTTATAGCTTACAGAAAACAGCGTCAAGCAAGAGAACTAGGACATAGTTTTTCACAGAAATGACGCACAATGCATTCAACCATAGTGGCGACACAGAAATATGAATAAAAATAATGATGAAAGGACCCCTTTAAGTGGTGTTTAATCTTATTAAGTGTGTTTGCTCTGTGACTACACTTATTGTTCTTCTTAAGTGGTGTATATTAGGTCTGCTTGCTCTGCGAGCATACTTATTGTTCTTAAGCGGTGCTTATTATGACCGCCGCTAGCGAAAGCGGTCATTATAGTGTTGCCGAGATTTTTTTTTTTTTTAATTTTTTGATTTTTCGTCAACGATTGCCAGGACACTGTAACTCTGGGGGAGATGAATCTTTGTAGGCATGTAGCCCTAGAAGTTTTTGAGCGAATAGGAGCTTTTGGCCCCCAAGGGCCACCCCCCCGCTGTGCCAGTGTCCATCAAAGAGGGGGAGACGCCGAAAAGTTTTTGCTGAGTAACTCAGTGAATGTTTCACCGAACAACATGAATTTTTTGTGATATGTCGGTGTTACAGGGGCGTACCGACCCAGCCCATAAACACTCACTTAAAGTGTAGCGCCACCTAGTGATATGGGTAAATGCGAAAAATGGGATTTTATATTGGCAATATCTTGGACAGAGAAGGTGAGAACTGCACAAAATATGTCATGCACGATCAGCACAAAGACCTCTAAAAGCACAGCACATGCCATAGAATTTGGCCCATAGGGGGCGCTGTAATTGTACAAAATGTCGTTTTGCCTATTATCTAGAGAACGGTAAGGTTTACAAGCAGTTCTTTTTTGTCGTGAAATCTATTGACCCTCCCACATTGCAAACACTGGTCGACGCCCACTTCCAACAAAAACAATTTCCGTGAAATTTTAACACCGCTAAAACAAAACCAAACAAACTCGTCATAGGCCGTTCATGTGAATCTCACCAAATTTGGTACATGTCATCTACACACATTGGTGACAAAAAGTTATCAAAGGATTTATCTTGAGATAAACCGTTTAAAAGTTATATGTCAATGAAAATTTGAAACATAGCTTAAAATTCTTCAAAAGTCTATATTTTGGCTTCTAATTGTTCTAATGTGGTAAAAATTGACATGCCAACTCTAAACAGCTTTCTGATCATGCTCATCAATTTTTTTGACATTTTGTCAAAGGGAACAATGATTTTTGTCGAAGCTAGGTGTCCAAAAACAGTTTTTTTTTTTTAAAACTCATCAACATTTTTTCCCAAGACAGTGATTTTGTGGTAGTATGTCGGGGTTACAAAGACACATTGACCCAGCCCATAAACTGTTACTTGAAGCATAGCGTCACCTAGTGATAGGGGTAAATGCAAAAAGGTTTAAGGTTTACAAATTTTTTTTGTCGTGTAATCTGTTGACCCTCCCACATTGACAACACTGGTTAATGGCCACTTCCAATGAAAATAATTTCCGGGAAATTTTAAAATTGCAAAAGTGAAAGTAAATGAACTCGTCATAGGCCGTTCATGTGAATCTCACCAAATTTGGTACATGTCATCTACACACATTGGTGACAAAAAGTTATCAAAGGATTTATCTTGAGATAAACCGTTTAAAAGTTATATGTCAATCAAAATTCAAAACATAGCTTAAAATTTTTCAAAAGTCCATATCTCAGCTTCTAATTGCTCATATTTGCTTAAAGTTGACATGACAACTTTGAACAGCTTTCTTTTCATGTGCACCAAATTTTGTGACATTTCGTCACAGGGTGCAATGTTTCCCATCAAAGCTAGGTGTACAAAAGTTTTTGTTAAATAACTCATCAAAAATTTTGACCAAGACAATGATTTTGTGTTAGTATGCCGGTGTTAAAGAGGCGTATCGACCCATCCCATAAACACTCACTTGAAGCATAGCACCACCTAGTGATATAGTTAAATGCAAAAATTGTGATTTTTCTTTGCCAATATCTTGGACCAAGAAAGTGGGAACTACACAAAATATACACAAACACACAGAATGTAATTTATTCAAAACCCACATCAATGCGAACTTCTAGCAAATCATTTCCACACAAACTCTCACCTCACAACACTGACCTACCACAAACTCATCATACCTGCAGTTCCCACACTTCAATACACTGCGGCGGTCGGCTTCATCTGGTCACAGTGAAAATGATGCTATCCCTCAGTCCATTTCTTCTACTGTCTATGGTTTGAACCTACATTGGACAATGGTGGTTTAAGCCCAACATCTGTTGTTATTTGGGAAACGCACCCCTGGGGGCCAATCAGAGGACAGAGGGAGTGTTCATAAGCGATGGCGTTGTTGTGTGTGCTACATTTCACTTGTAGTCTATTTGTGGATGTAGATCGGCAATGACAGCGGAGAACAAAGTAAGCCAGGCCATTCAGTCAGTTTTAGCAACGCTTCAGAATACCGAGGAATTAAAGAAAGAGCAAGAAAAATGATTAAGGAGTTTCATTTGTTGCTTGCTCCGTTACTTGTTAGTCTGTTACTTTCCGGACTAACAACTAACATCACGATTAGACGATAAAGATTGGGGTAAAGGCAGATCTAATTGTCCACACCTCCAGGGAGAAAAACATTTCTCAATACAGCACAGCCAGATCCTCTGTACAAAACAAAGTGAAGTACAAGGGGGCTGGTTTAACAGGCTAGTATATGGCAGCCCATAGAACCTTGAAAGTTTTGAAATTTGGCACACTGATTCATGACAGTACCATGATTCCTTTCACCTAGTTCTGTGTAGGCATGTAAACCTCTCTATCACTAGCCTGGCTAACGCGACTTATCAATGCTCTGCGAACATTGGTCTGGCCAAGCTGTGATGTAAACCCATTTCTCAGAGGGCGGGCTTAACCTACGTGTGTGAAATGCCTGTGTTTGCTACTGGACGAAGCTTCGACCAATCATGTTAGTGTCCATGTATAAGACAGAGAATAGTAACGTGCATATGAGTAAACAAAAACGTAACTGCACAAAAGCTCGAAATTCCATATTCTATCGCTGACAATGTAACGTGCAGCTATTTTGTCAATGAAATAGCTCCACAACTTTGCAAGATATTACTGTGTTGTTCTGCTATTTACATACTGTAAACTGGGTTGACTTGGCAACACTTACCATTTATAAGTCAGATGAACCTCGTCGACAACAATGCCAAGGAGATTTTCTTTGTAGACTTCGTTGGCTAACATGTTCATCCATCTTCCAAAACAGCAGCTACAGCTGCATTGAAATCTTGCCGTTGCTCCACGTTCGCCATGTTGACAGTGACTGAGGTAGATTTCCGGTCGCTAAACTACCGCGTCATTGCCTTTTTGAAATGCTAGATTTTCATTGGTCCCAGTTTCTCTGTTAATGTAGAAACGGTGTAGACAGGCAGCTTGGCCAGACTGACTTTGCAGGCGAAATGCAAATGCAGCGGCACAGGAAGTATGGGCGTGCCCAGGCTACTCTATCGCTACCAACTGGTCAAACTTAGAGGTACATTTATGCTTGTAACTTTTGAACCGTACATCCAATGTTCAAAAACTTGATACCACCTCAATCCTTGGGTCACGCCAAGTTAGCTAACCACCTAACTTTGCTAACATCGCTAATTAGTTTACTTAGCTAATGCTTGCTGGCAGTTATGGTAGCAGTGAGTTGTGCTAGTTTTTACTCAAAGTGACTTTAAAGTGAGGTCATGATAGTAATACCTGTAACTTAAGCATGTGCATGTATTTGAGGATGTGGTGCATCCCTGGGAACAAAAACATTGCATCTTAAATATAGTGTTTCAGAAATATAGCTTTTGGAAACAAATGCTCTTGTGGCACAACTTTCCCCCGGTGGGGGGTTTTGGTCTAAAATTAAGAATATCACATAGTTTAAAGTTATAAAATATAAGAATACAATATATAATTACAATAAAATAACATGCTAAAAAATAACCATAATTGAGAGTGAGTTGTGCCACTGGCACAACTTAACCCAGGCCCTTTGGCAGAAATCACCCCAGCCCCACAATTTTTAAAAAAAATAACATGATCCAGCTGTTACAGCTAACATCATGCTATTGTATAGACTCATTGTGTAGTCTACGTAGCACAAAAAAATTCCTAGGCCGCCTTTAGCAATCTCCGGCCCTGCTGTGAAACATGAGAATCTCACCACAATGGAGAGAGAGAGAGAGAGCAACTGGAGACAGGGCCGACAATTCATACAGACGACCTAGGCGATTGCCTAGGACAGCAAATGTGTTGCGGGAACCTCCTAGTGGTGCCCGTAATTCCCACTAATCATAGAATTGGAACACAGCGAATAGAAATAAAATGTATTTATTTATCACGATCATTCTAGGACGGACCTTTACCCACAAGTTGACATGTCAACGAAATGTTTTGATTTAATTAATGTTTTTCTAATTGAGGGGGGCGTTGCGTTTGTTGGGCAAGCTGATCAAGCTTGATGTTGATTGTCAAAATGAAAAGGTCTAAACGCAACGTATATCACAAAAGAAGAAATCAAGATGAACAAAAAAAAAGCCCAGCATAGAGGTTGGCTTTCTCATCTCTCAGTTATTACAGTGTCAAACTAAGTAGTATTGTGCATTACCAAATATTTTAGGTCATGAGCTCACTCACTCTGCCTGTTAACAACAAGCACTTAACTCTTTTCAATTATCTGCCTCTATCTCCTCCGCTCTACTTGATTAGCCCCAGCTGCATCCACTCTGCTCCCTCATTGGCCAACCACCTGCACTGCATTTTCTGGTTAATCACTCCATGTATATATAGCCCTGTCTTCCTTCTGACTTTGATTGCTTGTTGTATGTGTCTCCTCAGAGCCCCGGATATTTGGCGTGTGAACTCAACCTGTGCATTGATCTCCACTGCCAAGCAAGAGACACACACGCATACACACACACACAATCTCCCATTTCCCCAACCCTTCAATAAACTCAGTTTTTAATGTGACGCAACTGGGTCCTCATCTGTCTAATCCGTGACAACACTTTTGTTAGCTTATTGTGTCCTCCTGTAGTAAGTCGCTTTAGATAAAAGCATCTGCTAAGTGTAATGTGTAACAAATAAAAAGACCGTCTAGATCGCTAGCTACTGCGCTGTCAATAATATCTTCAGTGCTTCCATCCTCTTTTCATTTTCCATTTGCCCAGTCTTTTAGCTCAGAAAACTCTCATAATAGTTCGACCAGAAAGACCCTGATGTTAACAACGATTTATTGAATGATAAAGGCATGGCACAACGTTTCTGAATGGTATATGTATGGCACAACAACTTTGGCGTAGGTCCTGTCCTTTGTCCCATTAATATAAATTAACCGTAAATATACCGTTACAGTATACAGTAGTCGGAGTAGGGCGTGTAATCCCCCCAAAAAAGGTAGCAATAAAAGTGATTACAAAATTCCCCCAAAAGAAGAAGCCGTACTCACCAATGAGAAGAGATACCCACCAACTACTTAGATGACAGATCTGCAAGACAAACACAATGATATGACAGACAGATCCACGATCAGGTGGCTAAGCGATTGGGTCGCAGGCGTGAGGGAACTCCCCTGAATGCATGGAGGAGCAAAGGTACAGAACAGGGGTGGTCAGGGACGGACTGGGACCAAAAAAAGGCCCTGGACTTTTTCCCCAAATAGGCCCACCCATCAACCGGGCCGCGCTGGGGGGAGGTCAATATGGTTTTGAAATAATTGAAAACCCACACATACTATTTTTTCCAGTATTTATTTAAGAACTGTTTGAATGTATATTGAAGACAGTAGCACTGATCATTCTTTTTCAGAATTTTCAAATTAAAATCCCTCACACATTTAAATTTGAGGGTTTTGCAAATAATTTTTTGAGTCATTATTTAAAAGCTTGCACTTAGTAGGCTATACAATTAACAGTATCAATTATCCATTATTTTTTATAATTTTCATAACTGACAATCCACACAACTATTTTTGTGTGTTTCTTCAAGAACATTTTTGAGTATTTATGCAAGAACTTGCATGCAATCTATGCAAGATTTATGCAAGAACTGATGCAATCAAATGTGTAAATGTGTGCTATTGTTTGTAATTTTTTTCGTGATACGAATTAGTTTTAAACTCTATAGAAGTTTGATTCCCCTGTCTTCCATTACAAGTTATCATTGCTGCAGTTTTATTAGGTTCCAGGCCAATGCATCAATTAACTTGCGGCGCATAAAGAAATTCATTTGCGGTCATTTACCGTGTTTCCTTATTTTTAATGTAGCCTATTTGTCAAATTCACTGCGTGTTTCTTTTGAGGGCAATAAGCCATTAATTATCATCATCGCAACACAAATCAAATAAGTAGAAGCTGATTATCAGAGTAGTCAATTGAGTGGCCTACATACCGTCACTTAAGGCCTACCAGTACCTCCTCTTCTTCCTCCTCCGGCAAGCAGCCATGCCTACGTTCGTGCGGTGAAGATCCCCTTGCTGTCTCTCCCTCCACATCATGATCCGCATCATGTTGCTCAGAATCTGATTCGCGATCTCCACATCAACGTTACTGCTGCTGCTGGCGGCACTAGCCCCACCACCATGGTCAAAAAGCTCTGTAAGCTTCCTACATTTTGAAGCTTCATTCTCCAACAACTTTCTGCCATCCACCTTCTTCTTTGCGTTTTCTGCTCGCCATTTCCAGAGCGGTAGAGAGGAAAACGGTCTTCTTTGTTGGCTTTTTGACAGAATGTAGGCCTATGTTTGATTGACAAATTATCGTTACAGCGCCATCTTCTGGTAGGCCTAGGTGTTAGACTGTCAGACAGGGCCGGTCGACTGAAAAAAATAAGACCAATTATCGGCCGTAGACTGGACGGCCGTTCTGGACTTTTCCAGAACTCACAGATTACCAGTCCGTCGCTGGGGGTGGTCCATGACCTACAGATGCTACCAATGTCAGCATGTGCCTGTGAAGCCTAAGGTATCAGTGTAAACTACAATGTATGCATCGCCGACGTAGGACGTCGAATGCCTCCGATGTTTGTGTAGACTGCGAGGATCGAATCGGTCCAGCGAGAGCCTCTGTTGTCGGCTCGGGCCTGCGAAAGCCTACCTTATCGGCTCGGGCCTGCGAAAGCCTCCGTTGTCGGCTCGGACCTGCGGAACCCTCCGTTGTCGACTCGGACCTGCGAAAGTCTCCTGTGTCAGCTGGGACCTGCGAAAGCCTGCGGTGTCGGCCCGTACAGTTTCTCTAAATGTCTATGCGCGAGGAACCACAGTAGGAAACCTCTTAATCGAAAAGTCGATTCCCAGCTACAGGCTGAGAGAGAACTTTCCTAAAACAAGGACTCTTCCTTCATCGGATCACCATGGATCGTCCATGGAACCGAGGCAACGTAACCTCAACTGGACTCTCCTGAATCGGCAAGGATTCCCCAACCAAAGAATTCAAGCAACTCCATCGGGAAACAAAAGGCAGCCTTCATGTGAGCACTTGGGCATAGTTATGATATTTTTTAGCACAGCAAGAAAGTGTTAAACTGTCTGATGTAAACATACACACTGTTTTCAGGTAGACTCTGAGTGACCATTTCTTATGTTCTTTTATTTGCTACTTTGATAGACAGATCATGCATGCTCTCGCTCTCTCTCTCTCTTGCTCTCTCTCTCTCCCCCTCTTACTAACTTTTATCTCACCTGGTCAGAAGGAATGCTAACGATAGCCTAGCAGAACTAGCCTATTGTTTCAAAGTAAGTTAATCATGTGCCCTTCCCCCGCTCCCGCGCTTATCTAGCACAATGCTTATCCCCCACACATTCCATTGACCATTTGACCATCCAACATGAGACCCCCCAAGTCCCCCTACTCCTCTCTCCTTTCTGTCTTTTACACACATACACACCACCCTATTGTCGTGCATATACACACACACCAGCACAACCTGTTAGATTAGTTCCCACCTATAGTTCATTAGTTAATAAACTATACCTTTGGAATAAACTGTGTTTTGCCTGTGTTGCTGTTGTATTCATTGAAGCCACCCAGTCTAAGAACCTCCAATTGCCTTCATCCATTCCAAGTGTGTCTAAATGCTATTGACTAAGTTAGCCCACTTCTGACCTATCCGGAAACTTTCATTTAGCCTACGAGCTGCCAGTCGGCATAGACTATGAATACGATGCTACAACAGGATGACGAGTGACCGCCACTAGACAAATAGCTTACACTGAATCCTTTTTTTTAGTAGTCCTGGTTGCTACACTAGGGAATAGACGCGAAGGAGAAGAAGGAGGGACGTAAAATTACCTACCAAATAACCTTTTTTCACTCTTTATCTGACAAAGCGGACGCAAGGAGAGATACACAATGGCTGATTGGAGGTCATATGCTTAAATAGAACACAGAAAGTGTACCTACGCGAAAACCCCTGAGAAGACCCGTGATGTGATATTCATAGAACATAGAACGTTGGCTAAAATCTGCCATGATGGCGAGATAAGCATCAAGTTCATGCCTCCGCTCAGGGTAAGCCTGGCAGAGAATGTCCCTATACACCCCGAAAGCAATAATGAATTCCCCAAATTAGATATTACGATGCAGCCTAGGATCAGATGTTGTGAGAAAAACGGATACATCACCACAGTCGATCATCTGCCTATCCTTGGCAGGGGAGGGCAGCAGGAGGGAAGCCAAGTTCATATCCTTGCCTTGGACAATCCGGGCAAGGAGATGGGCGCCACGGCCAGCGGACTGAATCTTTTGCTGAGAAGGGTAGCCAGAACTGCGGTATCAAGAGTGAAATTGTGAGTACCAGGATTGAAGAAGGCTGAAGACCTGTCGGTGGAAGGGCGGACGGCGGGTTGCGAGGGGTTGTAAGGAACAGTGTCGAAGACTGGGGAGTGTGGTACACGGAGCTCGGCCTGGCCAGAGGAGCCAGGCGAAGATCTCCGCTCAATGGCGGTGATCCGAGACTCCATGGCGGACAGAGAGTCTGAGATGGTTCGGAGAAGGTTAGCCGATTGGATCTCGGGGGCCTGTGAGCGACTAACGCCAGTGGGAACAATGGAAGGAGAGGGCCTGGGGAGACTTCCTCTTCCCTTCTTCAGAGGCAGCGGTGCTGAATACGGGGCACCGGAAGGCTTCCTGGGTTGGGGAGGCAGATCGGTGCCTGAAGGCTCTTGGTCTTCAGCTCTGGAAAGAGGGTTTCCCAGGGTGTCGGACGCCAGGAGGAGGGGGTCATCTCTTGACATGCTGGGGTCTAGGGGAATCCTTCTGTCATTGAAAAGCCCCATGATGTCTTCGGTAGCCCGTGCAAGCTACGACGCGTCAGGGAAGGAGAGGGAGGGACAAGAGAGACGACCTCATCGTAATCGGAGGGGCATGAGTCTGTGACCTCGAGAAGAGACATGATGGGGCTACTGAAGCGCAACAGCAACGCGGAATACACCTGTAAGCAGCAAAACAGGTAGGTGAGGTGACGTACTAAAAGGGCAGGTGTTAACATCTGATTGGTTTATAATTAAGTGATGACACGCATTACATCTTACTGATAGAACTTCACGCTACGCTTACATTTATGAAAAGTGGAGTTTCTGTCTACATCCATTAAAATGGCATGTCTGTTTAGTGAGTTCACAACTAGCATTGCAAAATAGTCCTACAGACAGGGATAGCGCTGTGTTTGGGAATGAGCTGGGCGGAGTAGGGGCTAAAACTCAATCTCGCCTAGGCCGATCAAAGGGCTAACGCCAGCTGTGACTGGAGATGAGGAGTATGCTGTTCGATTGGTTCAACCAGAGAGATAGTCAGCAAAAGAGATGACTAACCAGAACGATGGTGCAACACTTTCTGCTTTCATCAGAGCCATCAAGGAGAATCTTGAGACCGTGAGGGGACAGTCAGGCAAATCCAGCCAAGATCAGAGAGGGACTGGGTTCAAATATCAAGATAATTCATACAATGTGTTTACACAATTCACCTTTAGCCCTTACATAGGCCATGAGCTATTGTACCGCTCTCTCTCTAAATAAAGGGACTGTGGTTGGTTGGTTGGCATGTAAGTTATTTCATATTGTACTGACAAATTCCCAACAATATGAGGACCATTTCTGATCATGTCTGTCTATCTTAAATGTCAATCTTTCTTCTTTCGTGGTATAGTCATGGCATGGGTATATCCCTGGAGGTTTAAAATCTTGTCAAATGCGAATTTTCAGATCCTAGCTCTACTTAGGCCCTAACTTTAATCCTAAAGTAGATGTACCGCATAGCAGTACAAGGTATGACCGCCGCATGGTATTGAGTTTTGGCTACCTTACATAGCTTTGTCAAAATGTTTTTCAACATTTTCATTGTTGCAGGTGGGCAAGGACAGGTGATTTCCATGCAAGACAAGTACACTACAACTACACTGTGTTTATGGGCTGCATTGAAATGCCTCCGTAACACTGGCATACTAAAAAAATCATTATGTCTACCAGTGTTTTCAGTTTGTGAGGTATAATGGAGTTCAAAACAAAAACAAAATGCTGTTAATCTGTAGCAGTCTCCAGATAATAGAAAGAAATGTCATTTTGTGCAATTACAGTGCCCCCTATAGTATGACTTTTGCTGTCCTTTTAGAGGTTTTGTGCTGATTGTACATTACATATTTTGCAGTTCCTGTCTTCTCGGTCCAAGATATTGGCAATTCAAAACCCCAAATTTTACCCATTTCCGGTAGGTGGTGTTATGCTACAAGTGGGTGTGTATGGGCTGGGTTGATACTCCTCTGTAACATCAACATACTAAAAAAAAGTCGTATTGGGTAAAAGTTTAGGCTAGTTATTTAGCGAAATTTGTAGCTTCAATGGGATACAGTTACAAAATTTGGTGCACATTCAAAGAAAGCTTCAGGTTGTCAGGTTTGATCAAATTTGGGCAATAAGAAGCCAAGATATGGCAAACCATTTATAGCTACGGCTTTAATTTTGATTGACATGTAACTTTGAAATGATTCCTCTTAAGATAAATACTTTAATAACTTTTTTCCACCAGTCTGCAGATGGCATAGATTGAATTTGGTGAAATTTACATGAACGCCCTATGATGAGTTTGTTTACTTTTTACTCTCGACATTTTAAAATTTGACAGAAATTGTTTCCGTTGGAAGTGGACTTCGACCAGTGTTTTCAAGGCATGAGGTTCAGTGGACTTAAAAAAAATGCAAGTTAAACTCTCCAGATAGTAGGCAAAATGTTATTTTGTGTAATTACAACACCCCCCCTATAGGACAGATTTTATGGTACTTGCCATGCTTTTAGAGATCATTGTGCTAATCGTACATGATTTATTTTGTACAGTTCCTGCCTTCTCGGTCCAAGATATTGGGCCCTATTTTGCCGCGGCGCATTGTGCATTCGCGACATGCGCACGCTGTCATTGCTATTCTGTGCCAGCGCAACGTTCATTTTTTCAGGCAAAAAATCACGTTGTCTAGATAGCAGATGACATTGCGCCGTGACGGGCGGGTCAGCGAAAAGAAGAGGTGTGGTCTGGCGCAAAGCGCACCAGATGCTATTATGAGGACGTATAAACCATTTGCGCTTTTGATTAATGAAAAGGTGCTTTTTCGTCACTGGCGCATTGTTGAAAAGCTATTTTAGAGGCGCACAACGCTTTGAACCCCGATGTACCTGCTGCTGCGCCAGAGAGGCGAACTGAACTGGCAGAAAAGTTGCAACATGTATAGCCTGTATAGCTATGTATTTGTATGTTTTAGTAAGCAAACATGCACAAATAATGAGAATATAGCAATGATGTGCAGTTTATAGCAATGTTCTGCAGTTTATTTACAATTTCTTTTGTCGTTTTAAATAAACATGGATTGCAATGTTCTGCAGTTTATTTACGATTTCTTTTGTCGTTTTAAATAAACAGCGTGGCAAGTTGTAAGAAATAATATGGACAAATCATCAAAAAGAAAACTTGTGGACTAATGGTTTGATGGACCTATACCTTCCGTTTATTTTTGATGTTTCCTTTGAGTTTAAGGCTTTGTTTCCCGTCTTCTAACGTTGTTGTACCGCTTTCGGCGCACAGCGTGTTGAACCCCGATGTACCTGCTGCTGCCCCAGAGAGGCGAGCTGAACTGGCAGAAAAGTTGCAACGTGTATAGCCTGTATAGCCATGTATTTTTATGTTTTAATAAGCAAACAGGCACAAATAATAAGAGTATAGCAATGTCTTGCAGTTTATAGCAATGTTCTGCAGTTTCTTTTGTCTTTTAAATAAACAGCGATTGCAATGCTCTGCAGTTTATTTAATAAACAGCGAGGCAAGTTGTAAGAAATGAAATGGACTAATCATCAAAAAGAAAACTAGTGGACTAATGGTTTGATGGACCTCCACCTTTTATTTTTGATGTTTCCTTTGAGTTTAAAGCTTTTGTTTCACGTCTTCTAACGTTGCCGCTTTGGGCACTGTTCGAAAGTTCTCTCCTTGCCAAAGGAGGACATAATTATTGAAGATATTTCCTCCCAATATTAACTACTCACGCGCTTTTACTTCATGCACGAGCAGATCGGTCTCCTCCACCGAAAAGCTCCTCCCGTCCGGGTAAATCCGCCATCGTAATAGCAACAGGCTATGGACAATGCGCCCGCTGGCTCTTAAAGGGAATGAGAGTATACATTCTCATTGGTTAATTGTATGTTACGCCCAAAACACACCCATGACTAATGAAGTAACTTAACCCAACCCTTTTGAATGATGCGCCTGGTGCAATGTTCGCTTTTTCCGCCGTGAAAATACCAAATTGTGTCGGGAACGCCCCCAAAGCAACTTGCGCGACAGACTTTAGACAATGCGCTTATGATCGTGAAAATAGAGCCCATTGTCAATTCAAAACACCAAATTTTGTATTTACCTATTTCACTAGGTGGCGCTATGCTACAAGTGAGTGTGTATGGGTTTGGTCAATACTTAGGCAATATAACACGAGTGGGAGTGAGGTTGTTGTGGAATACCCTCACGGGTGTGATTCGCCGCAGGCACGAAGCCGCAGGCTTTTATACAATAGTTCCTTTGGTAACAAAAATAATTACACAAAATGATTAAAATATATATTTTCTTTATTTGGGTTGATTATTTATTTGATTGTTCCTCTGCTCCAGAAAATAGTCCCAGTTGGCGTCTTGGTTGCTGAGCAACGCGCAGTGCACTGCGCACCACTGCTCTACTTGTAGACATTGAATTGCACATTGCCGTTGATAGTGCAGCCGCTGAGAAAAGGGCCTGGATGTTCACAGTCCGAAGAACTAGATGGTCTTACGTGCTGATCCAGTCTGGCTATCTTTGTTGGTTCTCCTGTTTGATGGTCTCCTAAAACATGACTCCACCGCTTTCTGCTTTCCAGAGTGGGGCGCCAGTAACTCGCAAGAGAGCTCTCTGAATATTGCCTTTGTGTCGGCTGTTTTCGATGGAGTCTTAATCATCCGGGCTTAATTTGATTGCCCTTATGCTTGTTGTAGGCCCAAGCTCCACGCTTGCCCTCTCTTCCTCATCAGATTCATATTTTAAATTAAAATTGATGTTAAATTCGTCCATTGTACCTTTCGCTTAACTAGTCTGTTCCTCGATTACTGTTTATTTACGCATTGGGTGGAATGATGGAATGGAATCTTGGTGTAACGGTTATCTCTGGCCACGGAGTGATTATTATTAGATGTGAAGAGTCATCCATTGTATGTGGGTCAATACCCTCACTCCTAGTGATGCATAGAACGCAACTCATCCATTGTGATCAATGGATAAAAAAATCGACCGGATCTATTGTATAATCCTCCATAACACTGACATATAACAAAAATTAGATTTTATTGCATGAAACGAGTTATTCTTCAAAAATGTTTGCCAGTTCCCCCCTCTTTCATGGACACTGGCCCCTGGTGGCCAAAAGCTTGTATTCACTACTACTCTAGGGCTACAAAGTTTCATGTCCCCCAGTATTTCGTTGTCAGAAACTCAGTGAAAAAAATATGGAAAAAAAATATGGACAAAACCAATATAATAAAATTTCATATTATTTTGAAGAAAGAAGGGAAAGCGGGAATGACTCCATTCCTCGGGCCATATTGTAAAAAAAAAAAAAAAAAAAAAAAAACAACTAGAAAAGCACTCAGAGAGCGCAGACCTCCGCCAAGGCAGCTTAAGTCTCCACCTTATTGTCATTCTTACCTTAAGACATTACAAGACATTAATCATGTTAGAACATTTTATTACTGGTATGATGGTTAACTTGTGGGTTCGTTCACTCATGCTCACACGAACTTGGTTGGCTCTTCGGTGCAAGTGGGTTCATTCACTCATGCTCACACGAACTTGGTTGGCTCTTCAGTGCAGGAAAGTACTTTATCTAATTTTCACTGCCAACATGAACTACTGGGCTGCTCACCACTACCGCTCTAACTCTCCTCTGTCTTTCACTGAACCCTCTAACCAAAAACTCAACAACTCCTTGACCCGCAACAGGAGCCTCATTTCCGTACCAACCTATATTCCCTCCTTTCAAAATAAAAGTCTCTGTAGATTCCATGCTACACTGGTAACTTCACTGAATAAAAAAATCCTGTATCCAGATGGTTATCCGGATCACCACCAAAATTAAATCAGTTCTAAGTTAGGCCAGTTCTGACCTATCCTGAACATTTCATCAAAATCCATCCATACCTTTTTGAGTTATGCTGTTCACAAACAAACAGACAAACAAACAGACAAACAAACCAATGCCGGCGAAAACATAATCTCCTTGGCGGAGGTAACTATGAGACAATGCTTTGTTATGGCCCTGTATGACTAAATCTGGATCGAATTTAATGTAACTACTCATACGGATCATGTTATGCTGAAGGGCTTTCTGCTTTACTATTTATTTTTTTCATTTCATTAGATTTACATAAAAGATAAAATGTTTTATTTAGACTACATTCAAAATCTGAAGTCTTGTCATAGAGTATTTATTATTTAGTTGTAATGTTTATTCTTTTGTTTTTTTGTTTGTTTGTTTGTTTTTGGTGATAAAATATGCCACACTGTGTGCCTTTATGTAACAATGCATAGAACATCCATAAGCTGCTCACTAAAGTAAATCATTTAAGGTAATTAGTAAGTATGTAAAACAGTGTCTGCGCACGTGTGCCTGTGTGTTTGGTGTATGGGTCTCTTTGTTTTCTTATATGATTATTAGACATATAAAAGAGAGGGAATGCTTTGCATGCTTTACAATAGCATCAGAAGCTGTATTTACGTCTGAGCCACTGCTGCAGACGTTTGGTTCTACATCTATATAGCCTACCATGTGCATTTGAAGTGTGTATAGACTCTATTGCTTTGATTTGAAACAGTAGCCTATATAAAAGAAAATGGGCTACCTGCTTTGAATTTAACTAACAGGTGGACCATATACCAATTGTATTAAGCATAACTATTATGCTTACCAAAATGAAGTTTACTTTTAATATTCTGTGTTCTAAATAGTTAAAATGCTGCACAATCAATGCAGGCTATAGCCAATATCCTCCCGTGCTGGATTTGTTAAATTGACGACATCTGCCGTCGGTGGACAGCTTGTTGGCCACTATAAGATGCTCTACCAAGGTCACGTTACCCACCCCGAGCAGGCGGTCGACAGAGGAAGTACATTTGGCTTATATATCTAATAATGTCGTTTAGAGAATTAAAAGAAACCTAATACGTAATTTTCCGAAGGCTAAGATTTGCGAATAATCTGTCTTCGCAGCCGGTACGTACCCTTGAAGATTACCTAGATGGCGTCAAGAACACCACTAAAATTATTTTCCTAAGAGGGACATTGAGTCTCAGTTCCATTTCATATCGCGGTATTATGTAGGCTCATATCTGCATGCCTAAGAAATCTTTGTCGAGCCACAGTCCGTAGCCTAGGCTACTGGTAAAATGATTCTTAATTGCAAGTCGTTTTCATTATGATTTGATCTGCACCTGACATCTCCAGCGCGACTCTCTGTCCTGGGGATATTTAGCACCAGCCTACGGGAGGATGGCAGTTACACCCATCCCTATGGTTACTGTCATTGGCTGACTCTCTTGTTTACGAGTGTACCGTCTGTGGCATTCCGATGAAATCCTAAATGTACTAATTGCCTGGATAGCTCGGTAATCTTTGTTAAGGTGTCAGTGGTACGAGCTACAGAGATAAGCGGCGTTTATCTGTGAAGTGATCCACGCCTCATTATAGCACCAGCACGACCATGTCCCCCCCAGCATCGGCTGCGACTGCCAGTGAGAGCAGCACCACCACTGTTTTCGAGGATGAGGCGGACACCCCCAGGGAAGAGGTATTACAACAGGCCAGCGTTATAAAGCATATTTTCATCAGAATCCAGCACAACGCATGCCATTTGTATTTGTAAAAGCGAGCAGTCGTTAGTCAAGATTTAGGGTGTGAGTGTTGTTTTGACAAACGATACAGAGGAAGCATGCATGTTGAAAGACAGACATTGCTGTGTATTTAGCTTGTTTTGCCTGGATAGCTTACAACATGAATCATGGCTAAACATTAAAGAGTACCCAAACTCACCAAATTAGCGTGTGCCACTGTAGTGGCGCGTTTTGATGACAACCTGGACATTGCTGAGAGAAAGTGACCCTTGTTCCCATTGTAGTGTGCCTAACAAAATTCTCAAATTCTCACTCAAGTATGCAGGGCACCAGAAGATAATTTCTAAGGCATGTGTTTTCAATCAGATATCAGTGGTCCAGAAAGAAAGACTAAAGAAGTGTAATCTTTTAAAATGTTTCAGTCAATATTTTAAATGCAATTAACTGATTTGGAAAAGTCAAACACACAAAATTGTTATGTGGTCATTTGAGGTTATAGGAAATCATTTGATATTTTTCACTATTGTCACAGGGATGCAGTAACTCTTTAAGTAAATATAAAGATGTACAGGTCCAAAGATCATGTTACTTTGTTAATCTAGTAATCGGCCAATACCATTTTCAGTGAGAAATTACCACAAAGATTGTTCATCCCCACAAAAGCACATTACTGAAATTTATATATGATACAACTGTGAGGTCATTCTTTTTATGTTGTGATGTCAAGACTCTTACTCCCTTCTGCCCAAATTTCCATTTTCACAGCAAAGGCCTTTGAAGCAGTCGCTGAGCAAGTCTCTGTGTCGGGAGGTGTTCTGGAAATGTCTGCTGCTCTCCATGCTCATGTATGGCTGTATGGGGGCCATGGTGTGGTGTCACGTCACCAAGGTGACCCGCCTGACCTTTGACAGTGCCTTTAAAGGAAAATCCATGATGTACCATGACAGCCCCTGCTCAGATGGCTACATCTACATTCCCCTGGCCTTCTTGATCATGCTCTATGTTGTCTACCTGGTGGAGTGTTGGCACTGCCACGCCCGTAACGAGATGCAATATAAAGTCGATGTGGAGGGTGTGTATGAGCGTGTTCAACGCATGCAACAGGCAAAGCCCTGCATCTGGTGGAAGGCCATCAGCTACCACTATGTGCGGCGCACACGTCAAGTCACACGTTACCGCAATGGGGATGCTTACACCACCACGCAGGTGTACCACGAGCGTGTCAACACACACGTGGCTGAGGCTGAGTTTGACTATGGCCACTGTGGAGTGAAGGACATCTCCAAGCAGCTGGCTGGCCTGGAAAAGGCTGCCCTGACCAAGCTCCGCTTCACCAAATGCTTCAGTTTTGCCAATGTGGAATCAGAGAACTCCTACCTGACTCAGCGAGCTCGTTTCTTCACTGACAACGAAGGGCTAGACGACTACATGGAAGCGCGCGAGGGCATGCACCTAAAAAACGTGGACTTCAAAGAGTTTGTAATTGCTTTCTCAGATCCAGACCACCATCCCTGGTATGTGTCCAACTACGTCTTCTGGGCAGCGGCCTTCTTGACTCTGTCTTGGCCGCTTCGTGTCCTTACTGAGTATCGCACAGCTTACGCTCACTATCGAGTGGAAAAACTATTTGGTGCCGACTACCTGCCTGTCACGCCATGTGAGGAACGTCCGTATTGCCGGCGCATTCCGCGCGTCAACACCATTGACAGCACCGAGCTGGAGTGGCACATCCGCTCAAACCAGCAGCTGGTGCCCAGCTATTCTGAGGCTGGGCTGATGGACCTGGCACAGCGGGCGGCAGGCGGCTTTGGCCGACAGAACTGTGAGCGTTGCCACCGCGCTATCAGCAGTTCCTCTGTGTTCTCACGGAGCGCGCTCAGCATCTGCAACGGTGGCAGCCCCAGGCTCCCATTCAGCGGCAGCCGCTTCTCACTGGGCCGGCTGTACGGCTCACGGCGCAGCTGCCTGTGGCGCAGTGGCAGTGCCAGCCTGGATGACCAGGAGAGCCCCAGCGAGAACACCCGCTGCCTGGCCACCAGCTCACGGCTGCCACCCGACGATGACGACGACCCTCCACCCTACCAGGATGCTTTGTACTTCCCAGTGCTGATTGTTCACTGCAGTGAGAGCTGCTCCAACCACCGCTCCTTTCACCGCAACAGCTCCTGCGTAGAGACGTCACTCTAAGCAGGGCTCATAGTCATGAGGGCAGCCATGGCTGGGAGAGGTGCGATAGGGGCAGCACTCAGTATGCTTACATAGAAAAAGACCAGAGGTAGATATACCAGCTTGAGAAAGTAAAAGTCCGGTGTTGCATTCCTTCGACCTGTGCTCTTAATACAGATGGTTTCATTAACTTGCTCTTCTACCTGGCTGAAGAGTTGTGCTAATTGGGATCAGCTGGTTCAGTAAATTGCCTGGAACAAATGTGTGGCAAGACTTTTACTTTCTGAACCTGGGATGTCCTCCTCTGGATGCCTACATGAATTAAAAAAGTTGACCTCAGCATCACGGAGTTGTCATCTCAGTCTCCTGTTACTCAGGAATCCAGTTGTCCCAAATGTCTCTGTGGTGGTGACTGTACAGTGTCTTCCCCAAGAACACAATGACCGAATCTGAAATGTTTACTCGTTCACTATATTGTACACTATATAGGTAACAAAACAGTATAGGTCACACCCTATATAGTGCACTATAGAGTGAACATTTTGGACACAACTAATGTGGGACATAGGTGCACTGCTGAAAGAAGCATGGAGTATCACACTCTACTTTTGTGTGGGAAAAGTGTGTTTTGTACAAAGCTCAGTAATTATGTCATCTTTATATTCTCACTGTCATAGCAATAATGTGAGCACAGCAGTCACTGTCATCACACAGAAGTAATAAGTAGAATATGAGCTATCACCTAAACAATCACACTTATGGACTGGACTAGAACAAAAATACTACGTCTACATTTAATTCTCATGGATGCAAAGGACTCCCAAGTTTTTTTCCTTGGGGCTTTGTTTTAATGGACAGTTAAAGGAGTAGTCACACAGAATATTTTGCACTTAAATATCCAATGTAAGTGATTGTTGCCTGTGTTTTCTAAGAGTTCAATAGTGGTCAACTTTCCCAGGTTGATTACAATTTGTCATATTCCATATAGACCCTGGGAATGCTTGACTTTGTAATCAATATGTACAGTACCTGCTGTTTTGGCAATGATGCAAAGCAATTTTTAATGGTGCAACAAGAATATAAGCAAAGAAAGACAGGTTGAATCAGTCGACATTGGTTAAGAAATGGATGTAAAATCTATTTTTCCAGTAACTGTGATACCAAAAGAGTAAAAACAGTTTTTGGATTTGGTGACATTGGGAATGCCAGTGATATAACAACTATGTACCGTAAATGTATCGTGTGTATTTTACAATGTGTTGTAAATCGGTAATACAGTTGTACTAGCCTAAATGTATTGTTCATCAACGTATGTAATCACCATATGGCATATACCCTCTATATCACTGAAGATGAAAAAATGCAACTTTGGCTATGCAACAATTAACCTCCGTTAATACCTATGATACAAGTGTGTATACACACACACACACACACACACACACGATTTTAAGAGGAGATGCCAGACAGCTGTATCTTTTCTAAAATGGCTTATGTTAATGTTCCTGTGGTCACCAAGAAGTGTTCGGATGTTTATTGACAAGAGGATGTGGCAAAATGTACTGGCTGAATGTAGACTAAGTGGTATTTCGAAAAAATTGACCAAATTATGAAATGTATGGAAGAGTTTTGAATGAGATGAAGAGTTCAAGTGGGTTTTGAGCAGTCCAAAGACATTTCACAGCATAATCATCTGCCTGCTCAGTCTGGACGGTAGTTGTTAAAAATATCGCTTTTATCATGTAAACGACATTTTATACTGCCTATAACACTGAAGATCACAACTCAGCAAAAAAAGGTTTCACCCTCACACTGTTGCCTTGATGTAGCACATACACAGTACAAATGTTGCAGAACACACATGATAGAATTATGAAAAGGTGTCATACTTTGTGAAGAGGCACATAAGAGGTTTTTTTTCTTGTTTAAAGGTACAGTGTTGTGAGTAATATGAGCTTATGAAAGGGAAAAGCAAGTAATATTGTAATGATATTGTTCAGTAATGGATTATATCATTTTAAACGTAAGAATAAACTTATGTAAGCTGATTAAATATGTGTATGTTGATTAAATGTAGACAACCTTCATCACAGCAGTGTGCTCAAACAAGCCATCATGAGACACTGCAATTTGCTGAATGTGACTTCCATTAAATATTATGTCGTTCCTTATGAAAGTAGTTAAATTGGCCAGATGGACCAACTGGACCATACAGCCATTGGAGAACGGGTATACTTATGACCCAAACGGCAGAGGTGGAGGTTCTGTGCTCCTGGAAGTAAAAACTTTGCTATGTGTTCCTTCTGCCTGTGCACTACTGTAACTAATGCTAATGTAACCTGGCTGATGATTTGTGTGCTTAATATGATCAGCTGGTTAATGTATATGTTACAGGTTTTTTTACTTTGTAAAGCCAAGATCTCCAACTTTGCCCAAGGGTTGGGCAGCAGGACCTTGCTGTGTCTGACCAGTAGAGGGCAGAGTGTCTGCATCCAAGTTCTAAGGAGGACAACAAAGTGTCTGCAAGCTAATGCTACTGTAGTCTGAAACTGTGTGGTGTACAAATGTTAAATAGTCGAAAGGTCAGCATCTAATGCAGTAGGAAGATTTGTCAAACAAAAACGAAATGATGTTTGCTCACTGTGTGTGAAGGACCAGCCTCGTCAGCAGTATGGCTAATACTAATAATGTTTAGTGAGTAAACTATGCCAACGTGAGTGCCTCTCAGTTACTATGCCATTTCCATTAATCTTTCAACATGTAAGCATTTCTTAATGCCACTCTAAAATGCCACCTAGTTGTCTGATGGCTGCAAATCACTGAAACTACAGTGATCATTTTCTAATTTCTTCTGTCTTCTCCTTAGCAGCATCAGCCTTAATCTGCCCTTAGCAGTGATACAAAAGAATGGGCTGTGTGCTTTATGACTTCAGCTTATTGCCTCCGCTAAAACAAAGTAGGTCAGTGTAGGTCAAAGTCAGTGGACTTTTTCATTAGTCAGGCTTTTTCATTAAGACCAACCTTAGAAGCACAGCAGAAACATAAGTTAGTTACATACCATTTAGCGATTTTGTGACTGCAATGCAGTTTGAAAGCTTCAAAACTGCATTGTCTATTTGCCCTCTGTCCTTAGAGCACAGGCTCCAAAGGTTTACAGGGCCTTTACTGAGTCTATGATTTTATTGAAAAGGTGTTTAAAGTGCACCTCTTTACTCTGTGTTCTTGGTGCAATGTGTTTGTTTGGCTGGAAAAGTGACCTTCAGCTCTGAGCATTGTTTTTGCAGGGCTTAGAAGGCGCCAGTGCTCTTGTTCACACTGACCTATTTGGCAGCAGTAGGCGAACCTGGTGATTCTGGGGTCTCTTTTAATTTTACAAACCTTGAAAAGTATGTAACATGATTTTTTTGCTATCCCTTAACCTTTCCTAAATTGGGGCATGTGTGATTCAAGCTTGTGTTGCAAGCTTTCACGTTTGGCACACTAGTAGTTTGGCATACTTTGGCCAGTGGGGTTTGCCCATTAAATAGATATCATTACTGTAACTAGACACTTTTCTAGTGGTCACAGGTAATACATATTTGGTACAAAGCCCTTTTCAATGTGCTGGGAGCCTGAGTGTTGTCATGCACATTGTACACTTTACACTATGATGTGGTTGTTACATCCGGCACCAGCTGACTAACCATGCATTTTACAGTCCTGTTAATCTTAAAATGTTGAACAAATGTGTCTACAGATGATAAAGGAACCTGGCACAGACTGCAGCTACCAAACATCGACTTTGGACAGAACAGTGATAAAACTGGTGGGGTTAACCCGGAGGTAGTCATAAATCTGTTCGTACAGGAGCTAAGGGCTTCTTTCTCTTAACTAAAGTGGTAACAGGCTAGTCTTCAATCAAGTTTACGGTGACTTCTGAGTTAAATAAACTAGGTTTGTAGCATACCCCCCTACCGCCACCCTTCTGCAAAGTATACAACAGAATACATACTTTAGTGGCAGCACCACTCAGGGCAGAATATGCAAATCAATGTGCACAAATAGCCTTCCTCACTCAAAATGGCTACACTGTGCTCATGTTGCCTGGCAACACCATGTGCTCCTCCACTCTGAGCTACGTCCTTGGGTGGGGGTTACTTTTATGTAATACTGCCTTTTTGAACATTTATAACATTGGTAAATGTTAACATTGTACTTCTTACATATAGATATTGTCGTTTTGCTGACAGAAAGACTTCTACTCTCTACTATCTTCTCAGATTTCTGCATGATGAATTTAATCCCACCTTAAATTGTTTTCACTCTGGTTCTAGGATATCTATGGAATTCACAATTGCAAGATTAAACTATATACAACTATAGGTTCACTTTTTTGATACCTACTGATGTTCAGTGAGAGTATGTCTATAAATGTAATACCCTACTGAAGTTTTGGAAAGAAAAGACATCAGTGCAAGATTGTCACAGTTGGTAGAATTGGTGTAATTGGTAGAAACAAAATTACATAGCATGTATAGATTTGCAAAATGAACTTGAACTTCCACTGCTTCCATTTCCACTGCCTTCAGAAGGTTTAGTTTAGGAATACATACAAAGATACATCCACTGCAAAAACAAACAAACAAATAATACATCACTAAACATGAGTAATGTAATGACACGTTTGAAAACACTCAAATGTCAAAAATGTTTTGCTGTCATGTTTGATGTGACAAAAAACGGGACTATATATTAATTTACACTAGATTTCTTCTTCAATTAGGGCCCAAGCACCAGAGGTGCGAAGCCTTATTGCTTTTCGAAAGATTATGCTTTCTTTCTTCTTTCTTCTGCTATATTCGGGGTCATGCATGATCAGCACAATGACTTCTAAAAGCATGGCAAGTACCGTAAAATTTGGCCTACAGGGGGCGCTATAATTGTACAAAATGTCATTTTGCCTAATGCCTGGAGAACGCTACAGTTTTTTTGTCTTGAATTCCATTGAACTGCATGCATTGAAAACTCCGCTTCTGTCCATTGAACTGCATGCATTGAAAGCTCCACTTCCGACAAAATCAATTTCCATGAAATTTTAAAATTATGAAAATGAAAGTTAACAAACTTGTTGGATGGTGTCCATTTAAATCTTACCAAATTTGGTATATATCATCTGCAGACAGTACTGACAAACACTGACGAACAGGGGGTGCTGTTTTGTGTCAAAGCTAGATGTCCGAAAAAAGTTTTTACTAAATAACTCGTCAAACATTTTGCCCCAGCCTTTTTTAGTATGCTGGTATTACAAAGGCATATTAACCCGGCCCATAAACACTCACTTGTTTGTGATTTTTAGTTGCAAATATTTTGGACTGACAAGGCAGGAACTGCACAAAATTTGTGATGTATAATCAGCAGGACAACCTCTGAAAACACAGCAAGTACCATGTACCAAGTACCAAGTATCAAACACCTGTATTTTTTAATAATAATAATAATAATAATAATAAATTGTTGTCCCCTTCATTTTGGCTATTATCTGGAGAACACTATGGTTTAAAAACTTTTTTAACTCAAATTCCATTCTGTACCATGCATTGAAAACACCTATCAATGGCCACTTCCAACAAAAATAATTTCCCACAAATTTTAAAAGAACAAAAGTGAAATGAAATGAACTCGTCATATGTAGGGTAGCCAAAAATCAATACCATTGGGCAGTCATACCATATCGTTAGCTTCATAGCATAATTGCCTAAGTCATTTTTTGGTCAAATTGAGATTTTTGCATAACTTAACTCCCCTACCATTTCTGCATCATCCTGTCTGTCTGCCTATGTCATTGGCCAATCACAACACTCATAAAAGTAAAAAAAAACATAGCTGCCTTTGACTTAGGCAGTTTTACCATCGGACTTAGGCAGTTTTTATACAATCAATTTGACTTAGGCAGTTTTGATGTATGCAAAATGGCTGAGAAGAAGAAGAGGTTATTTTATATTCTCAGAAAAACTGCCTAAGTCATAGGCATAATCTGCCTAGGTCACTTTTATTTGATAAAAAAAATAATGTTCGGTTAAGTTCTTTTTCCAAACTTTTTCTCACATCTACTTGAATGTTCTGTGAAAATGTCAATAAAAAATATGCATGTGATTTTTAGAAAATGTGTTTTTTCTTGTTTTCCAAAAACACAAAAAAATGACTTAGGCAATTATGCTATCAAGCTAACGATATACTGCTATGCAGTACATCGAGTTTGGTATGTTACTGTCAAAGAGGCATATCAACCCAGCCCATAAACACTCATTAGTAGCATAGTACCAGCTAGTGAAATTGAAAAAATAATTTAAAAATGGGATTTTGAATTGTCAGTACATTGGACCGAAAAGGTGGAAACTGCCTAAAATCTGTCATGTACAATCAGCAAGACAACATGCCAAGTACCAAGACATTTCATGCATAGGAGGTGCTGTAATTGTACAAGATCATATTTTGGTTATTATCTCTAGAATGATATAGCTTTAAACCAAACTTCTTTTTCCTTATATTCACTGGAACCTCTTGCATTAAAACACCTGTCCATGCCCATTTCCAACAGTGAAAAGTTTGAAAAACAAAAACAAGTTAAAGTGAGGACAACAGCACAAACAGGATTCAGGAGGTGTAAGGGCCCGTCATTGCCGCTTGTGGCTATATTTTCAGTATACAATTAAATGTTACCTCAGTCTCATGGAGATGGATTCTTTTTCCATCTGACAGCTTTCTGAAAATTTCTAATGGGCAAACAAGAGTACATGTTAACAAAAGGAACATTTCAAACAGATGATAGCTGGACCATTGTCATCATAATACAACAGTGTCTTATTTTGCATGGTCAATGAATCAAGCAGTAATAAGTAGTAAAAAGTAATTTTAGAAGTATTTATTTATTTGCAATAATTGACATCCTAGACTTAGAAGTTCAATCCAATACCATATATTTCAAATCACCTGGTTCTACATGTGTGATTATTACAGGTCAATTCACTGATTAACTCCTCTATCTGGCTGAACAGCTGCAATAAATATCAGTTGATTTAGTAAATAGCTGGAAGTAATATTTTCTACTGTTATGTAGGTTGTGAAGCCAGGTTGCCCATCACTTTTTTATTTGAGGCCAAGCATAGCATAGCAGTTGTTGCCACCATTGTGCAACCTTGTATTTGACAAAGCCGTTTGCATGATGATGTGTTTGAATTACATATGAAGGGGTCCAACCCTCGCCTTTCATGTGAAACACTGCACCGTGTGTGTAAAATGGAATAGCAGTTGGCAAAGTGGTACTTACGGGACATGCACTCCAAGCGCAGGATGAGAGCCACAAAGCTTTCCAGTGACAGGTTCCCTTTGGACCCGCCATAGCGGAAAGCCAAAAGGTTTAGCATGCCATCACTGACCTGCACCCCTGCAGACCAAGACACATACTGTGACTGTGCATTTAAGATTTATGATTGTTGTTATTACATTTCATTATGCAAGTATTAAGAAGTAAAATCCTTCGTGTTTTGTCTCATAAATAAACAAACAAGCAGACAAACAAACAAACAAATAAAACTGGTAACAAATGACTGTGCTATTATAACCAGAACTCTGCACGCACTATTTTAACAGTCCACATACATAACTCACCAAGTACATTGATAGACAATTGATAAAATGCTGAACTAAGACATTGCACTCATAAGTATGTCCTTCTTTGATGACAATTAAGGACGTCGTGAGAGACCCCCTGCGTTCTACATCCACTGGACAATTTTGTTGAGTTTGATGGATTAATTTGCATATTATTGCACAAAGCCAAACTTCTTGGATATGAGGGAGCTGGTTAGACCTGGGATGTCATGCACGTCTACTAAAGTGTAGAGTCAAAAAAGTATTTGTACCTGCAGTGATAACAGCATTCCTCAGTTCACTAAGGGACAAATCACCAGTCCTTGAGACATCTGTGCGGTAAAATATTTCCTAGCCATAAAAAGAAATATGCTGGTGTGAAATACTGTGTATTCCTATTGTTATTTCAAAACTACAGTGAGCAGAGAGGGTCATTTACCCTGTATGTAACTACTCGGTCCCACAATCGAAGAAATTCACAGCGGTCAAGATGGCCAGTCACAGAGAGCTTTATGCAAATTAAGGAAAGATATGCTATCATAACAATAATATTCAGCATTCAGCTATTTGTTTAAAATAACTGTCATGGAAAGAGCAATGTTGTGCATAGGATACATCCATCAATGCGACCATACTGCGGCAAGTATCTAGGCCAAAGCCTAGGGAGTTGCCTACAGGCACAGGGAAAGACAGAGACAAAATTCATCATAGATCAAATAGGTAGAATCTGCAATATCCCTTGCATAACCATTGTATTGTTTCGTTTGCAGAGACAAATCAGACATTCCACCCTATGTATGTCTGCACAGAATCTAGTCTAGTTTAACAATTAAAATTAGTTTGTGTGTGTGTGTGTGTGTGTGTGTGTGTGTGTGTGTTAAAAAAAAGTAAAAAAAAAAAAAAAAAAGAGTCACACTTGCCTTGGACAAGATTCTCATTCAGAAGCTTCTGAAGCTGTTCCGCATCAACCTCTTCATACTTATGCCAATGAATAGAAATTAGTTGATATTTAAAAATCATGTTCATACAAGTTTTTATATAATTTGAAGTAAGGTGCATTACCTGGTCAGTGTATTTCTGGAATAAGGTAATTGCCGAGTTATGATTTATGACTTCAGTAGGCACGGGCTGAGGAATAAGCAAATTAAATCAAATATTTGACTGTTGTTGAAATCAAATCAGTGTCCATTATCCAATTTTAGAGGAAAGCTGATATGCGTTTATAACATTATTAATTTACCTTAGAGATTGTCAAACTGTCAATGGAATTTTCACTGAAAGTACATAAATAAAGAACCTTCAAAGTAGCTCAAACACCAGTGCTACAATCGATAAAGACCAGATGAAAAAGAAAGCATCACAAATGTCTCTGTGCTACAGAATTCTTACTTAAGTCCGTTGTCCGTCTTAGAGAATATGGCCAAGACGAAGGAGGTCATCTCATTGGGGTTGAAAGTGGAGGGAACAATAATGTACTCTCCAGGAGGCAGTCTGAAGAATGCCATAACTTCTCGAGCATTCAGAAATTTCTCACTCGAAGCTACAGCTTGCCTCATGAAGAACTGTGCAGGCATTTTTCCCTCTCTACCTTTGTACTGGTCCAAAACAGTATTGACAAACAATTTATTTATATACCAATAATAATAATGTCACAGTGGGCAAACAAAATGTGGGTGTAGGGATATAGAAGGAAGTATTAATGGTCTTTTAATTTAAATATACCATAACTATATCTGCACCTTCAGTGGGGTCATGTACTGTACCTACCTCAGGTGGCACCTGTTGATAGAAAGATATTAAAGAAATGTTATTATCAATTTAATTGTTAATCCAGTCTTTTAAATCAATATAAATGTAATAACTTATTTAATAAAAGTAAAAGGGACTACATGCATGTGTGCTTTATGTGTAGTCAGGGGCACTGCCAGCAGTCTGGGAGGGGGGCAGATATTAAGGCTGGGTATCATAGGGTACTTTGTGATATTGTATGTCACACGATACATGCCCCACAATACTGATAATATTGAAATACAACGATTCTGCAATAATCAACATATTACAAGACAATCATAAGCGATACATCATGAGATTTCACTACAGAAAACAAAACATCAGCAAAATAAAACAACAAAATAAAAGTGCAGGAATTCTTTATTTGTGTCTAGCTGGTCCCCGACTATGGGTGGCCTTTGTCAACCTGATTTGTCGATACTAGAGAGACCAAGTGGGCCCAGACTTTTGATTAAAATGTGGCTGGTGCATCTTCTACCATAGCTGTCACTACCATTTACCTACAGTAAACGTCCTCTTTATTCATATTCATATTCGAATTATTATTTTTCCTAATCATATAATAATAATAATAATAATAATAACAATAAAAATAATAAGGGAACCCAACACATTTTTTCAAAGGTCCCAAAATGTTTAGCAGCACCCCTGTGTGTAATCTAAAACGTGACCATGAAGTTACTGAAACACATACGCACACAGAAAACAGAGAAACCGATGTGGAAATTTGTTGCCAGCCGTCTGTTCCTTTTGTTAGACTTCTGCATGAGGGAAACCAATAGGTTCTTCGGCCCATTGTCAACTGTAGGTTCACCCTTTATGGCTTCCAAGTGAATGTGATACTGAGGATTTGTCCAAAACGTTTCTGTGATTGGAAACAACTTCCTGTTTAGAATGTATATTTCTCATGCACTAGTTTGTCAACGTTTTTTTTACAGATAGAAATATAATATAATATAATATAATATAATATAATATAATATAATATAATATAATATAATATAATATAATATAATACAATACAACAGGTACCTCCAACGAAGGTACAATGTAAACATTAAATTGAGTGCATTTATAAACTATGGTAGGACAAGACATTCAAGAATGCAGAACAGCA
The DNA here is from genome assembly GCA_030347295.1 of Setipinna tenuifilis. Classification (NCBI taxonomy): domain Eukaryota; kingdom Metazoa; phylum Chordata; class Actinopteri; order Clupeiformes; family Engraulidae; genus Setipinna; species Setipinna tenuifilis. The sequence goes on from CM059278.1 coordinate 11,926,392, forward strand.
GCTGTGCATTAGGTCTAGTTCAGACTGTGAACAGCGACAATCATCATATCTCAGCAGCTGCATAATACAGGGGAATGTCCAAATCAACAATGTAAAATCAAATCAGTGTAAGACACTTGTTACATTTCAACCACAGACAGCATTAGCTCATACTGGAACTAACGAATGTTAAAATTGTTTCTATGCACTAATTGTGTTAGCAATGGAACTATTGTATTAATGCAACAGTTCCACTTGTGTTATATTGCTTAATAATACTGTAATAGATATTCAAATTGTACCTCTATTATTCTGGCATCCACCAGCAGTAGTGCCAGTGACCCATCTTCCCTCATCAAACGTATATTTCCACTGACTATCTGTGGAGCCATCAAGAAAACCAAGGCTCAAAGAGCAGATTTCCAAATCAGAGTAGCTCTTGCAGAAATCTTCCATTGACATCCTGAAGAAAAAAAAATTTAAAGGCATCTTTTGTGACAGTAATATGCACAAACACATGTCATGGATGAGTAAATAAGGGACAAGCATGGGTTTAATACCAAAATTCACCATCATCGCCAATGGAAAGGCAAGTTGTTCTGTCCTGTAGACTTAAAGTTTGCCATTTTGGTGATCTGCAGATTAAAAAATAGAAAATGAAAAGGGAGAAAAACGACTTACACAATAATTGCAAAAAGAAAAGAAAAAATAGATAATTTTCCATCAAAAATAGGGGTAATTCACGTGAATTACAGGGAAGCACATGCTTGAACTACATTCTACCCAAAATTGGGGTAATTAATATAATCTACAGACAAGTAAGTCAGACTGTCTTGAATAAACACCTTCGTTTGACCATGAAGAAGAAATTCTCACCTATCACTCCAGTCTCCCTTCCACTCCCCATGCCCCCATGGATTGAACAGTCTCACCAATCTCACAGGGTGGTTATTGCTCATGACCTTTAAGGAGAAAACACTTTGCAGACTGGATTGCTTCATGCCTTATACATTCATAAAAACTCAAGAACACACAGACACACACACACACAGGCATGTGAGTACACACACACACACACACCTGCATTATTACATGTATTACCTGCAATACTCCTGTAATTGTGTAGGCATGGCCCTGCACAATCCCATTAGATAAAACGGTGTTTGCTGAAGTTGCCTAAACATAAATGACAAATGCAAAGTATTTACACTTAAAATGTTGCCTACTTTTAATAAAAAATCTTAATACTCTTTATACAGTTTATCCCACATTCAGTCTTACATTTGTGTCAATACCGTGTTTAATTTATATACCTGAACACCTAAACACCAAAATGTGAGGTTAATTTGAACAAAGAACAAAGAAACAAAGAAATGAACAAAGAAATGAGGAAACAGAAATTTTACGAACTGTTTACTTCAGTGTATCATCTTATATAAGTGTATGTTATGATTTTATTTTACCTCCACACATGCACAAATTTCATTTTTGTTATATTTCTATAAATTAGCCAAGTATGTTTTGTTAATAATTTGGTGTAGTGCTGTAAGTTGCTTTGGAGAAAAGTGTCAAAAACTCTAACTGTAACTGTAAAGGAAGAACTATAACTACAACGACAGCGATAACCATATCTTTCGAAATCTTCCTGATCAATCTAACTTTAGTAAATAAATGATGCTGTTTGCATATCACCTACAACAACAAAAGGCTGAGTAATATCATTGCAATCACTTTCAGAGCGATTTTATGAACTATAAAAACACTGGCAGCCATGTAGAATTCATTAGAATGTATAGGATGTCATATTCTTTTTGTTGTTTACACTTGAGATGAGAATCAAGTCATTAAAACATCATTTTTTTACTATGGATGCTCATATTTTTATAGTTACAGTTGAGATGAAATTAGTACTGACCCCCTGTGGAGTGCTGCAGGCTATGAGGGACGTGGACTTGACGGCTCTGAGCATGATGTCCCACAAGTCAACAGGGGGTTTGTCCAGCTTGAATGACATGTGGACCCCCCCTGTAAAGTCCATGAGGGCCTCTGACACACTGCCGGCGTTCATGTCAGCATAGGAACCACATACCCTACAGTGGGGATACATGCAGCAGACGACAAATAGCCTTTAATGGGCCTGTTAAACACACCAAGGAACAAAGAGGAAACAAAGGCACACACATCTGAAATATAAAAAGGTGCTGAATCAAAAGACTAAAAGGTTTACTTTGCACACTTAAGCTCCCTTAGTAGCTTATCTTTTATTTAGGTTCCCACTCACAGTACATAGTAATAACGTCTCAAACACAAGCTGCTCTTCATCTGACGTTAAGAACATAAGTATCATATTCACAACAAGCACCATAAAGACAGCTAAGCTACATACTTGGCATAGGCCTTCTCCAGCAGTGCGGCCCAAAACTCATTAGGGGATTTTGAGTGCACAAATATCAGTCTCTCGTCAACTGTTGGAAGTTTGTCGTCAATCACCACATCAACCCACCTCCCAAATCTCCAGAACTAAAAGTCAAAATTACAAACATGGGTTATACCTAATGACTATTCATTCCTTAAAGTAGGCTATTAAAAAATACTTACTAAAAAGTCCCTTTGTTATACTGAGACAGTAATTTTGGTTTCAAGTATCTACAACATAGCCCCTCAACATGACTCCTCTTACCCTGAAATGAAAAATTCCTGCGTAATCCTTATGGAAAGATTGTCCAACTGGTATAATTTGATTTCTGATTTCACTTTGAAATGTCAGGGATCCAATAGAAGCAAGAAACCAACAGTTTCCTGGAAACAATCAATGCACATAAGGAAGCATTTTTGTATGCATGAATATCATAAACCATCATAGATTAAATCATTTATAACAATTCCATAGCATTACAGCATATTATAGATAATCAAATGCAAATATATGTTTCATGAAAGCACAAATGATGCCATAGTAACTACTGATATTTTTCCAGGTTAATTACCTCCACCAAGGAGGTTACGTTTTCGCCGGCGTTGGTTTGTTTGTCCGTCTGTCTGTTTGTTTGTTATTCGCATAACTCAAAAAGTTATGGACGGATTTAAATGAAATTTTCAGGATAGGTCAGAAGTGGGCTAACTTAGAACTGATTTGTTTTTGGTGGTGATCCGGATAACCATCTGGATCCAGGATTTTTTTAAATGATTCTTCACCATTGCGAGATAGCAATTTGGACATTTTTGCTTATAACTCCACAAATAATGCCCACAATGTTTAGTAAAAAAAATACAGTATAAGACCATCATAAATCTGCCAAACCCCAGAATATAATCCGGGTCCTGGTAGTATTCCAGATCCCGTGATCCAGAAAGTTAAAATTCGAGGAGCCTCGTGGAAAATGGGCTACTGAGAAGTAACTAATCAAGCTAGAGACATGCAACTGACACCAACTTGTAGCTGAGGCATTGTAGATTCAGTAGAGTGTTAACGGATTTGACGTAGGCTATCTTCAATAGTTACAGATCTGTATCCAGAAAAAAGTCCGCCATTAGCGAAAAAGTGTTTTTGCTCTATAACTTTTAAAAAATGATGATATAAACTAGATTCCAAGTTCTAGGGATATGTTTTCTGGGTCAAAGAATCAGATTGGCGAAGGTCTGCGCTCTCCGAGTGCTTTTCTAGTTGCTATAGGCTGCAATAGACATTATGTAGGCCATGACATGAATATTATGACATCACTTGAAACATCCTTAACATTCTAAATTTTAAAAATGGCAGTTGGTGCAGGTGTAACTGCCACAATATTTGCTACCTTATTTCTGAACTGTCAAATTTCATAGCTGCCAATAGAATCCAGACCTTCATTACAAAGTTTAAATCAAGTTTATAGGTTAAGCTGTTCAGTTTTGATCATTTAAAACTTCAGACATGCACCCTGACCTGTTTACAGCAAGATGATGAAATGTATAGCAAAATCGCATAGACTGTCTAACACCATTTGTCTGACACCAACTGTCTTGTCTCAAACAGTTTAAATAGTTGCCACATGAAAATAACACAGGTGACAATCAGATCCATGACCCCTCTGACAAAGTTTATAGGTATAACAGTTTAGTTTTAATCTTTCAAAAACCAAGTGTAGGTTAGAGTGAGGGCAGAGCTCACTCTTGCTGCTACAGTGAAGCAGTGTATTGTGACATCAGCCTGAACATTCCACCATTAACTTTCAATGGGGACAAAATGTTACAGAAAAACGTCAATAACGGACGAACAACAACAGATACGGTAAATCTAAAGGTGGATTAAACCAAACTGGGCCGGTCGTTTTACAGTTGGAACGGTGTCTCTATCTCGAAGTGTAGTAGTGGAGGCAAAATCTGGGTGAACATTAAAAAATCATAAGAATCAGAATAATGAACGGTGGGAGAACTATAAGTGTGTTCTTTTCAAGCACACTTAATAAAAAGTCAATATTCCACAACTTACATACAGTATAAAACCTCTACTTCAGCAATTATATCAGTTCAAAGACAATATAACACAGCTGATAGTAAACAACCAAGTAAATAATTGACATATAGCTGATTTATGACGGGTACATCGGGCCAACCACAACTGATTCCAGTCTGGATTTGCCGTTTTTGGGAGCAGAAACAGGAAAGGACAAATACTACTGTAATGTCTGGACGAGGAAGAGTAAGATTACAGTAAAGAACAGTGAGAGGGTCAAGGAGCTTGGGCATCAATATGTCCAGGTACAGTGTATATTCAGTGTCCTGTTCTATAAGCTTTACACTTTGCAAGTATAGGCTACAGTACATACAAGTAACATATACTAGATTACAGTACAGTATGGTATAATGACATAAATTTACATAAACTTTGTTTCAGAGAGTTATGGAGTTGGAGGTTAACCAGACCCTCATGAATTCATCTACATAGATGAGGCAGGATTTAATCTGGCCAAAAAGGCATCAGTGAGCACAGAATATAGTAAGAAAAATGGACACAGTTCAAGTGCAAGGACACTTGCAAACTCTGGATTGGTCCTTCATAGATGTCAGGTTGGACCCTACAATGCCGAGCACCTCGTTGCCTTTCTGAATTATTTTCACCAGCACTTGGTTCCAGAGCAGAATCAGGAGGGTGGAAACATGAGGACCTTTGTCATCAGGACAATATGGCTTCCCATCACTCAAAAGCTATCACAATGTAGTTTGAAGACCACCCAAGATTGGTATGTCTCTTCCTTCCATCCTATTCACCTTTCCTCAATCCCATAGAGTTCTTTTCTGCATGGAGGTGAAAGGTTTATGACCATCAGCCACATGACCAGATGTCCCTTCTCAATGGCATGGATGCTGGCTGTAGGGACATCGCAGTTGAAGACTGCCAAAGGGTGGATACAACATGCCAAACAGTTCTATCCCAGGTGCATCATCTTAGATGACACCAGATGCAATGTTGACTAAAACACGTGGCCTAGATTTTATGTTCTTTTGAGTTTACCTCTTTCATCTGAGCCTTTTTGTTCCTGTTTTTTTTTGTGTGTACATTTAGAATCCTCCTGAATGTTTCATGTATATTTTGTTCACTATAATAAAACCTTTTTTATTATAGTGCTTATGTTGTATCATAAGCAGTGTTTCTACTGTACCCCCTGTTGTATACAGTAAAGAACAAAAATGATTACATACAGTTCCCAACCAAGAAATGTAGTGTAAAAACAGTGAATTGCATGTTTTGCATGCAAATACTTGTAAAACAGGAACATCAAAGTCTGTGCAGTTTTTGTAATGCCAACAAGTATTTTTAAACCTGGTGCACTTTTATTAACTGCATGTGACAGAATAATTTGATTTTAAGTCAGATTTCCCATGTTTTGGTAAAGTTAGTGTTTGCAAAGAAAGATAATGTATTTTGAAACGATGAGTTAATATATATTTAACAAAATGTGCTTTTGAGAAGAAAATTAACCATTTGGTTAATTGTGTTTTGTAGGTGTGTGTCTGTGTTGTGTGAAGAGTTTAGAAAAAGTATCTTAAGTATGGCCAAGTGCTTGTTAGCGACTGAAAACGAACTGTAAGGGAGTAGAGTCTTCCTCTCTACCTTTAAGAAGCTCTTGAACACCCGTCTTTTCAGAAATACTTCCCTTCCTGACAAACCTAACCTCTGCATACCAACGCTGATTTGTACCTTGGCTACACTAACTTTGCTATGTTTTTGCTTACGCTGTTCTCCTCTGCATATCTGTAGCTTGTTTATGTCCTCTATTGTAAGTCACTTTGGATAAAAGCACCTGCTTAGTGTAATGTAATATAATGTTATGGAACATGACATATGTGTTCAGTATGACAATTTAAATATGAGATTACAGCAAAAATCACTCTATGTAACTTGGCAATGGTCAGCTAACTGTTGATTTTACTGCATGAATCAGCTTACCTAGAATGCCACCTTGGTTCAAGTCAAACCTTGAGACTCCATCAAAAATGAAATGTGGATCTTTAACCATCGTCTGTAAACACAACACACTGTGGTTCTTATGCCAGCAAAAATGAACAAGACAAATTGCAAAGTATGAATGAGTAAAATTCATAATAAGTGTCCCTATAACTGTACTTATTGACATTGTCTGTTATGTTCAGTATGCTGCTCTTCCTGCCCACCACTACCCATCAGAATTAGATATTTTAAGTCTGCCTTCGTAATTCGTAATGTTATTTGTGTAATTAAACATGCATTACTTCCTAAAGGGTATCTAGACATGTATATCCCCACTTATCTTTTAATGCCCAGTTATGATCAGTGTTGCAAATCAATGGCAGACATACTGCTGGTCTTCGCCAAACAATTCGCCTCATGTCACTTGGATCAAGGAGTCCATCACCAATGGAGCTGTTTTCTGGAGGAAAATGCTTATCTGTGAACCTCAGATTATTCCTGAGGCAATATTGGTGCAAATGATCAAAGTCCTGGTCCAGGAACTTGCTGGGGTTAGTGGCAGATCCTTGGCCACTTCTGGCATTGCGTGCATTCATAATATACAGGCATATTCCTGGAGGAGGCATTGTGGCAGATGAGGAAGTGTTTCTGTGGAAAGATACAAGTTGCAAAAAACACACATAAAAACTGCAGTTGCACCGCTTAAAAAAAGCCAAAGTAACTCTTGATTAAAATCACGGCAAATCTATGTGATCACATAGTAAGTAATATCAAAGGTCCATGTATTACAATATGACACGAAAATGTTATTATCGATAAATGTGGAAATTTGCCTTTAGTTTCACTATAAAAACACATAAAGACATGACATTTTAAACAATGCAATATCAGGTTTTTAGTGCATCTGTAGTCCTGTTACCAGTCAAGAGTGGTGGAGGTAAACTACACAATCAATTCCCTCAGATGTGATAAGAGTGCATGGCATGACTGGCTGGCCCTTAAATATATATCTCTGTCTTCCCATAAAGGTGATTGGTGCTTCTGAGTACACAGTGGAGTTGAAACCCGAGGTGCAAGGGTCAATTTACAGAAGTATTTACTCATTTCTGAAGTACAGTGCTGTATTGTCCCCTTATGTTTGTTCAGTAGGTAGTAACAGTATGACAATGTAATGTAATCTGAGGGAGGATGTGGATGTATAAATAAAAAATGAATAAATATAAAATTAGAAGGACAGAATGTATGATTTATATAAAATGTTACAAGTGTGGGAAAATACCATAAACAACTGACTATAGATGGCATGATGCATTTTATGAGTCCAAAGGGTAACAAAGCCTGGTGACCACAAACAGAAACAGACATGGTCTGTGAATGCACTCATTCCTCATATTTTATGGTCTGTGAATGTGCTTATTTCTCATAAAACAAGTCATCATAAAATATCAGAAAACAATATACTTGATGACATCGAAAAGCTCTGAATAGGTTTATTATCAAGTTGCTCACACAAGATACTGTGACAATATGACAAAAGTCTTTTTTTATACATGACCTATGGTAATGCCCACTCCCTACAGTTAAGGAAATACAGTTAAGACTGGTTGTTCCAAAGAATAGTTGTTCTGACTGCATAATTTCTACACAATAAAAATAACATGTTCTTCAAAGAATACCATAACCAAACAAGATGTATATTAAAATTACTTCAAAGTAGTCACTGAATGTAGACTAGACCAAAGACATGTACACATTAATATGATGCATCACTAAATGAAGCCTCATTCTTAGCCTATGACCTGCCCCTATGCAGTCAGCCATATAGCTTAGATATACATATACAGAATTAGAACAGAAGCATAGTTGTTCAAAATACAGAATTTCTACACCATAAAAATAAAATGTTCAATGAATACCATAACCAAACGAAATCATGCAACGAAAGTTATATCTCAGCTTGTACATGCATTGCTTTTTCAGGTGTTTTTCTCCACCAGCTCCCCCCAGTCTCACTGCTAAGATCTGCAGCACAGGGTCTTCCTCTTTGTCACAACTGAAGTTTATTCAGGAATACATACTGAGGAAGAGCCACTGAAATGGAAAGAATATCATTAAAAATGTGCAGTGCAGTGTGTGTGTGTGTGTGTGTGTGTGTGTGTGTGTGTGTGTGTGTGTGTGTGTATCCGTGTGTGTCTCTGTCTGTCTGTATGTATGTCTGTATGTTACACTGTAAAAAAGAAGTCTTTCACTAGTTTGCCTTACATCATTCTCCTCGAGATAAATGCCAATCCCGTCAGACAATTTGTTGAATATCTCTGTTGAGCACAAGATAAAATATGAGCAAGTGATCATAAAGGTATGTATAGTTTAAGTACATAAAGTTACATGTTGTTACATGTGCATACACTACTACACAGACCGTTAAAATTAAGTGTTAGCCAATATTGAGAGAAAGCAAATGGATAGCGGACTGGTACTCACTGGACATGCCCTCCAGACGTAGAACAAGTGCCACAAAACTGTCCAGTGTCAGGCTGCCAGTTGACCCACCATAGCGGAAAGCCAGCAGGGTTAGCATGTTGTCGCTTAGTTGTACACCTGTAGACAAAAACGTACACTATGATAACTATTCAACAGATTCTAGTAGAAGGAAGCTGACACACCAATTTTACTGAGATGCTGGTGGTAGACACAAGGATTCAATAAACGAAAGAGAAACTGTACAGTGTTATGCTCCACGATATGTTATTACAGGAGACAACATTTTGGCCAGTGGCCTTTCACAAGACTTGAGAAAGGCCACAGGCCAAATCATAAAATGGTATAATACATATGTGATATAAAATATTGTTGGCATACAGCATAAGAGTGTGTGGTTTCTTTTTCTTTTACTGAATTTACTCAACACAGCCTGGAGTGTTTCTAAACATACCTGAGGCAATCAGAGCATTCCTCAGTTCACTAAGGGAGAGGGAACCATTTTTTGTCACATCGGCACGATTAAAAATGCTCTGCCAAACAAGTTTGAAAGAAAAAAACAATGTTACCATTGAAAAAACATAACTTTTTAAAGTTTCTGCTTTTTAAATTCCAACACAAAGATCAGCTCACTTACTGCAGACATGGAAACTCGATCCCACAGCCGCGAAAACTCACGGTCATCCAGCCGACCTGTGACTGAAAGCTGAAGTGATTTGTAAGTTAAGAAAGTATGTAGTGCTGCATGATGCATACAGCTCCTCAGACACTGTGTTTAATACACAACATTTAAAACAACAGTAAGTGTAACAAATTAACAAATATTAATATCATTGTACTGTGTTGAAATTTACAATAATACAGTTCTGAGTAAATAATGTGAGAGGATACATCCATCAAGGCAACCATACTGCGGCATGTATCTATGCCAAACCCTGGTGATTTGCCTGCAGGTACAAAGAGAACAACATTAGCCTCTCATCTTTTTTTATTCCAAATGCCACTGTTCTTAACTCAAGAAAGTGACCTATCCACACACACTGATATGAACGGCTATTTACATATTTTTAACATTATTTTACAATATTTTCTATCTGCTCTATTTTTTATTTTAGAATTTTTGGGCAGCTTTGGCCTAATGATTAGAGAATTGGTCTTGGGATTGGAGGGTCACAGGTTCAACTCCTGTACCAATAGGAAGTGACTAACCAGCACTCTCCTGCACCATCCATGGCTGAAGTGCCCTTGAGCAAGGCATCTAACCCCACATTGCTCCAGAGGGACTGTATTTGTATCTAATTCACTGTAAGCCGCTTGTGATAACAGTGTCAGCTTAATGTAATATATTTATCTTCTTTAACTGAACAACGTGATGAATCCAGACATTGATTTAAAGTGCAATTTTTATCCTATTATTTTACTATGTATTTTATATTCTCTTCTTTCCTGTAACCAGTACCGGCATGTTGTGTATTTGTTTGGAGCTACATCAGTTTGTTTTGTGTTGACAAGACAATTTTGGACTCTGGGGTGTGTTTCCCAAAACTGTCGTTGCTAACTTCCTTAGCAACTTCGTAGGTTTGAACGATGGACTAACAACACTGCTGTTTCCCAACAGCATCGTTCAAACGACACAACGAACGATGTTTACAACAACGTTAGTCCGATGGATCGTTCGACGACGCAGGTGTTTCCCAATAGCAAAGTCTGGACGATCCATCGGAAGTTCCATCATTAAACTGTGTCGTTCCAACGATTACCTTTGACCTGTCGTTAGATCATTGTTTATGTCGGTTTCTGTACACGTGACGTCTTGCTCGTCACCTTTGGCCTTCTTGGGTCGGATTAAGCACCATTCAATGCTTTACCGCCACCCACTGCATGAATGGTTTTACTTTAATTCACTTCATTTTCATCCTGGCACTTGCCAGGTCATGTAAAAAGAAGATAGAAAATTCACCCCACAACATACCAAAAGTTGTTGCAAAATGTTGTTGGATTATTAAAGTAATTTGCTGATTTTACAGATTGTTTTTAATACTGTGATGTAGAGTATGATCACGGTTCACGGATCCACAATCTAGGCCAGTCCTCGTGTTTCAAAGTGATTACCGTTTAGCAGGATTCAAACCCGCATCTCTCCAAAAAAGGGAGAAGGTCTGCATAGTGAACTGACAAGCTAACCACTCAACCATTGCACCACATTAGCTGTGAGTGGCCTAAGTTATATTTACATGTAGATGCATGTAGGGTAGTATAAATGAAACGCACAATCATATCATTACAATCTTAGCCAGTCGCTGCTTTTTAATGAGTAAGGGACATGATTGTGTTGGGGAACATTTCTCTAAGTTGCTGAAGTTATCATACATACCGGCTTATTTTAAATAAGGCTACGTTTTTGTTGCTTACTGTCGTGGTGTCGTTTCTGTCATCTCCCGCAACGAATGCATTTGAATACTCTCTGACCACTTCCGACACATCTGGATACTTTGCAGTTTCAACGACAGAAGTCCAAACTAACATAGTTCAGACTTCCGTTGTACGTAGGTAGTTGGAGAGTTTCGGGAAAAAGTCGGAATCAGACTGTTGTGTCGTTTGAGCCTACATTGGACAACGGTGGTTAAATGCTAACATCTGTCGTTGTTTGGGAAACGCACCCCTGGTAGACAAGTAAGAGACAATCACTGCGTTCACATGGTGGGATTGGTCTGGTTTGGGATTGGTTTGGGTGTTGCTACCCAACGGGTGGTCAGTCCCAAAATCCTTGTTCACATGCAGTTCGTCTAAGCAGATAATGGTCAGAGACCTGGCCCTTTCCGCTATGCTAGGTGGCTGGGGCTGTAGTCAACTTCTATCTTTCTATTATTATCTTTTAATGCAAGGGACATCTGTTCCATGCATAACTCTTGAACCACTCATCCGCTTGATCTCAAATTTGGAGGGTGTCATCATAATGTTACCAGTGTGTGCAGTGCCGTGTTGTTTGGTCAAAAAATGCCAAAGATATCGGCCAAAAACTTGCCGACCCATGGTGATAAGATTTACAACGCAAGCTGCTATAATGTTGGGCATAACGCGACTAATGACATAACTACAATAATGGACATAACACGAGTAAACACAACAAAGCTGCTACGTAGGTAAGATACGCAACAGCAAACTACAGCACTGCACACATATGCCTAAACAATAAGGTGGTCTAAACAAAAACGTAATACTCTGGCACATCTTCTATGGGCTCTGCACTGTTCCTACTAAATAAAGACAAGAAACAAACTTTCTGGCGGCATACAAAGATGGTGTTCCAGGAGTTTGACGCATTCGCGTACATGTTGTGCATTTTGCTGTGTTAGGAAGTCTGTATGAAGGAACAAACTGCGTTTTTTATTTCGTTGATACATGCGCAATACACAAAACCAATCCGATCCCGTACACATGGCAGCACTAAGTGGTTTAGAACCGGCCCAAGCCTGGCGTTCCAAGTGGTTTCGGAAAACCAATCTCAAGCCGATCGCTATCCCGTACACATGAATCGATGATACGATCCCAAACCAGTTCCAATCAGTTTCAACTCGTCCATGTGAACTCACTGAATGACCCAATGACCTTCGAGGTGACCTGTCCTGTGGAAATAATAACGAGGTAGAGGCAATTTTTCCCCAAAACTCGAATGCTGTCATCCTGCTTGTCTTTCATTTGCTTCTATAAAATGTTTTAATTTACAATTCATTTTTGATTTAAGATAAAATATGCATAAACTATCTAAATAAATGGTTGATTTGCGACTAAAGTACATTGATATGAAATGGCAATTTTAATTTTTCTTTTGAGATTTATGTTAAAGGTAGCTTGTTACTAGAAAGTTAATGCTCACCTCATCAACCAATCAGAAAGGACAATTCCATTGGTAAGGCAGATAATAAACATCTGTTCTATTCTATTGTATTCTATTTTATTGTCCCATAGACAAGAGAACTCTAAAGACACAGCAACCAACATGTTCTTGCATAACTGCACTTTTGTACTGTTTGAAAAAGCACATGAAGAGGCAGACGCAGTGGATTTACAAACCTGTTTTACTATGCAGGGGCAATGTGTAGACATGTTCTGTGTGTAAACTGGGGGGAGAGGGCCCAGTCTTACTGGCAGAAGCCTTAGCAGTTATCAGTGTGTAAAAGGAAACGCTCACCTTGGAAAAGTCTATCATTCAGAATTTTCTGGAGTTGCTCAGCATCCACCTCCTGAAACTTTACCAAAGAAAACAAAGATTGAATGCCTTTACAGACAGCATAACTAACAAACAAAACACTAAGAAAAAACAAAAGGCACTAAAAAAATACACACATGCATGCATGCATATATACATAAATGCATACAAGCACACATGCACGCATGCGCGCCCACTCACACACATCCATACACACCCATACTGACATACCTGGTCAGAGTACTGTCGGAACAAGGTTCCTTTGGAGTCATTATCATCACCTTCATTTTCCTCTTTAGTGGGCTAAAAGTATTAAACACATGTAAGTTTTGGATGGCAGCTAAGTCATCCACATATATAAAACAATGTTTATAATCAAGTTACATTACACAAAACCAAAAATACTCACCTTTTTAATTTGCACGTGATTATTTGAACTTTCCCTAAGAAAAACAATAAATGTTATGTAAATAATATAAATATATATGTGTTGGTAATGTTTGTAACTCTGTCTAACTGAAACAGGGCTACAGATTCCTTACAGTTACTGTAAATTTGCATATCAATAGAAAGCAACATTAAGTTCCATTTCCGGGGACAATCTCTTACTCAAGGTGGCTGTCAGACTTGGACAGAATGGCCAGGATGAAGGAGGCTGTTTCGTTGGGCTTGAAGGTGGAGGGGACAACAACATATTCTCCTGGAACCAGTCTGAAGAACTCCATGACTTCTCGAGCATTTATATAGTTTTTGCTGGAGGCCACTGGGTTTCTCATGAAGAACTCCGCAGGTAACTTTCCTCTTGTCCCTTTGTACTTGTAGAATGAAGATTAATACCAGCCTTAAATTTCTTAAGTAAAAAATGACAGCCTTAAAGAGGAAATCATTTGTACTTAGAATGTACATGGAATGCATTTAGAATGCCCTACATTGCAACTCTATAGGTTTTAAACAGTTAATTTAAATTTAGCTACTTTCTCTTGTTGCTGGGTAAGATGAGAATTAATTGCCTAAAGCTGTACGACATCTAAATCAGGAGTGAATTTTATTCCTCCCTTATTAATATATTCGAATTTTATAAGCCTCCTTATTAATAATAGTAATATCAAGACTATCCTCAAATGCCCCCTTTTTAGTGAAGAACACTCTTTTCCTAAATCCCACAACCCCTCAAAGCACTCATTCCTATCTCATCCTATCCAGCAACACCCCACCCATGCCCCCCACCAGTGCCCCTGACCTGGTGTGTAAAGTGTAACATGCAAATGCACCATGCAGTGAAGTAAATATATGGCAGAGTGGCCTTATGACCTAAAAGGCCTTTAACTACAGGACAAGAATCCTTGCTGGAGCAAGTTGACATGAACAACCCAAAGGGAAAAGTAAATACCTCAGGAGGCACCTGTTTAGACAAAGGGGAAAAAGACACTAAGATGAGCTTCAAAAATGAATACCATAGGCAGAAAACTATGAAAATGTATCTTAAAATGGGTAAGAAAGAGATTCAAACACACAGTGAAAATGGAGAAGCCAATGTGGAGGTTGGAGACCAGACGCCTGTTCCTCTTGTCAGGCTTCTGCATAAGAGACACAAGCATGTTGTTTGGTCCCTGCTCTGAGCTGCAATCATCGTCCACGGCCTCTACGCTGATGCGATACTGGGGATTGGTCCAGAACGTCTCTAAGACCAAACAAAAACACAAGTAGACATCAACATCAATCAATTCGATCCATCAATTTATTGTATTATTTCAGCTGCAAAAATCACCACATGGAATGGTCTCTATTCACTCACAATAATAAAATAAAATAAATCATTACTTACAATTAAATAAAACCACCAACTAAAATGAATAAAAGTTGATAATAAACAAAATAAAACAATACAGAAAAAATAAGGCAATTTTAAAAGATCACCTAAAACATAAAGTACAAAGTATTCAACCAAGAAGTGGTAGAATTTTTGCAAAAGGTGTGATTTTAATCTGGGTTTGAAAATCTGTACTGTGTTAAAATTCCTAACATGTTGTGAAAGACATCTGCCTAGAAAGGTCATTGATGCATTTAAATGGTGACGTATGTAGGAAATGTATGGCAATTAGTATAAAATTGCCCTGATATGTCATCAGAGATTGAATAAACATGTTAAACTGAAACACTGATTTACCTGAAAACAATATTAGAGCTCATAAATACTGTTAATGTTTTGATTTTGTGTTTTGCCCCTTGCCTCTGGAGGCAGGACAATGCTTTACTAGCCTGGGCCTGCCCATACTTGTTGTGATGCTACATTAAATTTCATGTTCAAATTAGTATGGCTAACCTGCCTATTCTCAGTTCTTCCTGCTCCGGAAGAATCTGAAACCAATCAAAAACGAATGCTACCCATTCATCCGATTTGTTGTAGCTCTGTCCAGTAATAAACAGAGGCATTTAAATGACGTCCGTTGATCCCGCCTCTAAGAACTTCCTGTCTATGAGAGGTTTGCCAGACCAAGCTCCGTCTACGATCTTGGTGCGACAGCCAGGCTAATGCCTTACAGTATACTGAACTGAATTGCAATTTTGGTATGTAGCACCTTTATTCCCTCACTTGGCATTGAACCATACCTCTGTAATTCATGCAGCCACCAGCAGTGATGCCAGCGACCCATCGGCCATCATGAAATTTGGATGTCCAGTGACACTCAGAAGAGCCATCAAGGAAATCAGGGCACAAGCAGCAGATATCCATATCATTGTAGCTCTTGCAGAAATCCTCCATTGACATCCTTAAGATAAAAATGATATAAATTAACAGATTTAATACATGCATGCAAAGATACAAACATACATACAATCGCCCCACTACATGCCCGCTGGACCCCTTCCCCTCTAAACTCCTGCAAGCTATTGCCCCTACGGTAGTCCCACCGATCACATCCGTGATCAATACCTCATTATCCTCCGGCGTATTTCCTGCTGCCTTCAAACAGGCCAGAGTTATGCCACTGCTGAAAAAGCCCACCCTTAACCCTGCCCAGGTCAATAATTACCGGCCGGTCTCACTGCTTCCCTTCCTCTCAAAAACTATTGAGAGGGCGGTCACTAAACAACTCACTAGCGTCCTCGCCCATAACCACCTACTCGACCCAAAACAGTCTGGCTTCAGGAATGGCCACTCCACTGAGACGGCTCTATTATCTGTCACGGAAGCCCTAAAAACAGCCAGATCACGCGGTCAATCATCTGTACTCATCCTTCTTGACTTATTGGCTGCTTTCGATACAGTCAATCACAACATTCTGCTAATCACACTCGCCAACATGGGCATTGCAGGCACTGCCCTCTCCTGGCTCAAATCTTACCTCACTGGACGCTCATTTAATGTGACCTGGCAAGGCCGTCTGTCATCGACTCACATCCTCTCCACAGGGGTTCCCCAGGGGTCAGTGCTGGGTCCCCTTCTGTTTGCCATCTATACCACCTCGCTGTCCCATGTTATCCACTCATATGGCTTCTCTTATCATTGCTATGCCGATGACACACAGCTGTACCTGTTGTTCCAACCAGACAACACCACAGTCTCTGCACGCATCTCCGCCTGTCTCTCAGACTTATCCTCCTGGATGAGAGGACACCATCTCCAGCTTAATCTGTCAAAAACCGAACTCCTGGTCATCCCTGCCCATGAGTCAATCTGCCACGACATCACCTTGAATATTGGCGCTGTCACTGTTGCCCCGAACAACGTGGCTAGGAACCTAGGTGTCGTATTAGACAACTGTCTATCTGTCTCTGAACACATTTCTTCCATAGCAAGATCATGTCACTATGCATTATACAATATTAGAAAAATCAGACCATACCTGACCCAATATGCCTCTCAATTGCTAGTACAGGCATCAATTACCTCGCGGCTCGATTACTGTAACTCTCTCCTAGTCAGTCTACCTGCCTGTGCGATCAAACCATTGCAAATGGTCCAGAACGCTGCAGCGCGACTGGTTTTCAACCAACCCAAAAGGACACATGTTACCCCACTCTTTAGAGACCTGCACTGGCTGCCGGTCGCTGCCAGGATTAAACATAAGGCTCTGACACTAGCCTACAAAGTCATTTCAGGTTCCGCCCCCGCTTACCTCAACATCTTACTAAAGGCTCCCGTCCCGTTCAGGGCGTTGCGTTCCACTCACACAAATTGTCTATCTGTACCCTCGCCTCTAAACTCTTCTCTGTGGTTGTCCCCAAATGGTGGAATGACCTACCAGTTGCGACAAGAACAGCAACATCCCTCCCTATCTTTAAAAAACTTGTAAAAACCCTTCTCTTCCGAGACTGCTTCCCTTCCTAACAAAACTAACATAACTAACAATCACTAAACCAACTTTCTCTCTCTCTGTCCCTATGCAGAAGTATATATGTCTGTGTGTCCCTACTCTGTGTCCCTTTACACCTCTGTTTGCTTATGCCCTCCTTTGTTTGTAAGCCGCTTTGGACAAAAGCGTCTGCCAAATGCAATGTAATGTAAAACACAGCACATACACACATACATACACATATACAGTATGTCACAGAAGTGAGCACACCCCTAACATTTTTGTACTCTTTTTATTATATCTTTCCATGGGAGAAGTCTAAAGATATAACACTTTTCTACAACGTAAAGTAGGCAGTGTACAGCTTATATAACAGTGCAAATTTGCTGTTCCCTCAAAATAACTCAACACACAACCATTAATGTCTAAACCACTGGCAACAAAAGTGAGTACACCCCTAAGTGAAAATGTCAATATTTTGTGTGGCCACCATTATTTTCCAGCACTGCCTTAATTCTCTTGGGCATGGAGTTCACTAGAGCGTCACAAGTTGTCACTGAAATCCTCTTCCACTCCTACATGATGACATCACGGAGCTGACCTTGAGCTTGAGACCTTGAGCTCCTCCACCTTCCATTTGAGGATGCCCCACAGATGCTGAATTGGGTTTAGGTCTGGGGACATGCTAGTGTAACGGAGTTAAAAAGAACCCTATTTAGATGACTGAATTCCGTTAAAATTATTGTATATACTATTTCACTATTTTCAAGTCGTACCCATTCACTCCAGGTTAAATAAGGCTTCGTGGCTGCAACTGTAATTTACTTTTAATTCTGCATGTTTTTTGAGCCTTGCGCTTTCCGTACTCCAGTCAGAGTTTTAGTCTGCAGGAGGTAAGTTCTGTCTGGAACAGTGCTGAGCGAATAACTTTATGTTTTAAATAAAAGAACACATGTTATTGTAAAACCTGGGATGTATGCGTGTCTGTAAAAAGTTGTATAACAGATACCCTTTTAACCCAGTTAACCTTTTATCTAAGATATTTTATTTTGGAGGGAACCACGTTAACGTTAACTATGCGCTATGGGGAGAATACTTTTCTTGACTTTGTTTTACGTTTTTTTGTAGATTTCAATGCAGTCACGATCGCCGTTGAAATAAACAAATGTTTATTTTGTGAATGCAGGTACGTTGTTAAAACATAATGTTAAGGTTTAAGAACGTGTTAAGGTTGAGAGATGAGAACTCTCATTGTTGCATAAAATCTATACGATCACTAGTGGACAAGTCAACTCTGTACGTGTATATCATTTGTTTTGCATGTTTCCTAAGTTTCCTTATTACAAAAAGGCTCTGAATACAGCCTTTGATGTTTAAATTAAACTTCGCCGGTCAGAGTTTTAGTCTGCTGGAGATTTCAATGCAGACACGATCGCCGTTGAAATAAACAAATGTTTATTTTGTGAATGCAGAGGGAAATAAATCCACTGTGAGACACTCCGTCGTTGATTTGTCTTTGAATCATCGCATCAACATTGGTAACAACAGAGAAGTTACACTAGGACAGTCCATCACCTTCATCCTCACCCAAGGCGTGGTCATCTTGGAGGTGTGCTTGTGGTCGTTACCATGTTGAAATACCGCCCTGTGGCCCAGTTTCAAAGGGGGGGCATCATGCTCTGCTTCAGTATGTCACAGTACATATTGGTATTCATGGTTCCCTTAATGAAGTATAGGTCCCCAGTGCCGGCAGCACTCATACAGCCCCAAACCATGACACTTCCTCCACCATTCTTGACTGTTAACAGGACACAGTTGTCTTTGTAATCTGTAAACTGGTCTGCATGGCTGTCGTCCCTGAAGGAAGCCTCTTCTGAAGATGATGCACAAGACAGCCCGCAAACAGTTTGCTGAAGACAAACAGACTAAGGGCATGGATTACTGGAACCATGTCTTATGGTCTGATGAGACCAAAATAAACTTATTTGGTTCAGATGGTGTCAGGTGTGTGTGCCGGCAACCAGGTGAGGATTACAAAGACAACTGTGTCCTGCTAACAGTCAAGCATGGTGGAGGAAGTTTCATGGTTTGGGGCTGTATGATTGCTGCCGGCACTGGGGACCTACTTCATTAAGGGAACCATGAATGCCAATATGTACTGTGGCATACTGAAGCAGAGCATGATGCCCCCCCCATTGAAACTGGGAAACATGAGTGGAAGAGGATTCCAGTGACAACTTGTGACGCTCTAGTGAACTCCATGCCCAAGAGAGTTAAGGCAGTGCTGGAAAATAATGGTGGCCACACAAAATATTGACACTTTGGGCACAATTTAGACATTTTCACTTAGGGGTGTACTCACTTTTGTTGCCAGTGGTTTAGACATTAATGGTTGTGTGTTGAGTTATTTTGAGGGAACAGCACATTTGCACTGTTATATAACCTGTACACTGCCTACTTTACATTGTAGAAAAATATTATATCTTTAGACTTCTCCCATGGAAAGATATAATAAAAAAAGTACAAAAATGTTAGGGGTGTACTCACTTCTGTGACATACTGTACATACACACAGCACACACACAACACACACACACACACACACACACGCATACACACATACATGCATACATACAAACTGCAAGATTTGATTTTAAATGTATTGGTTTAGTGTTCATACCAAAACTCTCCATTGTCACCAATTGCGAGACATTTTGTTCTGTCTTCTGGGCTCACAGTTTGCCAAATGGAAGATCTACAATGACAAAACGAAGCGTTACTGTTAGCTCTTACTGTTGAACAGAATGCTTCACAGGAATTATGAAACAATGTTTTTTTTTGTAAACTCTTCTGTATCACATAATTTAGTCAAACTGATGCACAGTTGAAAGACAGAAGTTGATTTGCTTCCATCAAAGGGTAAAAAACATTAAATTGTTGTTTAAAAAAACCATCAAGTTAGATTGTTGTAAAGAGATGGGTAGTATTATGTAACATATTCTAGGACTTGATTCTCACATTTCACTTTTGTGAAAATTCTAATGAAAGAGAACTGTTCTCTGGTTTGCCTGTTGGGCGTGCCACGCCTCTTGTTACACATGAACATGAAAAGGTCAGCCATAAAATGAACACAAAAGAAGAATTATTAAGAATATGACAAGACTATGTTTGTGATCCGCATCATGATGGATGACCTTTCAATGAATATACACAGACACGCAAAAAATGAACAGGGAAAGGCTCATGAGCCTCATGTAATCCTGACGCTTCAACACTGCCTTGCATGCTTGCCGTGTGCACAATGTTTTCTTAACCAAACTCAACCTAAATGTCAGTGCTGCAGGTCTAAGCCTGTTAAAGGGCATGTGCAGAGTTGGTTTGTCTTTAGCTCAAGGTTCTTGACAATGTAGGTTTGAGTCTGATCAGCTGGTTCAATGAATTGGCTGGACGAAATATGTGGCAGGGCCTTTACCTTCTGAACATGGAATGTAAAAAAAAAATCAACACCCTACAACTTCTGATTTAAGAATAACTTACTCATCACTCCAATCACCGTTCCATTCTCCTTGTCCCCACGGATTGAATAATCTGACCAATTTTACTGGCTGACCGTTGCTCATTATCTATAGGGAACAGCACAGTATTGCACATGTAGACTAAAGCAGGGAGAATAAGTATTAAACACAACATTTTTTCAGTAGGGGTATTGACATTATATTTTGCCCACTAATGGCATTCCACACATGAAGGGAAATCATAATGCTAAAGCCCATAAATGAAGTTATGTTGTTGAACAAACAAAGAAAAAGCAGCACACCAAGGCACAGCACAGTATAAACATGTTTATCTCCAAACTGGTCTGACTTGTGCTTCTGTGGTAATTAAAATTACACATACTAGGAGGCCAGCAGCACCAGATGATTACGTAAGCAGCCAACTCCAAAGCAACTAATGTAATATACCTGAGTGACTCCAGTGATAGTGTAGGCATGACCCTGCACAATCCCATTGGGTAACACAGTGTTGGCAGCTGTTGGCTAAAAGACAGAGATATAAAATATAATTCACAGATGCTCACTCATTTTCTGCTCTACTCCATTTTCTCTGAGGATATAGGCCTATTTAGTACTGTAGAGCTGAAATAGAAATAATCTCATCACAGCAAAAGTCTTAAAAGAAGCAAAAAAAATCACGTTAATAGTGCTGCTTTGAATCAGTTAAAAATAGGCAAGTGACTGCATGGATCTTTTTATGTTGGTTTAACCTAACAGTGCTATATAAATTCATAGCATACATGCCATCTTAAATTGGTTCTGTAAAGTATTTCATTTCGCACAGTGTGCAGGAGAGCTACTCACTCCTTGAGGTGTCCCACAGCCCATTAGGGACTTCGACTTGGCTGCTCTGAACATGAGGTCCCAGAGTTCAGGGGGGGGTTGCTTCAGATCAAAACACATGTGGACCCCCCCAGTGAAGTCCACAAGCGCTTCTGACACACTGCCCGCATTCATGTCAGCATAGGAGCCACATACCCTACAGTGGGAACACACAGCAGACAACAAATGGCTTTAATCAGCCTCTTAAACACACAAGGAGCACCATAAAGACAGCTAAGCTACATACTTGGCATAGGCCTTTTCCAACAGTGCGGCCCAAAACTCATTAGGAGATTTTGAGCGCACAAATATCAGCTGCCCATTGATTGTTGGAAGCTTGTCGTCAATCACCACGTCAACCCACTTCCCAAATCTCCAGAACTGGAAAAACAGAATGAACAAAATTTTGCTGATGTGGTGCTGCCATGGTGTTATGACTCTTACAGACAACATAAGACCATTTTATTCCATTTTATCATTGTGGTACAGTTACTAAGGTGAAAAAAGCAGGAAATGTGTGTTTTAAATAGAAATAAAACATTGGTTAAGAATTTTTTTTGTCTTTACCTTAAAATGAAATATGCCTGCATAGCCATCCGTGAAAGATTGTTCAGTTGGTATGATTTGTTCCCTTATATGTTTCTGAAATGTCAGTGCTCCAATAGAAGCCAGAAACCAACAGTTTCCTGAAAACAAGTAGAGTAACTACAGTAAGAGGCAGCGATACATTCAGGTGATATCTGTGATTTCTAAGCAGCATGCACTCATGCCCTTAAATATGGTTATCATGTATAATACAGATACACACATTGGTATATGGTTAGTTAGTTTTGTTAAATGGCATATGGTTAGTTTCTGAGAGTTCTGAGAGTGTGATCTTACCAACAGCTCCTTGACCAAAGTCAAATCTTGATATACCATCTAAGATGAACTGTGGATTTTCTGACAGTTTCTACAAAACAAAATTGATGAAACAATGCTTCATAATCTTTGTCAATCTGAATACTAAGTTCTACGTTTAAAATCCTGTTCTTGGAAGGAGGCTCCTTAATCCTAACGTTAAGGAGCCTTACATGTTCAATATGATCACAGGACACATCTTGATGTTGTTTCATATATATGGTCTAAACAACTGCTAATTTTCATACATTCAGAAGATTATCTGACAACATCAGCAAATTACCATAGTATTTGTCCACTAAAAGCAAACATATCCCAGTGCATGCACCATTGCAAAGAAATATCACATGCAAGGAATAGACATACCCCTGGTCTTAGCCACACAATTCTGGCCATGTCTTCAGGCTCCAGGATTCCGTTGCCGATGGATCTGCGATCTGGTGGGAACATGTCGTCTATGTATCTCACGCGTTTGATGTTACAGTACTTATGCAGCTGCTCAAAGTCCTGATCCAAAAACTTCTCTGGGTTGTCAGGAGACCCTTTGCCATTCTTCTTGTTGCGTTCATTCATAATATTTAGGCACACACCAGGAGGAGGCATTGTGGAAGATGTGGTAGGTGCACTGGTAAGAGAAACACACACAAAACCATTAGGTAAAAGCATTGGAAATTGAAAAGACTATGTTCGAAATATGGTGCAATCAATCTGAATAACTTACCTATTCTAAATTTGAAAGTGGGCAAGTGAAAATGTATGCCTTTTAACCTGTTACTTGTTAGCAAATGAACAGTAACCGAACGACAGGTATTTTCAATAGGACAAGCAAAGTTTCAGTCACTGCCACAGAACAGTAGGTCTTGACTGTGGTAACACGATCCCAAACAAGAGACTGCAAGCAACTGTGATTGGTCCTTATATACTCTGCTCTGGTTTGTTGCGTGTTCAGACATGAGCATCCCCAGCAGCTTCAGGTTGCACAGCTAAGCTTTGTATTGTCTGGTGTGAACTATGCACGCATGTTCACACCCACAAGATTTTCTTCAGGGACAAAATAAGCATAATTGCATAATAGCTCACCCCATATTACCCATTTCACCTGCCAAGAAATAAGTCTGCAGTAGATAAGTTGTCTGACACCATGAGAAAATGGAGTCTTAACACTTTTTGTGTTGTACACACTTTAGAAAGTGAAGCATAGAAACAACTTTTTTAAGAAACAAATAATGACACATGCTGCATGAACCTTTTACGCTGGTTTAACTTGCATTATTTTAATATAAAGACATCATACCTGAAAAACAGTGCAAATTAAACCAACATTGAAAAAGTTCCATGCAGGTTTTAGGTTGTTTTATGCTTCTCTTTTTACAGTGCAGACACACACACACAAAACAGTCTTAAGCTACATACTGTAGGCTGAGTTTGCTCCGTTCATCAGAGGCCAAGCTTTGACATGACAACCATGATTATTTTGCCTAACTAGTTCTGTAAGATACATTGCCAAGGCTTGCAAGACAATGCAGGAAAATGCCACCAGTCTTTCAAAGTTTGACATTTGAATGTTAAGATGTGACAACAGGACAGGATTTACAAAGAGGCATTTTAATGTGCTTAATAGTTGTAAAAATTGTGTGGATGCATTTTTATTACAATTAAAATAGACAATTTTAATAGGCAATGTACTGAAATTGAATACTGGTAACTCAATAATAAATCTGTCCAATAAAACTTCAATAAAGTACAATAAACCTGCAGTGGTGATGATAAAAGTCTGTAGCTGTTTCTTTTGTTTCTTGCACGGAATTTGGCAGTTAAATCCAACAATCATGACCTGCATTCCAGTTTAAATGTCAACCTTGCCATAACTTGCATGGATCCACAAGGTGATACTTGGTGTGCACTTTCCTTTGGTATTTACTTGCATATTAGTCTTACAACAGCATGTCCTAAATGCCACTAGGGCATAGTTCTAAATCTTGTTTGTAAAGGTTTCACAGACTATCAAGCTATCTACTGTCCACTATCTAGCTGTGATGACGTCTTCAAAACCACAATGAAGCGCATTGAAGGTCTTACAGTACATAGCAGTTTTTTTTTTTGCTATAATAGTTTGAATCTTTTTGACAGTCAGTGTCTTTTCTTCTTTTGTAAATAATAATAATAATAATAATAATAATAATAATAATAATAATAAACTGTATTTGTATAGCTCAATTCATACAAAATGTAGCCCAACAGTTTGGCAGGAAAAAACACAAGGCAGCATTTGTTGCAGCTTGATGGCGCACAGAAAGTTAATTCGGGCGCCGTTGACAGTTCCTGCTTGTGTCCATAGGGGCGGCAGGGGTGAGGAAAAACTCCCTGATTTGGTTTATATAAGTAAAGGAAATAGATGACCATGCCTTGGGTGAGGATGAAGGTGATGCACTGGCCTAACATGTCCACAGACCTAAACCCAATTCAGCATCTTTGGAGCATCCTCAAATGGAAGGTGGAGGAGCTCAAGGTCTCAAGCTCAGGGTCAGCTCCGTGATGTAGGAGTGGAAGAGGATTCCAGTGACAAGTTGTGACGCTCTAGTGAACTCCATGCCCAAGAGAGTTAAGGCAGTGCTGGAAAATAATGGTGGCCACACAAAATATTGACACTTTGGGCACAATTTGGACATTTTCACTTAGGGGTGTACTCACTTTTGTTGCCAGTGGTTTAGACATTAATGGTTGTGGGTTGTGTGTTGGGTTATTTTGAGGGAACAGCAAATTTGCACTGTTATACAAGCTGTACACTGCCTACTTTACGTTGTAGAAAAGTGTTATACCGTTAGACTTCTCCCATGGAAAGATACAATAAAAAACGTACAAAAATGTTAGGGGTGTACTCACTTTTGTGACATACTGTATGTATATATACAGTATGTCACAAAAGTGAATATATATAACTAGACTGCATTCCCGCAGAAAATGCAAAAAGTGTGCTTGCATTTTAGCATTGTTAACAAATGTTAGCATAACTGCTAAATAGCTTCAGCTAATATAGCTACACACCACTGTAAGCACAGTTAATTACTTCACATTTTTAGCATAGTTAGCATAATTAACATTGTTAGCACAATTAGCACTGTTAGCATACCTGCTACCAAATACTAGCTGCGTTAACTAAGTAACACTGTTAACCCAGTTAATTACTTCGCATTTTAGCATAGTTAGCATTGCTAGCATTGTTAGCATAATGACTAAATAGCCTCAGCTAATATAGGTACACAACACTGTTAGCACAGTTAATTAACTCATATTTTAGCATAGTTGGCATAATTACCATTTTTATCATTATTAGCATTGTTAGCATTGCTGCTAACGAACACTAGGTGAGTCAACCAAGTAACACTTTTAACCCAGTTAATTATTTTGCATTTTAGCATAGTTAGCATTGTTAGCATAATGACTAAATAGCCTCAGCTAATATAGGTACACAACACTCTTAGCACAGTTAATTACTTCATATTTTAGCATAGTTAGCATAATTAGCATTGTTAACATTATTAGCATTGCTGCTAACGACCACTAGCTGAGTCAACCAAATAACACTTTTAACCCAGTTAATTATTTTGCATTTTAGCATAGTTAGCATAGCTACCATTGTTAGCATAACGGCTAACAAACGTTTGCTAAGTTAACAGAGTAGCACTGACTACATAGATAACTACTAGAGATAACTACTATAGACTGCAATACACTCCCATGGCAGAACATTATGCAGGCCATGGCATGGGGATTATGACATCACGAGAGTTCTATTCCTGAACATTCCACATTTAAAAAATCAGGAGAATAATAATAAACGGGGAGATAACAATAAGTGTGCTTTTTGCAAGCACACTTAATAAACACACACACATATATTTTGTGTACCGTGCCATCCCTGCACGGTACACAAAAGTCACGGTTCGGTACATTTCCGGTCAGTGAGGGGGGGAAAAAACATAACCAAAAAGGCTATCCTCAAAGGCAGTTTTGTATCGTGCAAATCTCCAGCTGAGGTAGCTGCAACTTCCTGAAGTAAAACAATAAGAACAAGGACTACATAGAATTTCCATATGTTGCTGTATTGGTAGTGCAGTTTTGCCAAATAGCCTCTTGGGTAGCTTAACATACAGTACACACGAGGACCTAAACATTTTTGCATTCAAGTAGCTCAGTAAACATGAGCTATAGCACAGATTACAACATAACATGTGCATTTTGCAATAATGAACTGTGCACCTAAACTGTGTAAGGGACTACTGTTTGTTTCACATGGCTGCGGGATGGCACAGTGCAGCGAGGTTCAAGCATATGCAATAAACATTTGAACATTTTTACAGTGGAGTATGGGCGCATAGCATGCAATATAAATTCTAATTGCTTCGGGTTTTTTTTTTTTTTTTTTGCTCTACTAGTGTTTGTGTCTAGCGTTTGGTGAAACACGGTGCGGAGAAGTAACTGGACACTTTTCGGTCTTACTCCAGTATGTGTGTTAGCATATTTGAAGTGTTCCCCACTTACATAACCAACAACTGTCGAACAAGGCCGACAGACCGTCTTCGTTTTGTCTACTACCCGCTCACCATTGCGGTTATAGGTCATGAGGAACCCGAAGTTATCCCACACCAATAGCTGTATTCGGATAAGGGTAGACGTCTACAGACGGCTGTAGCCGGCTGTAGTCAGCGATACATTGTGGGCTGAAAATGTTGCATTATGGTTAGACTTTGTGTCAGAGTTGCCAGAAAGGCGTGGCGCTGTCACAAAAACGTCACAAGGTCAGATGACCTAAAAACCCATGTGATGTAGCCGCTTGTAGCCGTCTGTAGACAAAACGTGCAGCCGCTTGCAGTTGCTTTTTCCGCGGCTACAATCGTCTAACTAACGCCTCCGTGGTGACGCAACTTTGCCCTGGTTGGTTTAAAGTTCATTGACGTCTGGACACGGATGTTGTGTAGCGCTCTGTCACGGAACTTCTCATCTTATATGTACGTTATTTTAGTCCAGTTTGAAGACATATCTTTTCTCTCTCTTTTTAGCTTGTTCTGGGGCGTGTATCTGATGCTGTCAAGCTCAATCTTTTATTTATTTATGTATTTGTTAATCTCGTTTTTATTGTATTGCTTTGTGTCAGTAGGCTATACCTATTAATGATCTTTGGGTTATGGTTTTGCCATGTTATTTTTCATCCTTGTGTTGTGCAGCACTTTGGGACATCTCTGTTGTTTTGTTTAAATGTGCTAGTAAAAAACGACTCGACTTGACTTGAAGTCTCAATGCACCCTACTACAACCGCCCGCCCCTCCTTGTCCCTCACACACAACACATGACTTCTCCGCCATCTACTACGAAGATCAGGTGGTGTAAACAAAAGACTTGTGTCCGACTTGACCGGCGCCTTTTAAACACCCGCCCATGCTGCGAGGCGGAGTTCTTGCTGACGCATGTAGCCGAAGTTAGACAGACGTATACAGACCGGTGTGCTACTCGAACGGGCCTATTGACTAAGTGATGCGGTGGGTCGTCTAACTCCTGTGCGCCCGAGTCACTCGTCATTCTGTGTTAGCCTATAGCAACTAACAGCCTACCCATTTTAAGCAGAGCTTAAAGTAGGTTGTATTTGAAGGCGGAGTTGGAATAGCTAGTCTAGCTGCTAGACCAATCCAATCGGAGTTTGCAGGTGCAAATGGTTAAACGTGTCCTGAAGAACCACGACTACACATACCGTGCCACCCCTAATACACAACAAAAATGTGAATTGCTTCATGTCAGCATTCCGATTGGTTGTGGTGTAACAACCATGCATCAGGCTCACCTTAGTGCTTAGGTGGAACTTTGGGTATTTGGATAGCAATTGAATTTTGATTCACAGCACTGTGGCTGTCCGCAGTGTTTGCATTTTAAGAATACTGCAGTGTCTGCAGTCTGCACAATCCTGTTTCTGTAAATGGAGACCAAATAAGTCTGAGCCACAATATGGTACACACTTAAAATAAAACTATTCAAGGAAGCCAAAATTTGTGTTTGTCAGTGCAAAACCTGATTAAGGATTCCTGTCATTGTCAGTTAAATTCAGTAGTGATGATGTGTCTACAGTAGTAGTTTATGGCATGCTATTAAACCCACAGAGGCAAATACCTCACCTCTTACAACAGTCACATCTTTGTCTTTTTTAGAAATAAACAGGATGTTATTGTCCTCTGATCTGTCCTCTGAAGACTTGCCTATAATCTAACCTGCATTCCACCACAAATTTGCATGTACTGCCAAAGTGCTCCTTAGTCCCACCCAGCACTTGGGTTTAACTAACCCTGACAAACTGAGGTATGTATCTACACCTCTCAACACTTCTCAAATGCTGTAATACAGTGATTAGCCCACCTGTTGTCTCTTTCCTTTTCTATCAAAAAAACACAATGCATAATAGACCTATGTGTTTTCATGTCTAATTCATTTTTTTCCCCTCAAATTCAGGCAGAATGTGTTTTGAGCTTTGCTAAAGTTTTTGTCCT
This sequence comes from Setipinna tenuifilis, assembly GCA_030347295.1. Taxonomy (NCBI): domain Eukaryota; kingdom Metazoa; phylum Chordata; class Actinopteri; order Clupeiformes; family Engraulidae; genus Setipinna; species Setipinna tenuifilis. Next base: position 11,955,593 of record CM059278.1, read on the forward strand.
TTTTTGTAAGTCGCTTTGGATAAAAGCGTCTGCCAAATGCAATGTAATGTAATGTAAATGTAACTGGAGAGAGCTATCAACATTTGCTTTTCTAGACACTGTGTCTAGAATTTAAATTTAATTCCTCCTTAATCCTCTTTGGGAGGAAACATTTAAACAAACTTAATATAAGATCTTATTTGTCTCTGAAAGACAAGATGAAGACAATTTTAAGAAACACTGTTTTCTTCTGAGCCTATGATCTAACCTGCATTCCACCTTGCAATAATTTTCATGTACTGGCAAAGTGGTTCTTAGTCCTACCCAACACTTGGGTCTAACTTAGTCAGTTCTCAAACTTTTTCTAACTTTCCCTGCTTTAGGAGGTGGGACATTTACAAGCTACGCCAGTCCTCTTTTCCTTTTTGTATAGCTCTTCCTTTTTGTCATTTTTGTCCAAATGGCATTGGAAACAATGCAGTTGCCACAAAGAAAAGATACTCAGAGCTGTGCTTGGCAACACTGGAAAGGTAATGCTTTCATGCTCCCAACTTTTTTAAAGAGTGTCTGTGTGTTTTAATGCACTGACACAGAGGTACAGGCCCTTGTGACTGGCTCCTAGATTTTCTATCTGGAGGGCATTTTGTTTGCACTGTTTATACCAAGTCAAGCAGACGAAGGGACTGAATGAATTCATGGATGTCTTATTTCTTGATTATTATTTAGTAACTTCAAAAGCAACTTCAGGAGAAAACACTAAACATTTTCATCTGTGCTCTCATTTTTTTCTACCTGTCCTATCTTTTGTTGCCTCAGCCTCCCTTGACTGGGACCTGTAACAAAATATTGGGAGCACTAGGGCTTTTAAAATATAGATGCCGTTTTAACTCTAAAATGTTCAGCACAATCTAAATACGACCACATGTGTAAATGGGTAAATGGTTTGTAGTTTGTTTCTGTTTGCCGCTTGTATGTTTCCTTAAGTCTTGTTCCTGTTTTTTGTAGTCCGTGCCCGTGCCTTGTCTTCGGTGTTTTTGTATGAGCCCTGCTTCCTAGTGTTTCTCCCCTGTCTCCTCAGATCGGTCTCTGGTTCCTGACTTGGCCCGTCTCCTGATCACATCTGGCTCTCCAATCCCTGGTTCACAACTCGGCCCGTCTCCTGACTATGTCCGGTTCTCCAGTCCCCGGTTCCTCACTCGGCTCGCCTCCTGACTATGTCCGTGCCCGTGTGCTCAAGCGAGCACCACCCTGCACTCCTCTCTGTCAGCCCGGAGCCCCTCCAGGCTCTGCGCCCACGCGTTCAGCCGAGTGCTCACCCGTATTCCGGGTTCCAGTCCGAAGCCCCTCCAGGCTCCGTGCCCACACACTCAGATGAGCGCCACCTGTATTTCTGTCTGCCCAGTTCTGGGCCCCCTGACTCTGTCCCTGTTCCCCTGAATCCCTTAATAAAAGTCCTTTGGGTTACGCTACGCTATTGGGTCCGCTCCTGTTTGTCTCCCTGTACCGTGACAAGGCCAACAACTGACAAGACTGATCTTTGTCACCATCTGTTTTTGATCTTTAACATTTTTTTAACATGGACGAAGTTGAAAGTGTACTGAATGTGGCCAAAGTCATTTTGGTCTACCTGGCCTTTAAAGCTGGTGTCCATGTACAGCAGAGACAAAAATCAAGACGTGCCAGGAGGAGACTGTGGTGTACATTTTGGATTTTACATGGATGGATGAAGATTGCTGACGGATTTCATGAAAACTGGGAATTCCCCCACTGTCTTGGACCTTTGGATGGAAAACACATTGCAATTCGCCCCCCACCATATAGTGGTTCTGTGTTTTATAATAACAAAGATTTTAATTTAATTGTACTCATGGCATTGGTTGACAGCAACTACAATTTTTTATACATTAATATTGCCAACAGACAACATTTCCCCACCATCCCCCCTCACTAAGAGAGGTACCATTCCACATGGTGGCAGATGAGGTATTTCCTCTAAAGACTTACATAATGAAGCCCTATGCATGAAGAGGTCTAACTGTTGAACAAAGAGTTTACAATTATAGGTTGTCAAGAGCAAGACGAGTCGTTGAAAATGCATTTGGCACACTGGCCAAGATCATACTTAACATATAACAGCTTAGCACTCTAGAATCTTTGATTAGAATGGCAGCAGTAGAAAAAAGCCATTTTTAGCTGGGATCACCTTTTAAACATGTAAAACCACTAAATTACTGTATGGTGAAAATTATGTAAGCACACTACAGCCTAGTTCAATATGTGTGTCCTCGAGCTGCACTACAAAGATGCCCCTCCAAAAATAAGAAAAAACACACACTATTTCCCAGTATTTAGGGAAATTAACGTATTTTAAGCAAGAAAACTGCACTTGTTAAGATTTCCAGAGAAAAAAAGTATTGATTTAAGAAAATATTGCTTATTTAAAGTATTTTTATTTTAAGTAAATTGTGCTTAAATCTAGGTCAATAATGTTAAATTTCCATCAGTCCAGGTCTCTCACCAGACTTCTGACCAGACACTATGCTGCTTAGCTTCTGAAGTGTGTAGGGTGTTACTTACTTTGGTGCACCACCACTGTTACATTCAATCCATGGAATCATATGTCTGTGGTCATGTTTTGAAGCCTCAAAAATAATTGTTGTAGCATTTGTTTCCAATGTTTCAGAGTTACTCAAATCAAATTTCAGGTCTGCAAGTCAAACACTCTTGTGCCACCAATGGGTCAAATTTGGTGTTACATCCAAGAATGCAACTTTTGAACGAAACGTCCAATTTTCAAACACATTGAATTTTAAGTAACAATTCATTTAATGGTGTCTGTGTAACAATGTACTGACCTAATTAGATACAGTGGTACAACATGTGTAACAATATGTATTATCATGTACTAGTGTTGTACTTACATAATGTATTTTTGTGACAGAAATACATTATGTAACTACAATCCTAATACATATGTTGTTACACAGGTTGTACAACTGTATCTAATTAGATATATAGCTTCATTGCAAGCTACACTGTAACACCAACACTGCAAAAGGAAGGGCTACCAATTTTGTTAAAGGAAGTAAAATCACTTTTCAATCATTTTTCACAGGTCACAAATTTGGTCCATTTTCACAAAGACCAAAACACATTGCCATTTTAATTTCCCAAAGCGTTCAACCAAGGCAACTAATTAATACTGGCCAACAAGGCCATTAAACAAAATACTAGTTAATAGTGCAGCAATAAATCAGATCCAAACAAAATGTCCACATTGCTTCCAGGCATGTTCGTGAGGACCTCTTGCATCATCTCATATTTTGCATTTTATTAAAAACTGTTGATGTTTTTGCACTGACAATGAAAGTCTGTCACCTTGTAGTCACAGGCTACTGTGGATGATTTGTTAAAATCTATGATGTCATTAGCAATGTTGGCAATATTGGATTTTGTCAATAATGCTTAGATTTTCACAGGCCACAACTTTTTTTCCATTTTTCCATTGATAAATTGCTGTACCAAATGCATGCATAGCAAAATGTATGTTTTGAGAAAGTATGACCGTACTCATGGATTATTGTATTAAAAATATGTGATTCCATAATGGATGCAATAAATGAATCATTTATTTCAGTAGTTCATTCATAGTTGATTTTAAATATGGAGGTAATTGTGGATTAAAATAAGAGATAAGAGTTGCCTCCAACTTGACATTATTTCCACCTAACCTGTCTCCTCGGTGGCCATTATCTCTGAACTGAACCCGCGTATGTGTAATATGAAAGTTATAGGTTATTTATGTTAAAAAACTATAGTCACACTTAATGTTAATACTCTTTGGAAAGTAAGCAGCAAGCGACTAAGGGGGAACTTGAACGAGGATACTCTGTTCAAGACAGGATGTTAGTAGCCTGGCTAACGCGACTTATCAATGCTCTGCGAACATTGGTCTGGCCAAGCTGTGTTGTAAACCCATTTCTCACAGGGTGGGCTTAATCCGCCTCTTTCAAATGCCTCTGTTTGCTACTGGACGAAAATTCAACCAATCACACTCCTCTGTCCTCTGACGTATGCGAAATGACCACAACGACAGGGTTCTTGCAAAGCCCCATTGACTTGGCTACCAGCAGGGCTAACTGATAAATCAAACTTTTACCGAAGCCGGTCAGTAGCATTGCGAAAACGTCCTTTCATGCAATAAATGATTCAAGGGCTAACCTTTGCTCTATTTCCAGAGATAACTTCCCTTTGAATTCTTCCAAAACAGCAGCTACAGCTGCACTAAATCTTGCCGTTGCTCCACGTTCGCCATGTTGACAGTGACTGAGGTAGATTTCCGGTCGCTGAACTACCGCGTCATTACCTATTTGAAATGCTAGATTTTCATTGGTCCCAGTTTCTCTGTTAATGTAGAAACGGTGTAGACAGGCAGCTTGGCCAGACTGACTTTCAAGGCGAAATTGAAATGCAGCGTTAAAGGAAGTATGGGCGTGCCCAGGCTAGGATGTTAGGCCTTTGTTATAAAGTTCATGGGTGCGTTTCTCGAACGCAAAATTGCTAACTTGTTAGCCACTACCGTTGTTGGTACTTCCGAAGTACCGCCTCAGAGGCTACTTCGCGTTTCTCAAAGCCTACTATGGTTGTACTTACTTCGGTAGTGAGGAACTTCGGAAGTACGTACTTCTGTTGTGGGGACTTCGGTAGTGAGGGACCTACTACGCGTTTCTCGAAACCTTTGTAGCAGAGATACTTCCAAAACTCTGAAGTAAAGTTGTGTAGTACCTACAACAGCTCGCGAGCCATTGTACAAGTGTTGTTTTGAAGGTTGATCCCACCCACGGCAAAACTTGCAATAGATCTTCGACTGTAAAGTTTAAATATCTCGTAATCCTGCAGTACAAATGCAGTGAAATTCAATCGATATGTAGAGGACACTATAATACAGCTCATAGAACTTTTAAATGTTGTCATGTTATTTCATTTTTCTTGTTAAAACCGTATGACAAAACTTAATGATTTAATGGGTTGAACAGCAGTATTATAGTCGCCTCGACAAACCGATTGAGTTTTGCTGAGTTTGGAACGTGGGATTACGAGATATTTGCATTAGAAGTTGGCCTTCAATTGTAGCTTTTCCCATTATTGACAGCATATGTATTTGGTAAACAGAAACCCATGTGTGATTGTCAGTGGTGCAACTAGTAGCGCAGTCGCGAGCAACATAAGTTTTCCAACATAGACGTAGGTTCGAGACTGAGTGTAGACGAATTGTATGACTTATCTGTTTGTGTGGCCTAGCATTTCACAGTCATGTTAGTGTGGATTTATGCTCTACTCTGAAGTTTGTCTGGGTTATTGATTTGAAAGAGTACATGTATTGAGGAGCAATGCTATAGTAAAACATGAAAGCTATGTGCTACCAGGCGTGCACTGAGATTTGAACTCGGGAACTAAAGAGAGCAATAGCACTCAAGCCACGCAACTTTCTCATTGAGCTATTGGCACAGACAGTCATGTTGTATGGTAGAGTATCAATACCACTGACGAATGACGTCAAGACGCTATTGAAACCTACAGATTTGTAGGAATAAAATTTCCTTCACGACATGTGTCACTGTAGACATTGGGCCAAGTTTTGGCACTTGAGTTAGTTTTACCAGACGTTTACCATGCTGTAACCATTTATTATTACCGCTATTGTATGATTTCAACAAAGACAAAGACATTTATTAAAAGGAAATAGCAGTGGCATGGCGTGTCAACAAAGAGTTCGCCATCCAATCAAAACGGCTGTCCCCTGCTTTTCCTCTGTTGTTTCCATGCTTCACACACCGAAGTAGGAACAACTATAGTGGCCACAATGGAAGTACCCACAATGGAAGTACCTATAATGGAAGTACCTACAATGATCTACCGAAGTACGAGAGCTTCGAGAAACGGAAGGATCTCGCCACTACCATTGTAGATACTTCCATTGTACAATGGTAGTACAATGCTAACTTAGCTAGCTGTTCGAGAAACGCACCCCAGAATTGGTGAGGATTTATGTCTAATGTGAGTCTTTAGCACTAAAATACCAATGACAAATTTTCTTCTGTTTGTTATGCTCCACCTGTCATGTCTTCATTTCCCACTAGTGAGACTTTGACCTGGGTTTAACTGCATACCTTGAGAAACTGAAGAATGTGACACTTTACAACACTTAACTGCACTGTGCTATAGTGATGGCAGCACAACCTTCTCTCTTTTTTGGCTAAAAACAGAAATTCAAGAACTTTCATAATGACTAATACACAGTTAGATTAGTAGTACAGTACTTTGACACATGAGATTTTATGTCTGCTTCAAGAGCTGTTTTTTTTTAATTCACACACTTTTTGCACAATTTCAAGGAGAGCCATGCAAGCCTTGCTGGGCGATGGAGATGAATTAAAGAGCTAGGCCACATCTTACTGAATTTCTGAATCACTGAGTTCCTTGAAATCCCTTAGGGGAAAAAAGATTTTTTAAAAACCCAACACATTATAAGATCTTGTTTGTTTCTGAAAGACAAAGTGAAGACAATAATGAAGAAGCAATTAAGAAGCTATGTTTGCTCCAAGACTTACCTATGATGTAACCTGCATTCCACCAAAGAAATGTGCATGTAGGCCAACTGCTAAAATGGTCATAAGTCCCACCCATCACTTGGGTTTAACTGACTACTCTAAAAACATGAAATGTGTGGACACTTCTCAACAATTCTTAACTGTTCTGTGCTGCAGTGCTGACCCTAAATGTGGTTTCTTTCCTTCTCTGTCAAAAAATACACAATTTTAAGAACTTTCCCACTGTGACATACATAGTAAACCATGTGTTTTTAATGCATGATTTAGACAGTTTTTTCCCTCAAATTCACACACTTAGGTTTTTTTGCAAGCCGTAGTGTTTCACAAAATGTGAATTTTGAGATCTTTTTTTGTTTGTTTGTTTTTTACACCTGTGTCGATCTGGGAAGAGCTGCTACTTCAAATCAATTATAAAAACTTTATTTAGGAAACATGCTGCATGGGTCTATGCTTTAACTCTATGCGAGTTAAACCAAGATTAAAAAAAAGATTCATTCTGCACTGGTATGCTATAGTTCTTACAATCTCTGAAAAGCACATAGTATACTGAGAGACCCATCCCACCCAGAACACTCACTCTTTAAACTGCTGGCATCGGGCAAGCATTTCAGGTCAATAAAAGGAAGGACAAACAGTTTCCATGCTAGAGCTACAGTATATGTGCACTTAATCCTGAGAAAACATGAAATTAACATGAGAATCGTGCAAGTACTGCATAAGATGATGGTGGAATGCTTGATGTGTTGTATGGTAAGTTTTAAGGATACAAGGATACAAAGATGGTTTATTGTCACATGTATAGACATACTGGGTAAAGTAGGTGCTGCAACCTGTACTCTAACCTGGCACATTTTAGTATTTATTGTTTTACATTACATTACATTACATTACATTGCATTTGGCAGACGCTTTTATCCAAAGCGACTTACAATCAAGGGGGACATAAGCAATAGAGGAGGACACAGAGTAGAGACACAATAGACATATGTACTTCTGCATAGGGATAGAGAGAGAGAGAGTTTAGATTAGTGTTTGTTAGTTATATTAGTTTTGTTAGGGAGGGAAGCAATCTCGGAAGAGAAGGGTTTTTATACGTTTTTTAAAGATAGGGAGGGATGTTGCTGTTCTTGTTGCAACTGGTAGGTCGTTCCACCATTTGGGGACAACCACGGAGAAGAGCTTAGAGTGACCTCTCTTTGTGAGAAGTGAGGGTACCGATAGACGATTTGTGTGAGCGGAGCGCAGCGCCCTGGACGGGACGTGAGCCTGTAATAAGACATTGAGGTAGGCGGGGGCGGAACCTGAAATTACTTTGTAGGCTAGTGTCAGAGCCTTGTGTTTAATTCTGGCAGCTACTGGCAGCCAGTGAAGATCTCTAAAGAGTGGGGTAACATGTGTTCTTTTGGGTTGGTTGAAGACCAGTCGCGCTGCCGCGTTCTGGACCATTTGCAATGGTTTGATCGCACAGGCAGGTAGACCGACTAGGAGAGAGTTACAGTAATCGAGCCGCGAGGTGAGGGTCAGGTACAGTCTGATTTTTCTAATATTGTATAATGCATAGCGACATGATCTCGCTACGGAAGAAATGTGATCGGAGACAGATAGACGGTCGTCTAATGTGACACCTAGGTTTCTAGCCACGTTGTTCGGGGCAACAGTGACATCGCCAATATTCAGGGTGATGTCGTGGCAGATTGACTCATGGGCAGGGATGACCAGGAGTTCGGTTTTAGACAGATTAAGCTGGAGATGATGATCTCTCATCCAGGAGGATAGGTCAGAGAGACAGGCGGAGATGCGTGTGGAGACCGTGGTATCGTCTGGTTGGAACGACAGGTACAGCTGTGTGTCGTCGGCATAGCAGTGGTAGGAGAACCCATGTGAGCGGATAACATGAGACAGCGAGGTGGTGTAGATAGCAAACAGAAGGGGGCCCAGAACTGACCCCTGGGGAACCCCTGTGGAGAGGGTGTGAGTCGATGACAGGTGTCCTTGCCAGGCCACATTAAAGGTGAGGTAAGATTTGAGCCAGGAGAGGGCAGTGCCTGCAATGCCCATGTTGTCGAGTGTGGATAGCAGAATGTCGTGATTAACTGTATCAAAGGCAGCCGATAGGTCCAGGAGGATGAGCACTGATGACTGACCGCGTGATCTGGCTGTTTTGAGGGCTTCCATGACAGATAATAGAGCCGTCTCAGTGGAGTGACCGCTCCTGAAACCAGATTGTTTTGGGTCGAGTAGGTGGTTATGGGTGAGGAAGCTAGTGAGTTGTTTAGCTACCGCCCTCTCAATGGTTTTTGAGAGGAAGGGAAGCAGTGAGACCGGTCGGTAATTTTCGACCTGGGCAGGGTTGAGCGTGGACTTCTTCAGCAGTGGCGTAACTCTGGCCTGTTTGAAGGCAGCAGGAAATACGCCGGAGGATAATGAGGTATTAATCACCGATGTGATCGGTGGGACTACTGTGGGGGCAATAGCTTGCAGCAGTTTAGAGGGGACTGGGTCCAGTGGGCATCGATTGTTCGTAATAAGTTTAGATACCTCATCTTCTGAGAGAGGGGAGAACGAGGAGAGTATCGCGCTGTTGTCCTGTGGGGGTAATGGGTTGTGAGTAGGGGGGTCACAGAATTGTTTGCTGATAGCCTTAACCTTGTCTGTGAAGAAGGAGGCGAAGCTGTCAGCAGTGAGGTTGGTGGCAGGTGGGGGTGGGGGAGGGTTGAGTAGCGACTTGAAGGTGGAGAAGAGTTTGCGTGAGTCAGTGGTGCTGCTGATTTTGTTATTATAATAGTCCTTTTTTGCTGTCGTGACCGAGGTGGAGAAAGACGCTAGGAGTGATTGGAAGGTCTCTAGGTCAGCGGGGTTGTTGGATTTGTGCCATTTGCGTTCTGCAGCTCTGAGTGCAGCGCGTGATGAGCGGATGACATCAGTTAGCCATGGGCGGGGCTGGGTGGAACGTGCGGGTTTGGTGGAGAGAGGACATAGAGTATCTAAACAGGAGGCTAGTGTGGAGCTGAGAGATTCAGTAGCAGCATCGACATCTAGTGGAGAGAAACTGTCTGGAGGGGGAAGGGCAGAAGCGACGATTGAGGAAAAGTGAGTGGGAGACAAGTTGCGGAGATTGCGACGGAAGGTAACCATAGGTGGAGGGGTGGGAGGTAGTTCTGGTAGGGACACCATGAGGTGGATGAAAAAGTGGTCTGATGTATGTAGAGGAGTGACCATCACGTCATCAGGTTTGCAGTTTTTCGTTAGGATGAGATCTAGTTGTTTGCCGCTTTTGTGAGTTGGGGGGGTGTGGACCAATTGCATGTCAAACGAGTTGACAAGTGATAGGAAGTCTGTGGCGCATGCTTTATCTAGGTGGATATTGAAGTCACCAAGAACCAGCAGCGGGCAGTCAAGTTCCGGGATGGAGGACAGTAGAGTGTCAAATTCATTGATAAAGTCACTCAGAGGTCCTGGTGGACGGTAGATGACAATGACTGAGCATGTGATTGGAGTTTTAAATTTTTAAGTTTTAAGTTTTAAATTATTATGCTTATGCACTTTAAGAATTGCACTTTTGAATTTTGTTGTACTCGCAATGACAATAAAGAAATAAAGTGACAATACACACCATTAAATCAATAATATGCAAAGTTTAAAGTACCTTTTTGTATTTAAATACAATGCTATTATAGTTCCTGTTGGTGTAATGGTCAGGTGTCTGAATAGTTTTGTTGTTCATACATTCAAATGTGTGTGTTTGTGTGTGTGTGTGTGTGTGTGTGTGTGTGTGTTTGCATACAGGGTGAAATTGTTTCTTAAATGAGGTGTGGGACTCGTTTTGGTGATTTAGAAATGGCACTACACAAATAGTTCTAATGTTACTAAGAGTAGCTTTTGTCATGTGTATGTATTGGTTTCAGTAGTCAATACATAACTTACCAGACAAAGTTAACAGTGGTCAAGTCAAGTAGGTTTTATTGTTGTATCAATCGGTACAGATTCAAAAAATGAAAGATCGATGTTAAAATTTGTGGCTCGATACTTAAATAGTAGATCTCTTTCAGTATATGCTGGTGTCATTATTTAGACAACAGTGAAAAGAAAACAAACACACTACACAGGGGATGACTTATAGCAGAGCTGTGATAGCTCATGATAGCTCATGGTTGTGATAGCTCTGTGATAGCTCATGGTTGTAGTGGCTAATGGCATTATAGAATAATGGTTAAAAATGGATATGTAGACAAAAGACAGACAGACAGACAGACAGACAGACAGACAGACAGATAGATAGATAGATAGATAGATAGATAGATAGATAGATAGATGTTTGGCAGACTCATGATCGCCCACAGTCTGTCAAGATTGGTAATAGGAGATCATTGACCCTGACATCTACATCATCTATACCTACAACTGCACTCCCACACATCCCTGCAACACCATCATAAAACTCGCAGATGATACCACTCTGGTGGGGCCCATCACAAAAGATGATGACACAACTTATACAGAGATGGGGTTCAGCGGCTGACAGAATGGTGTGACAGTAACAACCTAACCCTCAACACCAGATAAAAGGAGGTGGCTTGGTGACTAAGTGAAGAGGGGGCTACACCTTCAAGTTCCTCGGGACCCACATCTCCAAGGATTTTTCTTTTGCATGGCTAACATATCTGCCCTAGTCAAAAAGCCCCCAATGCCTTTTTCCTGAGGGTCCTGAAATGGAACAGGCTGCAGGCCGACCTGCTGTTCTCCTTCTACAGGCCACAATCAATGGTGCACGCCATCCCTGTGTAGTACGCTGGCTGTACAGTGGCCGATAGGAAGAGATTACAGAGGGTCACCAAAACTGCAGAGAAGGTGAGCATTTGTCCAGTGCCTTCCCTGGATGACATCGCCAGCTCTAGGTGTCTCAGCAGAGCCAGGGCGATCATAAAAGACCACCTTCATCCTAACCATGACTTCTACAACATTCTGCCCTCTGGGAGGAGGTTCAGATAGCCTGGGCACGCCCATACTTCCTGTGCCGCTGCATTTGAATTTCGCTTGCAAAGTCAGTCTGGCCAAGCTCCCATTCAACACCGTTTCTACATTAACAGAGAAACTGGGACCAATGAAAATCTAGCATTTCAAAAAGGCAATGACGTGATAGTTTAGCGACCGGATATCTACCTCAGTCACTGTCAACATGACGAACGTGGAGCAAAGGCAAGATTTCAATGCAGCTGTAGCTGCTGTTTTGGAAGATGGGTGAACATGTTAGCCAACGAATTCTACAAAGAAAATCTCCTTGGCATTGTTGTCGACGAGGTTCATCTGACTTATAAATGGTAAGTGTTGCCAAGTCAACCCAGTTTACAGTATGTAAATAGCAGAACAACACAGTAATATCTTGCAAAGTTGTGGAGCTATTTCATTGACAAAATAGCTGCACGTTACATTGTCAGCGATAGCATATGGAATTTCGAGCTTTTGTGCAGTTACGTTTTTGTTTACTCATATGCACGTTACTATTCTCTGTCTTATACGTGGACAATAATGTGATTGGTCGAAGCTTCGTCCAGTAGCAAACACAGGCATTTCACACACGTGGGTTAAGCCCACCCTCTGAGAAATGGGTTTACAACACAGCTTGGCCAGACCAATGTTCGCAGAGCATTGATAAGTCGCGTTAGCCAGGCTAAGGTTCAGATCTATCAGGAGCAAAACAAACAGACTAAAAAACAACCTCTTCCCATGGGCAGTCAGAACTGTAAACACACTACAACAGTAATACAGCTCTTTGAATACACATGTTGTCACTTTCCTGCTAAGTAATTTTGACTAATGTCAAATTTGGTCTTGTCACCTCACTGATGTTGTTGATAATTTTCAATACCTACCTCATAGTGCAATGTTATTATTCACAACTTCTGTATGTATCCCATTTTCCTTTTACTATTTATTCTTTATTGTGCCCTTGTACTCCCATCTTTCCTTTGTTACTACAGTGTTTTCAAACTTGACACTTTGGCATGTTTACCTTGCACCTTTGTGGCCTTGCTGTTTAATTTTGTTGTATAGGCAACAGTTCAATGTTCAACAGTTCAATCAAGAATAAATACCATAGCCTACTCCATTCTGATTGGTCATGCAGTAACATTCTGATAGAATTGAAACAAAGACAAAAAGTGATGATACACCAAGGGGGCAGGAACTGATGCAGAAGTTGAAATACCCATGGGGAAAAAAAACAAAAAAACGGAAAGGGCCCCGTAGCCTTTAGCATTCCATTGACTTTCATTCATTTTAGCGTCACTTTGAACAAACACAGCAAAACATATTTGCCTCAATCTGAAATCTGTCATGTTATTGCCTTGTAAGAAAAGTTTATCTGAAATTATGCTAAAAATGATGTCACAAATTAAGTGATGGCTAGTGACTTTCTGTTGCACAGGAGAAAATTTACCATAACTTTTGCATAACATACCATGCCCGTTTAGTTTTCTGTTCATGTCAGGGAAACACTTCCAACAACATACACACAAAGGTAGCATTGAACTTTGCATTTTTTGTTACAGGGCTCGTTATCTTTATGGATTTTTACCATTCGATGCAAGTGAAGCCTAAAGAAAGATGACTAATCTAACTACTCTATCTATCTATCTACTTATCACCACCCAACACGATTTAAGATGAAAGGAGGTACATGCTCCTCAACACCCTCTCCTCTCATTGAGGAACCTTTTCAGTTCAAAGATCCTGTTATGGTTAAGGTGTTTATTATTATTATTATTATTATTAGTAGTAGTAGTAGTAGTAGTAGTAGTAGTAGTAGTAGCAGTAGTATAATAGTCACATTACTAACAATGCACAAACATTTAATCATAATCATACTCAGGGGCATAGCCAAGGCAGGAGTCTAAGGGCTCTGCATTGGTGGGAGGGCCCTTTGAGGACACTATTCATATTAATATTAACAGGGCCCAAAATTGTATTCTTTTATAGGGCCCAAAACTCTATTGTTTTTATAGGGCCTTCTGCTGCATTTCAGGCTAATAAAGTTGTTCATATTTCATAAAATCACTTTAAGGTGATTAGATTTCATTGTTCTGTTTTATCTTCAGAAGGAAGGGTGTGTGTGTGTGTGTGTGTGTGTAAAAAAACGACAAAAGGAGAGAGAAAGAGAGTGAAGGACAAAGACCAGTTCTTGCGGGAGAATAAATGGTAGACCGCTGGGATCTTGGGACATTTCCTCCAATTGAAAGTGGGTCCCCACCTTTTTAAACAAACACAGGATGCACAGCTAGATTTATCTACACTTCACAGGCTGTGTGGCGCCACAGCAGATGGTAGCCTGCATGGGACAATTTTTCAGTGGACTTGTGAAACAGTGAAGAGATACTGAATGAACATTCACAGAATTGTTAATTTGTGTTTTAAGGAAATTACTTAAGCTTCCTTAATCTTATTATTTTATGGCATAAATGTATGAAATGCAGAGGTTTCAGTCCTGGCTTCAGAAAGTACAAACTCTCCCATACTTCTTCTGCCTGTGTCACTAATTAGCTGATCTACCTGACTGATGATGTGTGTGCTCATTAGGCTCAGCTGATTTAGGAATATGACAAATATAGGGCAACATTTTTACTTTCTGAAACTGGGACTGACACCTCTTAAATAGTATGTGTTGCATGCAAAGTTACACTGGATGTACCACCCATCCGTTTATAATTTCCTCTGCTAACTGAGGTCAATGGTCAAGGCTGTAGGCTACCTGTATTTTCCTTTCTTTGAAGATGTTTTGTTATCTTAGGAATAATGGCTATCTTTACTTGACTTTATGAAAAAGGGGCCTTGCCTCACTTTACTCCCCTAAATTAGTGATTTGTCTTAGGAGTTTATGTCTGTGATGAATAGAAATAATCTAACCAACTGTTAGAGATTTATGTTATGTTAAATAATAGTCAATTCAGGGTATTGAGGCTGAAAGCCATCAACTCTCTGCAGACAACATTTGAAAGACCAGTGGAGTGGAAGAAAAGATATACATGTGTTTCCCTAGACCTTAATTTACCAGTCTTTGGTAAATAATACTTTTAGAATGATGTGATGTCAACAAGACATCTGGAAAAAACTGACAAAGACTAGCCTCTTTGTTATCGGAAAGGAACTGGCGTGGAGGAGACAAAAGAAACCTGCTGCTAGATATTATTTCCGTTTTAGGTAATCCACAAAACAGGATGTTGCCCTTTGAATAAACGATTCATTCACTGGGTCTTAGGATGTGTAACCTCTTGGTTCCCAGCAGTAGGCTATAATGCGCCACAAATACAGTGCAACTCCAACCTACCTAAATATTAAGCTACCGATTCAGACGAAGTAAAATGTTCTCGTTGTTTTTACTGTACCCAGTTTTTGTTGCGTGTGAATTAGTCTCTTCACAGACGGCAACAGTGTGTCTCCCAAAGGCTTGCTTCACTTTGTATCGTGAACCACTCCCGTTTCAGGAGGCCGCGAAGAAGTGTGAGGATCACGGAGGTCATGTAGTAACAATTCGAGATAAAAATGAATCGAACGATGTGGAATTTGTTGTTTCGCAGCTCGGTGAAAATGACAATCTGGTTTGGATCGGACTCATGCTACCAAAGGGTAATTGTACGTCACCTAATTTAAATTTAAAAGGATTTAAATGGATACATGGGGCGGTGGAGTCACAGTATTCCAACTGGAGAAAAGAACCAGAGACAACTTGCACAGAAGAGCGTTGCGTGGTAGTTCAGACATCATCCAACGTTGACCTCAAATGGATGGACATGTCTTGCAAAGGGCAACATTTGTATATGTGTCGTAATTACTTCAAGGGAATGTGCCCGACCCTGCCAGCGGTGGGATCCTGGCATGTACAATATCATGTCCCATTTTCGGATTCCCCTTTTAACCAAGACGCTTTCCCGGTTTGGCCTCATGGGACATATGCTACGATACTATGTGGGTCTAATTATCATTATACGCTTTGTAAAGACACAGACGGTGTGTATGCATGGTCAAATCCAGGTCCGTTTTGCAATGAGCAGAAAGCGAGATGTGACCATGGGGGCTGTACTCAATTGTGTGTTGCGGATGAATTAGGAGTTCGTTGTGGGTGCCGGGACGGGTATCAACTCGGCGATGACGGGCTGTCGTGCACCCTTAAAAATAATTGTGACACTGCACTTTGCGTCTACAAGTGCCAGACAAAATCCTCGGGATTCATATGCACGTGTCCAGATGGATTTCAGTTGGCGGCAGACCAGATAAGCTGCGTAGACGTTGATGAATGTTCCATGTCACACAACTGTGGTGGGAATGTATGCCATAATACCAATGGAAGTTACACCTGTCAATGTAAAGAGGGTTTAAGCTTGGTGGACGGACAATGTCAAGACATCGACGAATGTCTTCAATCTAGATGCTCCCAAGGCTGCTTAAATTCGTTAGGGTCATTTTCATGTTACTGCTACTCGGGGTACCGGTCCTCGGATGGAGGCTTGTCATGTGTTGACATTGACGAATGTCTCACTAATCGTTGCGAAGACAAATGTACTAACACATTGGGGAGTTTTGTGTGCTCTTGTAGACCAAACATGAAATTAGCAAGCAATGGAATATCTTGCATCCCTGACAAATCTGAGGGTTCCCGTACACCACAAGAGAGCAACGTTACCCAGACTTCATCTCAAATGCCACAAGTCACATCTAGCCCTGTGGCTATGTATTCGCCTACCTCATCTTCGGATAACACATCTATCCATTCAGTTACGCACACATCATTTGGCAGCACCAGCGACCCCGTGTCTGACGCACAACTCGGCAATTCTTTGGTGCTGTACTGCATTTTAGCATCTGTGATACCGCTAATTATTTTGATTTTTATAACTGCTGTTATTGTCATTTACCGCTGTAACCGGCCAAAAAATCAGAACAAGAAGCAAAGCCCAACCGCTGATAGTTATTGTTGGGTTTCTTCAGACCCGTGCCAGATAAAATACACAATTTAAATTAAGTACAGTGTGTTGTGCGAACTCCTCCTTAATTTTATGACAGTGGTAAACGACTTGTATAATATAATGTGTACTACTTTGTCTTTATTCTTGGTTGTAAAGGCTATACCACTTTGCGCTCGCATAGGCTTCAGAGACAAAAGTATGGTGTTTCTTTGTTTTGCCCCGTTGTCTTTCTCACTAATTTAATAACTGCAAAGTAAATTCTATATTTTGCAAAGTGATAGCCTATGTTTTGGGACTATCTGTAGGCTACTTGACTTCAGTTGTTATAATTCTGTCAACTGTCACTTTACATTTTCCAAGTTAATGGTATGCTTTTACTCCACTACATTTTGTTTCATAGTTACAAGTATCAACTAGAGTGAAATTCGGTGGTCTAACAGACTGCAATAAAGTCTTGGGGGGGGGGGGTGGGGGGGGGGGGGGGGGCTTGTCATTGGGTAATCAGACAGCTGCAAACAACAAATCATTATATCTGTAATCATACTTACAGATATGATGTATGGTTTTTAATTAGCCGGGCTGTCTTTTTATTTAGGAACATTTACATTTGTTTTAGATATTAAAACATGTTTTGATGTAGGCTCCATCTTTAGGGTGGATAAACTTCCACATTGTCTTAACGTTGTTGTATGCTCCATGTTTTAAACATTTTTTAAAACTTTGTAATATTTAAAGTTCTGACTGCCTTCTTTTTATTGACATCAAGTTGTGCTTATACTTTCATTACTTAAGTACGTTTAATGAAAGGGGGGGGGGGGGGGGGGGGCTTGTCATTGGGTAATCAGACAGCTGCAAACAACAAATCATTATATCTGTAATCATACTTACAGATATGATGTATGGTTTTTAATTAGCCGGGCTGTCTTTTTATTTAGGAACATTTACATTTGTTTTAGATATTAAAACATGTTTTGATGTAGGCTCCATCTTTAGGGTGGATAAACTTCCACATTGTCTTAACGTTGTTGTATGCTCCATGTTTTAAACATTTTTTAAAACTTTGTAATATTTAAAGTTCTGACTGCCTTCTTTTTATTGACATCAAGTTGTGCTTATACTTTCATTACTTAAGTACGTTTAATGAAAGATTACTTGTCAAGCTGAAGTACAGTGAATAGAGACTCCTGGCTTTCAGGTACTTTACAACAGTGGTATTCTCGGGACATGACGAAAACCCTGAGTGAAATTGAGTCTATCTTAATAACTGTGATGAAGACATGTTTTGTCCAGGGTCAATCTTCAGATTTCCCTGCTCTGTTCTGACGTCTACAAATTTCCTTCCTCAGAAAGGGTCAGGATGTGCCCGCGTGCAATCCAAACAGGAACATTACTTTGCATCAGGCTGTGAGTCATGTTAGTTTAGTCTAAATTGAAATACTCTGACAATTTAGTTTACTTGAGAACGAATGCGAAGTGAAGCGCAAAGAACAATGGAATTTACGTTATGTCTTTTTATTGCGTTGTTTTCTTGCAGTAGCGCTGTAACGCGTAATTGCAGATGCAACAACAACGTCTGTAAAGCTGGGTTTCAGTTTCGTTCGAATTTCCAGACAGCTAATCAACTCTGCCACGACATGGGAGGCCAGTTAATTACAGTGCCTTCAAAAGCCATGAATGATGAGCTTAAAGACCTACTGGAGAAATTGAACGGAGACTTTTGGATTGGTTTGCGTCTACCCTACGGCCAGTGTACAGATGCTACGTCGCCCTTAAAAGGCTACAGGTGGACGTCTGATCTTCAAACCACTCAGTTCACTAACTGGAGAGGCAACAAGACTGTTTGCTCATCTGGATGTGTTTCGGTGTCCGTTGACCTGAAATGGACTGAGCAATTATGTATTAACCAAAGCGATGGCTTTTTGTGTGAAAATGTCCCTGAACACAAATGCTCCAGCTTCATAATGGAAAAGCGGCAAAGTATCGTCTACCACCACCAGCTTGGCTGTGCATCAGGCATTTGTGAACATGTCTGTAATTGGATAAGTGGTGACTCATTTAGGTGTTCTTGTTTTTCGGGTTTTTTAATCAATAACAAAGACCAACGGCGTTGCGTCCTCAACAGCTGTTTTTCCGAACGTTGCGATCCAGTGTGTGTGGACAAGACAACCAGCTGCGAATGCCAGGACGGTTATATACTTCACGAAGAAAATGCTGCGTCCATTTGTGAGGATATAAACGAATGTGAAAATAACAACTGCGACCATTTTTGTTATAACACACTCGGCAGTTACGAGTGTTCGTGCCAAAATGGTTTTAGACTTGTGGACGGTGATAAATGTGTAAAAATAAATTTTGATAGTAATGAAATTGATAGTATTGGCTGGACAACTCATAGGCCTAGCATCTTATTTACTCCTTCTTTGAATTACACGCGCCATGCATCCGTAGGAAGTCCGGGCAAGTTCATTGGTGTAATAGTTTTCATCGTAGTTGGAATTGTTGGAGTTATAATTTTTGTACGCTACTGGAATCAAAAAACAGACGAACCTAGCACCAGCTTAACATCCAAAGGAGACGATGTGCAAGCTAATGTGTAAATATGTAAAGGTATAGCTCAAGGGTCTTTGAGTAAATGTTTTTTTTACACTAGTGTGCGGATTCTCCAATCTTTCTTTAGTTGACATGGAATGGGTCACGTAACAGCTGAGGCCGTGTAGCAGCTGGCATGTGTATGTATGCAAATATGTCTCCTTATGTGTCGTGTTATCTATATAGTATTACCTATTATTGATGGCGTCTGTGGGGGGCACTATGATCAAAGTCTTAGGACAAAAATCTTAGTCTCATATCAGTTTAAAGTTAGTGGCCTACTCCGTAGAACATCTCAACTAAAACGAACAAATAAACTCTGAATCAGAGACGTCCTAAGTTATTTATGCGGTTTGTCATAAGCAGAGAAGAGGCCAAACCTCAAGTTCCCACTGTATGTTGAATGACAATTATAACTGATATATGTATAGATTTCTGATGAGCTGTGATGACGTGTAGCATATTTTTCATTGATTTGCATTTAGGCCTATGGATTAGGTTTTGAGATGGCACAACCTTGTAAAATGTGACTATGAAGCCACTGCTAAGAGCAACACAAAGAGAGATGACAAGTTCATTAGGTAGACATTTAGGTGTGTCCCTTTGAGTGAACTGTGGGTTGGAGATTGGCTGGGTCAGCTACAAACTGAGATTTATCAGACCACATAATAGATAACATGCTCACATTTTTAAAGTATATTTTGTATAATCTCACCCACTATTAAACACACACACAAGTAAAAATCATGTCCTACATGCAAAATAGAACTTGATAAAAATGCACAGTAATTCCATCAGGGTTGTAACACTATCAAATACTTTTCCTTGTAACCAACATTGTTTTAAACTGTGTTGTGTACAATTAAAGATAAAGCAAAACCTGTTGGTGATGACTGGCAGTAGGCTTGGGTGTTATCCAATTTTTCATACCCCAATGTTTTCCTGACATAATATCCACTTATGTCAGTAGCCTATTTAGGAATTTAAAAAGTACATATAGGCTATGTTTTGACAGTAGGTATTGCCAAATGTAATCGCCGTAAGTCAGACAAGTAGCATCTATGAAGTAGCCCTCTATGAAGAAGAGTGCTGTTTGTTTATTATAACTATAATATGAAATGTAAGAAACTGCTTCTTTTGTATCAAGTAGAGGATTTCTTTACCATCATTCAGCTAATTCAGTAGACCTCACTGTGGAGGCCATGGTATTAAAATCATGCTGCTGGTATTTGGAAAACACCCTCATACATGGCATTGTCTAAATACCGTTCAATTGGTTACATCTGCAACCTCACCAATAGATGGCACAAAAGAACAGCCTACCAGCCTACTAATACAAAACAAATACAAAAAAGCACACTGGAGCTTACATTTCATAATCATTTTATATTTCTTATATTATATTTTATGTTTTATATTTATTAGCTCTATGGCAAGGATGCACTCTAAGACAGAGTCTATCACAATGGTGATATAGTGCCCTCTGATGGCAGAATCTTAATTATGAAGTTGTAATCCATGCCTGTATTATATTTCATAACTCTGTATTTCACACTGTCTGCCAATCAAAACCAATAGGTACAGGCTGTGCTTGTATAAGTCTTCAGTCAGTGGCTACCGTTCTTGGATATCAAACTTGTCCAGGGTCTGAAGTGGCAGAACACAGGAGGCCCACACACCATTGTTGTGGCTTAACCTACCATCTCTGTACAGGGAGAATAAGACACATATAGTATATTCACAGACAGACAGACACACACTCAGACACACACACACACACACACACACACACACACACACACACACACACACACACACCTTATTTCAATCACAACCTCCCCACAAAAGTACACACCTCTCTAAGTTTTACATTGACAAACACAGACTGGTTAATCTGTCATACATTACATACTCATTGTTACTTCTGTAAGAATGAAATATAAAGTTTCATCATTTAGGATATATTTTCAGGGTTGAAAACCATCGTGACGAACGTTTTTTCGACAAAAAATGAAGAGAAATAGAAGAAAAGAAAAGAAATGTTGAGAACACAGTAGACAACTGTTTAACATTTAAATTTAATCAGATTCTGATACTTAACCTAAAAATGTTAAAACAGAACAAAACAGAATTTAACATCAAAACAAATTCTCGTGCATCGCCTATAGGCATACATTATGAAGCAGTTAAGAGATGCGATTTTAGAGATGAAAAATTAAGGTGTTTGAATGCAACTCGGTTACAGAACGGCTGGATAGATGTAGTAGTAGTAGTAGTAGTAGTAGTATTAGTAGTAGTAGTTTAGTTTCTGCTGGAATAAATCTGTCTCAGGGTCTTTTGTTTGGCTCCTGGAGACTCTGATGACTTCATGGGTAGTGTGCATGTACTGTCATGGGGGTGCGCCTGTGTGCGTCTGCGCGCGTCTGTGCATGTGCGCGTTAAAGCAATGCAATGTAATATGCAATAGGCGAAGGAGCCTAACCTAAAGGCTTCAGCCTAGTTACAAGTGAGCAGCGGAGCTCGCCAAAGATAGGCTACGCAAAGTGCGATGAGCACCAATCTGCAGCCTACCAGTCGTTGATTTCAATGTTTCGACCTTGCGTTGGTGAGGGGTGGAGCACGGATGCAGTATTATGGAGATGACGCATTTTCCTTCGGACGATATGAAATTATAGGCTACTGTTTTTCTCCATATCTTGGTATCAAAGGTCCTGCAGATGTTCCGCATTCAAACCTGATTTACTGTTAACGCTTAACGGTAAATATGGTGAGGTTCACTCCGTCGCATTTATGGCAGCCGCAAGCTTACGGAATTCCGAGCTCTGCTACCAGATATTACCGCCTTAGTTATGTTTTAACTTGAATGTAAAGACGAATTCTGTACATGGTGAAACATGTATCATCATGTCATTATGTTAAAAGAGCCATTTTTATTTCGATGCAACCTCCTCCGAATACAGTTTTGTTTGGCTGCAGCCGTCCTTCTACATGAAGTGTTGACAGCTTCAGACGTAACCATAGGTAAGGCTCTTCGGTTGTAATCTTCTTCGGGGTAGAGGGTAATAGCCTAACGTATCGACAAAGGTGTTCTGAGCTGTAGTAAAACAAGCATGCTGTCATTGCATTATCCTGCTACCACTGTGATTCTCCCTGAATATTCTGAATAAGGTTGTGAAAATCAGCTAATCAAAACAGTGTTGTATGCAGAGCAGGTTATTGGAGTCTTTATAATTGTTTGGTCTGGCACTTTCAGTGTTCTGAACGAAAGCAGATACAGTGTTTAAACCAAATAACTAAAGAATATGGTTATATATATATATATATATATATATATATATATATATATATATATATATATATATATATATATATATATATATATATATATATGTGTGTGTGTGTGTGTGTGTGTGTGTGTGTGTGTGTGTGTGTAGCTACTTTTATTGAAAGTAACACTTGTTTTAATCAAACAGGGGAATAGCCTGAACAGTCTACATAGGCTACTCACCATATTGATTTTTTACTTAGATATAAGTAGGTCAGCATAATGCAAGGAGGAGAAATCCTGTACTTAAATTTAGTGTCAGACCACAATTGCAGAGAAATGCAAATTCAGGTTGGGACTAAAAGAAAAAAATAAAGAATACTTTATGTAAAGGATACCTTATAACAGCTGTGTTTAACAGTTTTTTCTATTTCGAAATCATATCCCTAGTTAAGGCCTAAGGGCCATGAAATGAGCTGTATGACAAGCACCTGACAGTGGCCGGAGATGACCTTTGGACAGAGTATTGTTGCATTACTCTTCCAGGGGGAAAACAGTGTTAGATAATGAAGGTTTTCATGACTCTAGACTTAAATATAAGACAGTCAGTTTATGCTAACTTTACTCTGCAAAAGAGACAAATCTATTACAAAGAAGCAAGATAAATTGATTAAATGATAAAAAAAAACATTCTCTGTATGATACTTGTTTAGGCCTATCCAAGACAGAACTGAATTAATGAAATGAAAAAGCATAATTGAATAAAAGTAACTGCAACCCAGTAGCACAAACTTGATCCAGCCATTCACTGAATCAGCTGATTCTAATTAGCCCAACTCTTCAGCCAGGTAAAGGACTTAATTATGGAAATCTTCTGTAGGCTATCTGCATAGGTAGAACCAGGTGATTTGGAATATGTGGTGGTACTGAATTGTACTTTCTGAATTTAGGTTGGGTAGGTTAGGTAAAAACTATAAAAGCACTTAACACCAAAGATGCCAATACTGGCTTCAAAAAGTAAAATCTATGCCTTGTATTCCTTCAGCCTGTGCACTTAAGTCAGTTCACTAATTAGCCGATCTATCTGTCTAATGATTTGTGTAACTATTAGGATTGGGTGGAAATGGTGGGGTAAAATATATGGAAGGGTTTTTACTTCCTGAAGCTGTGGTTGACACTTCTGCTTAATACAGGTTGCTAACCCACATCCTTATAAAACCTTAGACTTGGAGGTGGGCTGGTAAGAAGGATAAGGCCCACTGACACTGTCTGTTGCTATAATGTCAGGTGTCAGTGAATGAGGTGCATTTATTGCTCAGCTTTGCCTGCTGGCTACACTGCAGACACACTGCCTGGAAAAACAATAAAAATAAAATGTAATTGTCCTTTTCCAAAGCAACCATAAGAGTACAGGGATAAAAGGCCTGTCTGTGGTTTAGGTGTCTGATTCTTGGCGGACTCATTGAGTTTGAGGTTCATAAAAACAGACTCCTTCAAATACATCAGACAGTTACTGTATATGTTTAGGTGTCGTTCAGTATGTAATCAAAAGTTACTAATAGATTACAGTTCTCTAGCAAAATAATCATTAACATATTTTACATGAAGGGTCTGTGTTGTCTTTTTTCTAGGTCAGCAGTTCTGTGTGGACCCTGGCTTCATTGAACATGGCAGCCGGACCCCCAATTCAGGCGTGTTCTTTGTCAACGCGGTGGCCAGATTCCGCTGTATTGAAGGGTACCGACTCAAGGGGCCGGCGAAGATCGTTTGTACCCGCTTCCATAATGGATCCGCTGGCTGGAGACCCAACCACAGACCGGTGTGCCTACTAGAAGGTCAGCAGCATTTGATACTCTATCCTTTGGCAACTAATGTGATTTAAATGAAATTAGCTATTTCTACATGAGCAGTAAAATGATGCTGCTTAGAATCAAGTTAGAAATATTTAAAATAAAAAAATATTTAGGCAATGTAGTTGTATAGAACATGTATTAGGCAATATATTTAAAATATACAAAAAAATGAAGGCCATGTGCCGAATGTGCAAAATGATGATATGCAAAATACTACAAGAAAAATGCAACACATTGTCTTTTGAGAATGTGTCCTCAGGCTCTACTATGATTTAAATAAAATCAGCTGTTTCCCATCTTGGTTCCTGATTGCAACATTTCTATCCTGTAGACTGTCTTCCTCCCTACATCGAAGATGCTGACGTGTCCAATCACACGTACAGACCTGGAGATATTCTGAGTGTCAGCTGTCATGAGGGGTTTCAGATTCGCTACCCCGACATGGACAACATGGTGTCTATTTGTCAAGACGATGGGACCTGGGACAACCAACCCACCTGCCAAGGTGCTGCTATTTCGAGTTAGGAATCAGTTTGGTTTGACTAGAGGACAGCAAAGCTGGGCTCAGAATACTGATAGTGTGAAGTGTATATTGTGGCGTACTCCTGTATCGAGTTGATATGGTATTTATAATGCATTCATGAACAACTAAAAGCATATGAGACAACAAAAGTTCATTTTCACTTAATAACTGTCAGATTTAAAACTAAATTTGTACATTTGTACAAACATTGTTTTTTATCTTTGGGTGCCTTAATTGAAGTTTTGTTAAGCTGTGCAAGTTTTTCTGCTTCGAGTTGCATTAGAAGAAGGATTAGAGAGAATCGATAAATATGGTATTGTTGTCCCAGTATTGTGATACGTGTTCCATTATGATATAAAAATACCCAGTTCTACAGTCTAAATTCCCACCATATGACATTTTGACATTTTTATTATGTCCAGAGAGGAGCACAGCCATTTTATTCATGTTCTCTGTATTGATTTTATCCAGTGCATTGCATAGTTGTCTTACACATCTGTCTGATTTGCAGGCTGCTTGCGACCACTGATCAACCCACATAGCTACATGAACCTGTCAGAAACACAGTTCTCTGTTCCAGTGGGGACGGTGGTCCAGTACCACTGTTTCCCTGGTTACAAACTAGAAGGTGCAGAAACCATGGAATGCATGTATAATCTTATCTGGTCCAGTACACCACCCAGGTGCCTTGATGTGGAGGGTAAGTGTGTGTGTGTGCGTGTGCGTGTGCGTGTGCGTGTGTGTGTGTGTGTGTGTGTGTGTGTGTGTGTGTGTGTGTGTGTGTGTGTGTGTGTGTGTGTGTGTGTGTGTGTGTGTGATGTCCCTAAAGGACTCTTACAAGACTGTAAGTATGTGACATTTGTTTTGTGTAAAGCAGGAATCAGAATGTCATGACATTGATTGTGCAAAGAACAGTTTGATAGACTCCTACAAGATGAGGTTGACCTAGCAATGATGTAGACAAAAAAGCTTTGTTTGTATTCATATTCATGTCAGGTGTAGCTTTTAATTAATTATTAATATGTCTTATTTCTGACAAGGACATCTAAATAGTTTAGTGACAACTTTGATGTGTGGTCAGAATTTGTATTGTTAATGTCACAAAACGAACAATTACAGCAACAGATATCAAAATAATAATTGTGATAATAACCCCTGCAATTCCATTATTAAAAGCTATACATTTGTTAAATTATTTTCTCATATGGCAGTTTGTCCCCTGCCGCCGATGCTGGAACATGGAGATTACTTGTGTCACCCACAACCTTGTGACCGTTACATCCATGGGACAGTGGTCGAGTTTTACTGTGACCCTGGCTACTCTCTGGCAAACGATTACAAGTACATCACCTGTCAGTATGGAGAGTGGTTTCCCCACCTGCAAATCTACTGTATTAAAACTGGTAGGTTATTACACACCTCTTTTTGAAATGCCCTATACTTTTTTGACAAGATTTGTTACTTTAATCACACGTTTCCACCAAGAAAGTCTTCACCAGGTGCACCTGATGGTCTTCTGGGTTGAAATGTTATACAATTAAATCATTTTGTTGAGCATAGAAACACAGTGTGCATGTCTATACTGTATCTTCATGTTTAAATGTGCCAATGTTCATATATTCATGTTGGCACATTAAAAAAATGTAAAAGTGTGTTTACTTGCCTAACATTCATTTATTCACATTTGAATTTAGCAGGGAACCGCATGTTATCATTATAACCAGTTTCACCTTTTCTTACTGTGTAGAGACAACATGGCCTGGGTTTCAGGACACGCTGCTGACGAAATGGAGAGTGGGGGCATTCACAGCCTCTGGTGTGTTGCTGGCTCTGCTCATGGTCATGATACTAAAAGTGCTGCAGTTCCAGTGCAAGCCTCAGTGGAGTCTACGGTAAGGGGCACTTGCTCTGTACTTTGGTTGTCACTTCAGGGAGATTGCAAATAGGTGTTTTAGTGACTACATCAGCTACATTAACTGAGAATAAGGGTTAAATTCCCTAAAAGGGTTTCATGGCTTAATTCTCTAGCAAATGAGTAGATTTACCACCTTCTCTGAGTGAACATACTCAGGTAAGTGATTAAACCTGCTTTATGGAATACCCCCCAGAAATATAATCCATTGACTTAGTTTCACTCTTACTTGGGCAGTGGTGGTTTTACGGCTAAGGAAGTAGACCTGTGACCAAAGGGCACACAAGAGCAAGTGTGACCAAAGGGTCACAGGTTCAAAAACAGTAACTGCCAAAGGGTGCCAGTGACATTGGTACCCTTTAGCAAGGTACCATCCCCATAATTTGCTCGCAGGGTGCTGTCCATGGCTGCCCCCTGCTCACATGTGATGGTTTACATGCAGAGATTAATTTCATTGTGTGTTGTGTTATTAGAATGACCAAGGGGAATTGCTTTCACTTTCATTTGAATAGGGATCAAGACCAGGATCTCCGAGATCAGAGTATTGTAGTGGTGGATGGTGTCCCAGTGCTACTCCCTACTTATGAGGAAGCAGTAAGCAGTGCAGCTTTTCCACCTCCAAGAATAGCGCCCCCTGTCAGTCTGGGGGAAATACTGCAGGCTGAGGAGCCACAGCCTCCCGAGTACCCAGGACACAGCGAGACTCCAAGCAGAGCTCCTATAGATACCAGCGAATGTGAGACTTACGAGAGCATGTCAGACAACTCAGAGTGTGTCCAGAGTACCCAGGCCTCATCGTCAAATGCAGGAGGGGTAAATAACCCTTCAGAGAGGACCAATGTGGTCTCCTCCATAGAGGGGACGGCCTCGACTAGCCCCAGCGTCGACATTGCTGATGGTAAGCTTGCTGGATTCTATCTGTCCCTCAGCATGTCAACAGGTACATTGGCGCACATCTGTAGGTCATACCTGTCAGAAAGTGTCAATGAAGTTAAAGCATTGCCATAAACCCAAAGTAATTCACAGCAATCAATGCATTTCTGGATATTTTTGGAGCTGCATGTGGATACATAGGTTTCAAATTCAGCAGTATTCCAAAACAATAATGACTCTAGGTCTCTAGGAACAGTAGGTTTTTGTTTTCACTTTTTTCATAAATTTTACATTTTTAGTTTCCTTCAAATGTGCCAATTTTTTTAAAATTACTGTTCCATCTACAAAAATAAAATGTTGATAAATTACCTACTCGGAGTATAGAGCAAATCCAAACCGCTGTTTGCTCTTACCAGTTTTCCTTTTTCCAGAAATCCCTTTGGTGGAAGATGGAACCGACGAAAGCTGATATTGCGATGACTCTAAACAGACTTTTGTGACATTTTCAATGCAGTAATTATGAAATCACATGGCATATGTTTTGTTTGAACACAAGAAGACTGTTCCCTCTATCTTGCAATACATTTTTGTGGTCTTATCACCATGGTGCACAAAGGAAGACAAAGTAAAAAGGTGTATATCAAAGAGAAATTAGCAATAAAACCTCAACTTTAAACCCTGACTTATGAGAACTCTGGAGTTTTCCATTGGCATCAATCCATTGTATTAATGGCTCTAAATAGCTCTTCTGTTTAATTTAGCATGTGTCACTGAAAAACTGCCTTTAAATTGGTCTAATATATAACTGTATTACATTTAGACTCATCAATAGCTTTTCAACTACGTTCTACTTCCAAATGATTCTGGATCTAACCAGAAAACATAAAACAACAGAAAATATGACTTTCCTAAAAACTGAAACTTTAGCAGAGGAAAGCCAAAAGAGGCAACAGCAAATATAAATGTTATACGTTTACAAGGATCTCTACATTTCTGTGCACAAAATATGTTGACAGTTATATTTCACCGCCAGTTAAATTTTATATTTTACCCTCAAAGACCACAGAACACCCTACCTAAGTCTGCAAAAATGTTCAGGTGATACAGGAAACCCGGTCAGGTAAAACAGTACAATCGCAAAGGATATGTAAAATTAATGAGTAATTACCTACATGCTAATTGAAGTGTATGCTACATGCTACCAAGCAATACTGAAGATATAGCCTACATGTTATAGATATATCTGTACAGGAATCTTTTTGGCAAAAGAAAGCAACTGTACATGGTTTCATCGATCCGAGGGGCTTTAGAGGTATACCCATTTTTCTATAGGAAAAATGTCGCATTTAAGCAGGTTTTTTTGGTCCCAATATACCAGATGCATAGTCAATACATTTCCCTTTTCCTAAAATGTAAAGTGCACTATAACATGTTATCAAATTAAACTACTCATAAAATAAAATATAATGTTTGTATTGTAATTTGTATTATCATTGATGTAGCTGTACTAGTCTAATTACCAAATCTACAAGTCATGGGGGTTCACCTTGCAAGTTCTGGGTCCACTGCTTATCTTGGTGGTTTCTCCCCCTTATATTATCCCAAAAATATTTGTTGTGAAGGATATCTGTAGGAACCGTATAATAATGATTTAAAATTAGGTTCTATATTTGAAGAGTTAAAAATGTAAATCCACGTTTGTCCCATTTTACCACATTTCACCATACTGAGTAATAGATGAATACATAAAAAGACCACAAAGCAAAGTGGACAGACTGGTCCATTATGGCACACACTGGTCAACTAAGCAGACTCACCTCAGAATGCCTGCCAAAAAAGAGGCTTACTACCCTAAAACAGACTCAACAGGATTTAATCCATGTGGGTTGACAAGGAAAATCGTAGCAGTTTTTTTCGCCACATTAACAGTGTAATAACAAAAAATATATTTAACTTGTGCAATTACTTAATGCACCATTTAAACCTTTTAAATATTACTTGAACATTTCCAAAGAAAAAACTCCTAAATGTCAGAAATGGTTTCAGATCGCAAACTGAAAATGCAGACAGAACTACTTGTACAGCGCCATAAAAAAAAATTCTGTAAATTCTGTAAAAACCTCAGTACAGGAGGTTTGCTCTACAAAATGAATGAAGGAAGGAAAACATGCTTTTTATCATATAGGTTTTTCACACACAGTAACAGCTGGATGTAACACTTTTATAATATAAAGAAAAAAGAATGGGTCATTAACTGAAGGCATAAAGCTAAGACTAGGCCACAGCATTTTCATGTTGGGTGCGGATAGACACTGCCATTTGCTTTCCACTCTTCGAAATGTTCCAAACATTTTCATACACAATATATTGGAACAGATGGCCCAGCAGTCTTTTACAAGTATTAAAAAATCATTTCAAACTTCTGATACAAAAGATAATGTTGGATTCTCTTGCTACTGAAACTCTGCTTCATACAGAAGCTGATGGAACTTCAATTTGACAGCACACTTCTTCTCATAGGGCAGCTTCTTCAGGTGAGGAAGAAGGCTCAGGAGAAACATCTCATCCTCGTTGCCTTCTTGTCCGTTGAGTTCCCATCTCTTCTGACCAGACCACAGTGCACTGCTAACCGGAAAGTTAGGGGGTGTCTCTGCATCTCTCAGGTCTCCCCTCATCTTGTGGCTTACGTGCCCTGTGTTGTTATTCATCTCTTTGTCCTCATCTCTGTCGTCGTCGGGTTCCACGACTGAGAAATTACTCATGGAGGAACGGGACTGTATGAATGGGGTGAGGAAAGCCATCTGATCGGTGTATTTCCATTTTCGGCTGCTGTTACCCATGGCGTGGCGTCTTTGCTCTTTGATAAACTGATCCCGGAGGCTTTTCCATTTCCTCCGACAGTCTTCCTCTGTAATGCATAGGAACAACACGGGAGATTAGGTAAAGGCCAAGAGTTGAAAGGCTAACTTTGAATACCGAGTGGTCCAATGCACTTAACAACGTACACCTTTGTCTTAAATTAAACACCACAAACGGAGTTGATAATCCGACATGAGTGAAAGTTGGCTTCGTAAAAGATCTCTTTGTGGCTTTAATTCGTAGCCTGCGATAAAAAAAATAATTACCCATTGCACACGCAACGACCTAGCCTGGGAGTTGGCGACATCAGGGCTACAACTAAATGAGGAGGGCCCAAAAGGATCGCATTAAAAACAAGTAAGTTCTCAGGCTTCAACATCTATCTAACAAATGCATCCTCTATCTGAATTTGTAACAAGTAAATAGTTACAATTACAGTTTGGACAGCGCTAACGTTGTATTACCTGGAAGCTCCGTTTGTAGACTTACAGACCTCCATGCATCAGCTTTCTTGCTAAAATCTTTATAAGAACTTAGTGTTGAATTGTATAGCTCTGGATACAGAGACACCGCGTAAATAAGCCTTTCCTCCATAACAAGAGTGCAAGCATTAAAATTAGGTTCTCTTTCAAGTGTCAAAAACAAGCAGCACTGGCTAGTTTACGCACTCAGATGCTAACGGAAACTACCGTTCTTCTGTTGGTAAAAGTCAAGGTTAGTTTTTTGTAACTCCAGTTATCTATCGACACCTGGTGGACGGGAGATTATTAAACTCTAGTTGTTTTAATTATAGTGGCGTTTGTTTGTCCAGTTTAAAGTGATGTGAAAACGGGGTTTTAACTCATGCTCTGGGTAGCCAATAGAATAAAATTAGATGTAAGTAAAGGGACTGGGACAATTCAGACACTTATATTTGTGCAGGCCATGGAATGCGCATGTGTTCTTGAAATAATACTGTTTTAGTAAAAGAGTTGTCAAGTCAAAGAAGAAATTGAATATATAGAAATTGAAGAGAAACTGAATATATAATACACATCGCCACTGTGCATCTGAGGGTTACTGATAGGCTTTTGGGAAAAGATTAGGCCTACATTAAGTTTAATTTTGTTTTTGTTGTTTCTATATGGGTAAGAATAATATGCAGCCTATTTTTTACATTGCACTACTCGCCAATTCTAAGATAATTGCCACATATTTAGGCTATGTAATGAAATATTTCAGCAAACCAACTTTGTCTTCAAGCTTTAGATTAAAGCAGACTGTGCACAAAATGCAAAAAGGCTGCAATACTGTTAAATAACAATGGGGGGCAGAGTGAATCCAAATAGGCTATGTATGCCAACTACAGAATGCTGCCCTCATGATCATTGATCGTCATATGTGGAGCAGGATGCATTTTGAATCAGTATATACAATTTGTTTGAACTCGGATTCTTCGTTTCTCTTGCCATTATAAAAACCAAAATACTTGTGAATAATTACTCTCTGTCTCTGTTGATATTTTGGCACTAAATACAGGTTGTAGTCAGAAAAATATCTAAACACTGTGCTGGGAATTTTCAGGATCGTTTGTCCTTGCAAATGTGTCACTGCGCTGGCCTCACAGAACGTCCGATTCTGTTATCCAGCAAGTTAAACACATTTACTATAAGTCCAGCACATCGAGGGTAAATGAAAAGTGTGAAACTGAAAACACAGGTAGGCTACATAGACCAGTACGTTCATGGTAGTATAAATCTAAAGGACATGCAATGCATAGAGAATGAAGCGTGCAAACTAATAACATGGTAAGTATGAACTGCTAAGCTAGCTGGACTCGTTTTAACGCGGAATAACTCATTTATTTCAGGTAAAAGTCATTCATTTCAGGTAAAAGAAAAAGGTCATAACCGAGACTGAAAATAATATATATATAATTCTTCTTCCTTATATTCAGTGGAACATCTTGCATGAAAATCACCTGTCTATGCCCACTTCCAACGATGAAATACAAAAACAAAACCAACTTGAAATGAGCAAAACGGCACAAACAGGATTCGAACCTGCTTGATGGGGGGATTTTTTGCATAGAATGCCATAACACTAGCAGCTCCGTAGGAGCAGCTCACACCACCATTTTCAACTCAGAAGGTGCTCTAGTGGTCAATGTCCACCAGTAAGACAGCATAACCATTTTAAACCAATATTTCTGAATGCAAGCCCCACCAGCTCTGTATCACATTAAACAATTTGATAATTAAAATAGCTTATGATGTAGGGTCGCCAAAAATGAATACCATGTGGTGGTCATACCATGGTAGGCTACATCTAGTTTTCCAGTGAAAGACCCCTATAAATTAAGTTTAACTTTAAAGACAAGCAGTACAAAAGTTAGCCAACAGCGTTACACAATGGTAAACCTGAGGCAGGGTATGTAAATGTTTGGACTCAGTTTTTGGTGATTCACAAATTTAAACAACAAATTAAAAGTGTCATGTTTAATGGCAAGCAGCACTCCTGATAGAAATAGCAGGCAACAAGTGAAGTTATTACAGTATATTTTTCCTGTCATGGCCTCATGATGCTCTTTCCACCCTCCAGGATTTTCATGGTTTGCTAATCTGTTTTCCAAATTATCATCCAAATACACTTCAACAGATAATCTCACAGCATTAAACACCTGTTCTTCAAACATCCACAGAAGGAAACATTGTCTTCTGAAAAAACATAATATAAACATAACATCATTTTTTTCTTCCTTAACGTGCAAGTACTGTATATTCCCCATGTTTTTAAAGATGTTTTTTAGTCGCCAAAGTGCTGTCAGATACTTGTTAATACATGGCTTTGCCATGGTAACAATGTTATCATATATGTGTGTCAAAAGAAATAATATAAATTGATGCCACATTGCAAAAATCATAATGCTGTTTGAGATGCAAAACATTTTTGGGGAAAAGTGTTATAAAAGTTTTATAGTTTGTTATAAATGTTGATACCAGACAGTGCTAACAAAGCAGAACTCTTCAGACTTTCACATCAGCTATATGCTGTATGAGGTAAGAAAAATAACTTCACAGTATAACATGACAACCATAAGCCTTTCAAATGAATTGGATTGTGAAAGAGTCTCTGTTTTTGCAGGTATTTCATGGCAACAAAACATATGATCTGTTTCTGACAATAACCCCTGTACTGGGGACCCTAATTGCACCCCTTCTATCAGTGATCAAAGGGCACAGTTTTGTCCGTTTGGACTGCCTCTCAAACACTGCTAAATCTCAGCAGAGCCAGTAGTAGGGCTGCATGATGTTGCTACTCAGCACATGGTACTGCAGGAACTATTTTTTTCCTGGATGTAGGTGGGATATAGGTGAGTGGTTCACGCACATTTCATTTTAGATGAGCTGTGTCATCTCATCTGCTGTTCGTATCTAAAATTTGTACAGGGTAATGGATCCATATGCATGAAATAAAATAATAAAGTATCGGAAGGTAAAATGTTTGAGATGTCTGGCTTAAAACAAACATCAGGCATGCCCTGCCATAACCAAAAATACAAATGTCATGTTTTTGTTTTTTTGTCATGTGGCTTCTTTTTTCTCCCCCTTAGAAACTACAGACTAGCAACATTCCAGAATTTTGACACCTCAGGCCTTGGCCAAGACTCAGTCAATAGCAGGCAAATGAATGTGGCATTATGCATGCCTCAGGATACAACTTAATCACCCCATGCCAACATACCAGTCAGACTTTATCATGTTTTACAAGAATGTGCTATATCTGTCCTTTATGGCTTTGCAATGATTTGTCTGGGGGGTGGGGGTCAAAGATCCTACAAAACAGTCCATCTAGTACGTCTCTAAAGGGGCATTGAGTTAAAGTGAATGCCACATTTTTCTTGAGAGCCTTCCTTACCTAACTGCACCTAAGTGGAAACTGTAAAACTGCACACAAATTTACAGTCAAGCTGTTGTTGCTATCTTGGCAGACATGAGAATATGAAAAATAAAATGCTCCTATTTTCTGTGCATGTGGTTGATAAAATACATTGGCTTTTCTCTATGTTATTCACTGTAGACAAAACTACACCAGCCGTGAAGTGCTGCATGTTGTCATTGCTTACACCATTATTATGGTGAACAGAATTTATGTTGCTTAAAGTTTATTGATTCATCATTCTGAGACTGACAGAAAACATGGATGCACCATAGGACAAAACAAACTGATAATTCTGAAGGGTCAACCAAACCCAGTGCATTATGAATTTGGATTGTGAGCAAATGTTTATTTCCATTGCAGTGAAAACAAGTTAGCATGTAACATGGAATCCAGGCAAGCAAATACACAGATTTTTACAGAATGTATAAACCTTTGAAAATGTAGGAGAATGCTGACATTCAGGAGTTATGAAAAGTCCAAAATAACTAAGTTTGGCATAACTAGAGAAAAACAGGGACAAAACAAAATCATTCAAATAATCACAGGAGAAACAGCGGGGAACATAGAAGAGATCAAGTGTATATGCAGATGTGGGCAGAAGTGTAAGAAAACCTGTGGCTTTAATGATTAGTAGGGATGAGGGAGTGATTAATGTCTGTGAAGGTGAGTTAGGAGAGACCATGGCCAGTGACTTCACTTCATGACAGTTGGCAGACCTGAAAACAGCCTTGTTTGGTAACAGAATGAGTGCAACTATAACTAATATTAACCATGCTCGTTTGAATGCATGTCAGTAGGATGTCATGTCAACGACCTTTTTTCCTTTTAATTAAATTACCCTGCTATGGTAAATGAATTTTACACTGCGGTGAGACATACAGAATGCTGACTAAGTTTACAACAAATCCTTAAACATCCTCAACAAATCATTAAATAGCCTAATCTTCTTTAACATGTTATCTTTTTTTAATCCACATATGTTGTAAAACTCTTAAATGTTCGCATATAAGGAGGAAATGTTTTTTCAGAATCAGATTGTTCAAAGCCGAGAATGAATTAAAGCATGATTTTAAGAGGGTGGACCAAAAATGCAGGACACATTATAAATATGTACATCCTGGATTATAAAAATGATACAGAGTACCAAATATAGTTGTTGTAAAGATGACATTCAGGACATTTTGATGCATAGCTTACATTTTCTGGACACCACTGTAAAGACATTATTTTTTTACAAAAACGCAGCCAAGAACATTTTAAACTATAGGCCTGAATTAAAAATTATGAAGAGGTCATTAAACATTGTCAGTAAAAACATGTAAAAGTTAAGAAATTGTGAAGCCTGGAAAAAAACTTTTTATGATTAAAATAAGTGGGCTCTGCTGCGGACTAGTCTAAACACAGTGAGCTGTTGCGCTTAGGAATTCCTTGTGCCCCTTCAAGATTCCCTGATAATGTTGTGGACTTTAAAACAAGTTACGCATGTACTCAAAGAACACTTTCACGCCCAACCTGTCGATGTGGGGCACTGAACCCTTGAACCCCAGCCAAGGATCCAACTCCTTAATTTGTAGCCCTAGAATATGCTCTGAAAGGGCAGTACTATAATGGAGGGCTGTCTAAAGGAGTTTGAGAATGGAGGCAGACGGAAAGTTCCAGCTAATTTACTGAATTACCTGATTCTAATAAGGACAACTCTTCAGCCAGGTAGATGAGGTAATTAGTGAAATCACCTGCCTTAAGAGCACAGACAGAAGGTATAGGTGGAAGGAATTTTGCTCTCTTGAGCCGGTTTGTCCACCTCTGGTAGAGGGTCAACTGGAGGTTGCGGAAGCATGACCGAGTTTATCTTTTAGGCCCTGGAATGTGTCAAAGAGCTGTGTTGACCACTGAGTCCATTCTGTCTTGGTCTGGCCTTCTGCCATGGCCTCAGGACTTGGGAAACAGGAGTTGGGGGAATTTACTAGTACCTTATAGTCAACAAAGGAAAGGAAGGGAAAGTAGACAGGTAATGCATAGAAATCCAATGTAGCAATATGTAGAACTAAAAACAAATGTCACAAGATGTCAAAAGAAAGAAGATATTAAAAGTCCAACAAATGAAGTACTGAAAAATTGTTGGAGTCAATAAATACATGCTGGAAGAAAATGCAAGAGAATTCAACTAGGTTGATCCATGTTAAAGCTTTCCTCTGTTGGTAAATGCAGATTTTTAGACTCTCTTATGTACTGGTTGGTAAATGCAGGTCTACCAACCCTCCCCATGCACAGTTTTATACAAACAATCACTAATTTCACTGCATGTCCTACTCTACCCAGTATGTCTACGCAAGTGACAATAAAACATCCTTGTATCCTTGTCTAAACTGATGGATCTATTATACATCACATTTGTGCCATTACCCTACAGTAAAGGCAAAAGCAAGCTCTACTAAGTAATTGGCATACATGGAGATAGTGCTCAGTGTTTACATTGTTGCTATAATGATGGTTATGGAGTAGGCTACAGAGTTCTCAGACCTGTCAGGTATTCCTTTTATCTGTGCACTGAACAAAGTTCACCAATTAACTAATCAACCTGTCTGATTTGTCTGCCTAGCAGCATCAGCTAGGTTCAGAAAATGGTTGGATGAAATAGTATGTGGCAGAGTT
The DNA here is from genome assembly GCA_030347295.1 of Setipinna tenuifilis. Taxonomy (NCBI): domain Eukaryota; kingdom Metazoa; phylum Chordata; class Actinopteri; order Clupeiformes; family Engraulidae; genus Setipinna; species Setipinna tenuifilis. The sequence goes on from CM059278.1 coordinate 11,992,586, forward strand.
GTTTCTTTCTGAAGCCGGGGTCTGCACCTTTGGCTTGGATTAGTCAAGTACAGGTTTGCAGAGTGGAATTTACATCAGTAGACTTTCCATTAAATGCAAGAGGAGAGACTTACAGCACTACTTCTGGGTAATATTGCAACCTATGTTAATTTGTGCTTCTGTGCATTATTGAGTCTGTCAGAAAGGGTTGATAGTACTATGCTGGCTTCATTCGATTTTGTGAAAGGGTAATAAATAATGCTGTGTTTAAAGGTGCACTAAAATATTTGTGTGAAGACAGGGCTCATTTTGTAGTTTTACTCAGCTCTGTTATTGGCTCTTTTATACATGTGGGTATAACATTTATTGCCAGCAGCTTTCAAACCACTTATTAAACTGTCAAAATCTTTTTTTAACTTCCTCCAGCCGAAGACAGTATCTCCGGCTACACATGCCAATGTTCATATGTTGAGCAGAGTTGTCATGGATTCACTCTACACTGTGTAGCAGGTTTGGCATTCTGCCCACAATAAAGTGCCTCATTACTACAGGTGTTGTTAGGGTGTTAAGAGCTATAATGTAGCTCTTAGGTTTGTTGACTAAAAAGTTGATGACAAAAGTTTCAGATCCTTTAATAGAGTTAAAGGCATTATGGCAGCACCCAACACAAACATCAAATGTCCAAGTCTAATGACACCCCTATTTTTTGCAATAAAATAACCTACCTGTAAATGCCTACAGCTGTATTTAACTATGACAGATAATTATTTGGGGACTTTCTAAAAATGCAACAGAACATTATTTTAATGATGACCTCACAGGCTGTAAATGCACATTCAGAGTTTTAATCATTCCTTTTTTATTTTGACTGACATTGTCATGACAGCAATTAAGTTTCAGTGTTCCTTCCATTGGCCAGCGAGCCATGCAGCACTGGTGAGTACAGTACTAAAAATATTAACTCTTTTTGATTATTTTTTAATTGTGCTTGCAAAACACACTGGGAGAACACACTGACAAATCAACATGGACTGAAAAGATGCCCCTTGTACTCTTTGCTCTTTGCTTACCATCATCTTAGAACATAAATGTCAACTGATTCTGGGCTGGGCCCAGAGTGTTCCCACCCCCTCCACCAGCTGCACAATAGTTGACCACCCTGCTGCAGCTGAGGAGTGCTGTGGTGTGACTAGAGCCACTGTGGTGTACAGTGCCTCCCCTGCCCTGTGCCCTGTGGGGAGGTAGTGCAAACCGACTGGGTGGGTGAGTGGATCGAATGGCTGCTTTGCACCGTGGCAGGAATGTCTTGAGGGCATCTGCACTTACTGGTGTTCCCTGGTTGTTTTTGGTCAACACAGCGCTCCGCAAAGATGACGTAATTCTTTGATAATGTTTTTTTTGTCATGTGCACATGGCACGAGCATGCACGTTGCAAGAACACGGAAGTTTGCTAACCCTTTTAAGCTGCTCTCTCATACGCTGCATTGAGGCCCCAAACAAACCCTCAAGGCAATGACAGGCCCAGTTTCGTCGTCAACTACAGGAGTGGGTCTGGAGCTTTGCCATTTTTGGCAAGTCTCATGCTCTCTACAGCATAGACATGGCTGTCCCACACAAGTGTATGCTTTTGACGCTTGCTCAGCAGTAAGCCTGCCAGGTTTCGTTAGCAACATGGGTGGAGTCAGGATCTGACACGTTCTTCAGGGCTGAGTAAACTGCCAACACCTCCTTGTCCTTAAGCAGGTGAATCCAGTGCTTGTCTGCACCATAAAATGCAAAGAAGGACCCTGCACAGAATCCCTGCACAGATGACCTATGGACATATGAGTCGTCATGGCAGGTGCTTTGAGAGCATTCTATGGAGACTTGATTACACTGACTGGTCAGAGGCTCTATGGCCAGGTCAGCCAGAGAGCTTGCCCTCCGTCTGCCTGAGGGTACCAGTCATGGAGCTGGGGATGTGGTGACAGGCAGTCTTTAGCTTCTCGCGCAAGCAGCCAGTTTTGGGTCCCAGATATGTACAGTGTGGGCAGGTCATGGACCATTTTGCTTGGGGAATGTATGCTCTTAAACAAAAATGCTTCCTCAGTGACATGTCAATGAAGAATAAAAGAGTAACCTGCTGTTGCTGTGTCTGCTTATACAGCTGTGCCATTAAGGCAAAAGCCTTAACAGGACCGGTAAGAAGGGTTTTTCAATGGCGATCACGTGATGACAGAATGTATTTTTATTGCTTATCACTGAGAAAATATCTTTTTGAGTGCTTTTCCCCTGCCACTTTTTAGCTAATAGTGACCCAATATTATATGCAAACCTTGCCAAATGACAGAAATCAATGATGAAAATCCAAGGCTATCCAGCTTCCAAAATGACCTCCAACAATGCTATCTACTAAACAAATGATCCCTTTTAGTTTACTTATGAAATTGTTTTACCCAGTGATTGGGGTCAATGACCTTATATAACTTTTCACAAGTGAGCTGTGCTTTACCATAAAGTGTTTTATTAATCTAAGCTATAAACTAATCAGTCCTTCTCCTTACACTTACAATTACACTAGAGAAGCTTCACAGCATAGCTTTCCAGTGTTTTGTGCTGTATCCATGATTTAACCTTGTGCTTGAAAACTATATTCTACACACCACACACAATTGCCATACTTACACATACCATATTGGATGCTCTTGTTTTTACCACCCCCAGTAAAGGGCCTGCTACTATAGTCTGTGTGTGTGTGTGTGTGTGTGTAGTTTAACTGAATGTGTTTATTAAAATACAAAAGCATGAAAACTAGTAGGGAGGTATAAATAAACAACAGATTACATTTTAATAAAATGAAAAGTAAACTACAGTTAGGCCCAGAAATAATTGGACAATGACACAGTTTTCATGAGTTGGGCTCTACATGCCACCACATTGGATTTAAAATGAAATATCCACAACAGAATTGAAGTGCAGACTGTAACGTTTAATTCAAGGGGTTGAATAAAAATATTTGATTGAAAATGAAGGAATTGTACACATTTTTATACAGACACTCCACATTTTAGGGGCTCAAAAGTAATTGGACACATAAGCATATGTACACATTTTTTCTTCAATATTTTGTTGTAAATCCTTTGGCGGCAATCACTGCCTGAAGTCTGGAACCCATGGACATCACCAAACGCTGGGTTTCCTCCTTGTTGATGCTTTGCCAGGCCTTTACAGCAGCAGCCTTCAATTCTTGTTTGTTTGTGAAATGCATGCTCAATTGGGTTGAGATCCAGTGACTGACTTGGCCATTGCAGACCATTCCACGTCTTTGCTTTAATAAACACCTGGGTTGCTTTTGCTGTGTGTTTTGGATCATTGTCCATCTGGATTGTGAAGCGCCATCCAATCAACTTTGCTGAATTTGGTTGAATCTGGGCAGAAAGTATATCCCTGTAACTTCCGAATTCATCCGACTACTTCTGTCTGTTGTCACATCATCAATAAACACAAGTGACCCAGTGCCACTGAAGCCATGCATGCCCATGCCACAACACTACCTCCACTATGTTTTACAAAAGATGTGGTGTGCTTTGGATCATGTGCTGTTCCCTTTCTTCCCAAACCTTCTTCTTCCCATCTTTCTGGTACAGGTTTATCTTTGCCTCATCTGTCCATAGAACACTGTTCCAGAACTGAGCTGGCTTCTTGAGGTGTGTTTTGGCAAAGTCAATTCTGGCCTCTCTATTTTTTGTACTTATAAATGGTTTGCACCTTGTGGTGAATCCTCTGTATTTACACTCATGAAGTCTTCTCTTTATAGTAGAGCTAAAGACAGCTACACCTACTTCTTGGAGAGTGTTCTTCACTCCAGTGGATGTTGTGAATGGGTTTTTCTTAACCATGGACAGTATTCTTCGATCATCCACCACTGTTGTCTTCCGTGACGTGCAGGCCTTTTTGAGTTCCCAAGCTCACCAGTGCACAGTTTTTTCCTTAGAATGTACCAAACTGTCGATTCGGCTACTCCAAGCAGTTCTGCTATTTCTCTGATTGACTTTTTCTTTTTTTCAGCCTCAGGATCTTCTACTTTATCTCTATTGAGCGCTCCTTTGACCACATGTTGTATGGTCACAACAACAGCTTCCAAATGCAAAACCACACACCTGGACTCAACCCCCAGACCTTTTCAAGTCAAGTCAATTAGTTTCACTACTTAAATGATGACAGGTTAACGAGGGAGAAGCCCATGCAGCCTTTTCAGTCAATTGTCCAATTACTTTTGGTCCCTTGAAAAGGAGGTGCCTATGTTTTAAAGAGCCATAATTGCTAAATCCTGTGTCCGATTTGGATGTGGACACTCTCAAATCGCAGCTGAGAGTGTGCACTTTAAAGGGGTCCTTCCGCTCTTACAATGTGGTGGGTCACAACAAGCAGTATATGCACGCAGCATTCCAAGACGTGAAATTCGACCCTCGTGGTTTTACTGGTCATTGAAGGGTCGAGCTAACCAAAACGAGCGGATCAGAGCAGGCTAAACCTATCTACGTCACTAGGTCGTAAGCCCCACCCAGATCCATGTATGGCAAGCCCACATCACAGAGGAAGAACAGTGGACAGAAGCTAGGTGAGCGAAAGACAGCGAATTTGCCCAATCAGAGGTGCCTTATTGACATGTCATGGATATTCACGAGGGACACCGGAAAAGCCAGTCGTTCAACCACTAGACCTGTTATAGCTTACAGAAAACAGTGTCAAGCAAGAGAACTAGGACATAATTTTTCACAGAAATGACGCACAATGCATTCAACCATAGTGGCGACACAGAAATATGAATAAAAATAACAATGAAAGGACCCCTTTAAGCCCATATTAATTATATAATTGTATTCTGAATATGTTTTTTGTAAACAGCTAAAATAACAAAACTTGTGTCACTGTCCAAATATTTCTGGCCCTAACTGCATAATAAGATAAAAGCATGTGTTTGTTAGTCACATTCATAGTAAAACTGCTGAATAGACTTGCTTGGGCTGAGAATGTGGGGAAACAACAATAGCTTATAAACGTCTTCCCAAATACTTACTGCGCCTGGCTGAAATGTTCAGTCATTTCTGGCATTACTCATGAAACGTCTGCATTGGTTTAGATTCGTGACTAACCCATTTGGACAGGATCCACATACCCCATCTGATGGTGGGCCAATTAACAGCTGAATGCGCGGTTTTCATCTGTTCACAATATGGGATCATTTTAAATTTATTTTGTGGTTCACTTCTTAACTCTTGCGCTCGCTATTATAAGTAATACCCGGGCTATTAAACTAAGTGTACAGGGACAAATTCTAAGTCATACATAATTCATGTTTACATTGAACAGATAATCTGAGATTTTCTTTGTCCTTTTCAGTCAAAGGTAAAGTTGTCCTGTTGACTGTTTCTGTTTTAGCTGCAGGGTTTCGTGTTATTCTAAATACAAAAATACAGCTGCAGTGCCCTACAACACTTTTTAGGCAGCAATGCCGAAGTTATCAAAGGCGGTCGCTTTTTTATCCCGGTCTCTTAACAGGTCACGCCACGCACGCACGCTCGCACACATATATAGGCTTCACACGCGCGCGTGCGCACCACACACATACACACACACACACACACACACACACACATATACACACACACACATATGCAAACACACATCTCACATGCAAAGAGTTAGTATTTCTCACAGAGTGTGTGCCTAAGCAGACAGCAAAATGACGAAGGAGGAATCTCAAGGAATCCAAGGTGCAGGTTTACGCAGGTCTCATATTGACCAGCGGATCCACATCACGACCGCAACTTTAGGTATCACTCTTGCCACACTAACTGTATTCACTTTGGTGCTACAGACGTCTGCCCATCCACAGTGCTTAGACTTCCAGCCACCTTTCAAGCCTACGACTCACCTGGAGTTTTGCAATCATTACGATAAATTCGGATGTTGTGATCAAGATACTGACAGTACCATCGCGGAAAGGTACTGGGACCTGATGGACTTAGTTAGCCATGAAGAGTATGTGCGCTGTGGTGATTTAGTGAAAGACATTATGTGCCAGGTAACTATTTGTTGTGGACAGCAAGTGCACAATTTTGGTTATGTGATTTTATTTATTTTTTAAATCTCTCTCTCTCTCTCTCTCTCTCTCTCTATCTATCTACCTATCTACTGTATGTGCACGTGTGTATATTTATGCACGTGTGTGAGGGAAAAGCCTGCGATATTATTTTTCATTATTAAAAAACTAATTGAAAACGGGATGTCGTTGACAGTGGTCTTTTGAGACTGCCATTTGACGGTTATTGTTACTGAAATGTTTTAGACTACAGTAAAGTTATCGATATTTTAGGTGGATCTCACCATTGATACTTGCTGTAATTATGCTAGTGTTTATTTTATTTTATTTTATTTATTTATTTGCGGGGCACGGGGTGGGTTATATTATAGGCTGGCTATTACAAACTGGTGTGGAACCGTATACAATTTCAGTGCGCTATAACATGCATTTTTTCTTTTAATTTTAAGCAAGTTTTATTATTGGTTCCTTTAGTCTACCTTAATTTAATGTTGGCACACATTCCCTCTCATATTTTGTTTTTGCATATTTTGAAGCGATACCACATCATTGATGCGGTAAGCTAAATGTGATTAGTATAGCTACTATTAGTATTATATTCGTTTACAACGGAACTGGGACAGAAAGTTAGACGAAACGTTTTGCTGATCTTGACTGCTTTTGTAAAGACGACATGACGGTACAGTGTGGCAGAGAAGAGAAGCAAAGCTGTTCCCTACGCCATCTTGTGGCTAACGGTACCAAAAAAGAAATAAAAATATCTTAAAAAGTGAAAGACGAAAAGTTTGAGTCATCTAGTCCTGTGGTGTTTGTTTTGTCATATCAGGAAACTATCTTCATCCTTATCTGTGATGTATATTTTAATGAAATAGGTACTATTTGGCATGAGTAGCCCATCACCCTAGATGCTTATCTGCTTATCTGGCTGACTCAAAAGAGGATGACTTTCAAGCAGGGTGAGGGAAAATTGGGCCAATTATACCGTCTCTATTGGGGGGACCTAATAGAACAAAATGACCAAAGTTATTATTATGAGAGAGGAGGTCAAGAAATATTATATTCTTTTCCAAGACCCAAAATGTTTAGTTGGGCCTCTGCCTCCTGGCAGCAGACTTTGTTATGCTTTGCTACCCATTTACAGGTGAAGGCATGGCATTCTTTTTTTTCTTAGACCATGTTTAGGGAGGGTAATGTGAACCAGAACTTTGCTCCAAAATATATGATTAAGTTAAACAATACTTTAAATTATAAATAATATAACCTGATCATTTGTTTTTACAGGAATGCTCTCCATATGCAGCCCACCTCTTTGATGCAGAGGATCCCTATACACCAGTGCGGGAAATTCCAGGCCTTTGTTTTGCATATTGCGAGGAGTTTCACACTAAGTGTGGCTCCATCATTAAGCACTTGACGGACAGCAGAGTTCTTCAGGAGGCCTCTGACAAGGGCAGCATAACATTCTGCAGTCTTACTGACCTACCTGACAGGGATTACTGCTACCCCAATGTGCTTCAAAACAACTACCTCTCCAACAACCTGGGCAAAGTGACAGAGGACCCCATGGGCTGCCTTCAGCTTTGCCTGACAGAAGTTGCAAATGGACTGAGAAACCCCGTATGTAACATTAAATGCTATTTTAAAAAAGCAGTTGTCTCAGCTGTCAGGCATAGATTTATAATTGGGGTAGTGTCTGTTGAAATTTTAGACTTTGTTGTATATCTTGCAATCAAGAGAATTGTTTTTGAGTTGAAAATAACACCAACACCTGAGGTGATGTTGCATGGGGCAACTTTTTAAGAAATATTGCCAGGCAACAATACGGCTTGCTCTTAATTTTCTAATGGGATGATGGAGAAAAGTTATCTGCTGCTGATCCAAGTTCTCCTGATAAAAAGGTGCTGCCTAATACCAGTGTGAAAATTCCCAAACAACATCTGTTGGTAACATTTCCCGACAACGCTGCTAAAAAAGTTGCTTAGTGTATCATCATCTTTAGAGTATCTGAGACAGTCTCAGTTGTAATGCTCAAGTATAGTACAGTGCATAAACTGTTGAACTGTTGCAGGTGCTGATGCTCCACAGTGGTGATGATACCCACCGTATGTTCGTGGCCGAGCAGGTGGGCTTTGTGTGGGTGTACCTGCGAGACGGTAGCCGCGTGGAGCAGCCCTTTTTGGACCTTAGCGGAGAAGTGTTCACCACACCGTGGCTGGGGGACGAGAGAGGCTTCCTGGGCCTAGTCTTTCACCCACGCTACCGCAACAACGGACGCTTCTATATCTACTACTCCATTATGGTGCAGGGTAACCTAGAGAGAATACGCATCAGTGAAATGAGGGTGTCCACCCACGACATGAACAGAGCCGACCACAACTCAGAGAGGTTCGCTGCAGAGGCATTGTTAGATTGTTGAGACTTTCAGGGATTAGCAGACTAGCCTCCCACCTGACACACACACACACACACACACACACACACACACACACACACACACACACACAAAACCCTCAATAATATACTGCAATCACAACAGACATATGAACCTGCAATATTGGATATTGAAACTATATAGGCAGTTTTTAGGCTATAGCTCTTCTTAGGTTTGTTGAGTTAAAAGAAATAGATCCAGTGATTAATCTGTAGCTACTATAAAAACATTCAGTGCTATAGCTGTAAATGCTCAGGTCTAATGTTGCCCGTGATGGACATCAAAGTGGGGAGTCTTGGCATCTTTTTTCCTAAATGAAGGGCATGCTTTTATGACTCTAATCTCTTTTCCAGGGTGATTCTTGAGATAGACGAACCAGCTGCAAACCACAATGGTGGACAGCTGCTCTTTGGCCTTGATGGATACCTGTATATATTTACAGGAGATGGCGGAAAAGCCGGTGATCCATTTGGAAAATTTGGAAATGCTCAAAATAAGTAAGTGTATTGTCCAACACATAAAATTACTCACATTGACAGGAGGCATTACAAATGATATAAAATAGCTTTTTTTGTTTGGTCAGGATTTTTCTTGATTGGCTAAAACATTTTGTCCAGTGCATCTTCTGTCTGCAGAATCAGAATACAACTCCACTTCTCTAGTGCTTTAGAGAAAAACTCAATGTAGCATCTTCCACTATAAAGTCAAGAGACAATGCTTTTCTTTTGCCTTTGATGCTGCACAAGTTTAAAGTGCATTGTGTGGTATTGTTAAGACCATAAAATCAGGTTTAAGTTTTACAAAACTATTAAGTTCCAGATATCATGAACATTATTCCTCGCTAAACTAGTCTTGAAATGCCGGTGTTAATCTCAAAAGATATTATTCATAATATAATCCTAACCCATGTAAATACAATTGTTCTTGTAGAAATGCTTTTTTTCTCTGTACTTAGGAGTGCTCTACTGGGTAAAGTATTGCGTATAGACATAGATGGCAGCAGCACTGATAAGACTCCATACAGGATCCCCCCTGACAACCCCTTCATCGGAGAGCAAGATGCCCGTCCGGAAGTCTATGCATATGGCGTCAGAAACATGTGGCGCTGCTCAGTGGACCGAGGTGACCCCATCAACCACTATGGCAAGGGCAGAATCATCTGTGGCGATGTGGGCCAGAACCGCTTTGAAGAAGTGGACATTATTGTGAAAGGAGGAAACTATGGATGGAGAGCCAAAGAGGGCTTTGAGTGCTTTGACATTAAGCTGTGTCAGAACTCCTCTATGAGTGAGTATTAGTCATGCTGGGAAAAAAGTTTTCATTCAAAAACTGAAAATGGAATATTGACTTTCATGTTCAATCCATGTTCAATATTGCATGCAGGGTCAAGATCCCAGAAAGTAAAAAAAACCTGTCATGTATTCCTTCTGCCTGTGAACTGAACACAGGTGATTTCACTAATTAGCTGATCTACCTGTCTGATAATCATGTGTTTAAAAGGATAAGCTTGTTGAGTGTTGAATGAAATATGTGGCAGGGTTTGACACCTCTGATTGCTTGACAAAAAAACTTTCCTCTTTAATTTACAGAGGACATCCTTCCCATATTTGCTTATGGGCATCACATTGGAAAGTCAGTAACAGGCGGTTATGTCTACAGAGGGTGTGAATCACCCAATCTAAATGGTCTGTACATCTTTGGCGACTTCATGAGTGGGTACGTGTTTTAAGATCTGTCAAAATAGTGTTTACTCTTTACTGCCATTAAAAAGGTCTGTGCCCTGTTTGACTAAGTTTGAGAAGAATGGACAGTCAGTCAAATATGAGTCTAGTATGATTTTATTGCAGCACCTCCTGTGCAAGTATGCAGTAAAGCTTCCAAACACAGTAAATCTCTGACTTTAGATGAGTGATGGGTCTTGACTTGACACTGTATGCACTGGCTATTGTCCCCTAGCCGATTGATGGCCCTTCAAGAAGACAAGGAAACTGGGACTTGGAAAGAGAAGAGCATATGTATGGGTGACACAGCGACCTGCTCATTCCCAGGGCTTATTAACCACCATCATAAGTTCATCATCTCCTTTGCAGAAGATGAAGCAGGTGAATTGTAGTTTACTTTCTTAAGTATGTGTGATTGTGAGTGGTTTATTTTCCGTGCTTATCTCAATTTTTTTTTATTTTTTTTCAGGTGAACTCTATTTCCTGGCAACCTCATATCCAAGTGCCATGTCTCCTTTTGGAACAATATATAAATTTATGGATCCCTCCAGGTACAGTTTTTCAAAGTAGTTATGAAAAAGTATATATAAATTATTTGAATACAATACATTTTATATACAGTGTTGTACGTATGACAGACACAATTCAGTCATAGCACAAGTAGCAGACACGGTTTTAAAATAAACAAAATGAAAAGCAGTGATGAAATAGACCCTACTCTAAAATGCAACTCAAAGACAGGTGCTGTGTGGTGTAAACTTCTGATATGACCTAAAAAACGTACAAAAGAAGCTCAGTGTACTACAGCCACATGAGGCATTGTGCACAGTGCTGGCCAGCTTCAGTAGGTGAGCACCTCATCATTCCAGCGTGTCTCAGGTTAACACGTGTCTTTTATTAAAGATCCTGGCCACTGCTCAGCCAAAAGTGCTTGTTAAAAAGCACAGATGGATAGCTACTCACAGCTCCTCAATGCATGAATGTGATCCTGGTTCCCTCTTTCTTGAAACTCAGCTTCCTTAATATGTCTTAATTTGATTGTACATCATTGTATTATATCAAGGTAGTCCACAGTCAAAAATCCCTTCTAAGCTGTGGCATTTTCACTATTAGACAATATTCTTTTTTGCTGCTGCTGCATTACTTCTGAGTAATTTGAACACATGGTTTACATTCCTTCCCCTCATATCTTGGAATGTTAGCTTAGTCCACTGTCAGGCAGTCTTTTGTCCTTGGCTTGAAGGATATACTTGCACTCTCAAAGTATCATGAATGTGACTAATGTTCTAATGTGCTTATTATTTGATGATTTATCTAGACAGTCCACTCTTTGACTGCTGGAGGTTTGTTTCTATTACCTTCGAGTCATTTTTAGTTAAACCCACACAAAACAGTCACAAAACAGTTGCATAATCTTGCAAAATTTGATGTTTTGCCAGTGTGACATATTTCAACAGAGCACTTCACCATCAAAAAGGCCTTTATTCTACTTATCAAGTGTACTACTGATCTGCAAAGCAGACAGCCACTGCCATAATTATCAAACCATCCACCCAGCTGTTAAACATTTTCACATGATACACAGGCACGGTTTTAGAGACTAGTGGAAAGAAAAATCAGCCAAAATTCGAAGCCAGTTATTGAATCACCTGCAGCTTTCACTATAATCTCCATTGATTTACAGTCAGGTCACATGATCTGACTATGTGCTATTCTGTGTGTGCTGTCTATTGTGGCATAATTGTCCTTACAGGGGCAAGAGTTTTTTCCAGTGTTATAAAGTAATGAATCTTTTGTATTTTTTTACCTCTGTGCAGAAGAGCACCTCCAGGGAAGTGTAAATACAAGCCACTTCCTGTAAAAGTCAGAGGCAAAAAAGTACCCTTTGTTCCAAGAGAATGTAAGTCATCATGGCTTTTTTATTATCTATTTGCGCATTTGACTATTTTTTGAGTAGGTGGATTTAGACCTTTAAATATTTTTTAACGGTCTAAATTAAGCTTAAAATATTTTATGGGAAACTAATGAGCACAGACACAGGTTTTGATTTATGATATATGATGAAAATAAATATATAACACCTTGTCTAGGGCATAATTATTCCAGTGGTCCCAAATTATATATGATATTAATAAAATAAATAGAGGCCTGTGCAATTATTTATTATTGATTGATTAAGACTAGGTTCATGGCCCAATACTCAAAAAGTCCTAAGACCTGCGTCTAGACCTAAGCCCTTTGATAGTCATTTATCCTTAACTTTAATGGAAGATGTCATGAGGTCAAGGAAAGATGAAAAGAAGAGTTAATTTGGGATTAGGAAAAAACAACCATGGTTCCAAGAGAATCTAACACATGACTACATTATTGTGCAACAGTAGATGTTACCTGACATGGGTATTGTTTACTTGATGTGGCTACTGCCACAAGATACTGTGGGATACATTGTTTTTTTGCTTTCATGAAGGATGGCCCAGTGTAACACATGGTAAAGATGATAAGAAAGGTTGCATTAAATCATATTTTCTTCAGCATTTACATAGTTGTTACATCAACTGTTATCAAGGCAACTGTTTTCAGGTCATTTTGAGTCTGTTAAGAACCTTCCTTAGCGAAAGACTATTTGACCACATCCCACATGTTAAATGTATTTTTAAAATAGCTTTTAAAGTCTTTCATGTGGTAAAACAAAAATATGTCAACTATTTCAGTTTAGTTTACAGTACAAACATGGGTCTATACTGAGTCAATTTATGTAGTTTTAGTTCTATTTGTATCACCATACTGAGGATTTTAATTTTACCTCTCTGTTTCAGTAACTGTTCTGGATGTCAATGAAAAGCCTACAAGACCTCCACTTAAAAAGCCGAAAAAATTCACAACCAAAGCACCCACAACAAGCCAACCTAAAACCACTCCACCTATTACAAGCAACACCATTCCAATAACTAAGACCAAAACTACACCACTCCCTATGAAAAACAAGACTTCACTAACTACCTTCTCAAATGCAAAATCTATGAACCAAACAGTCTCCAAGAAAAAGCTCACAACACCACAGAAAAAGCTGAAGACATTCACAACCAAAGCACAAGTGACAAGTCAACGTGAAACCACTACACTTCCTAAAGGTAATATTCATCCAGTAACTTCCAAGAACAAAACTACTTCAGTTCCCATAAGAAAGGCCACTTCACTCACTACTTCAACAAAAGTAAAACCTACGAACCAGACGCTTTTGAAACAAAAGTCTCGACAAGTGAAGAAGATTACTCTAATGAAGGCAAAGACAAAGCTTAGAAGTCCCATAGACAAGTTGCCCACACTCAACCAGAAAGTTTCACCAAAGAAGGCAACTGTACTGAGCAAGACCAAGAAGATTTCAGCAAAGAATGAACAACCTTCAAAGCAGAGGATAGCAGAGAAAAAGAAAGTGATCAAAAAGGCTGAAAAGGGATCTATGAAACCAATAAATGTAAAAAACAAAAAAGCACAAGTCAAAAACAAAAAGGCAAAGGATTATGATGTTCCAGTGAGGGAGAAGTCAAACTAATTCTATTCTGTGTTGAGTTCTGTTTATGCCCAGTATATTGATTCTCAGTTTGCATGAAAGCAGAAGGTTCCTAATCTTAATTTTGGTGTCTCAGGCTGTGGTGAAGTAATTACTGTGCCAAAAAAATCTATGTTATATGAAAGAAAATAGTAAAAATGGCAACCCGGCATAAAATAACAGGAATGCACATTATTGTTGTAAATATAACGTCGTGAGACCAAATGTGTTGCACTACAATTATGACAAACCAATAAAAGATGCAAAAATATATCTGAAAAAAAGAAAGTTAAAAAAGGAACATTGGTTTGATAAAATAAACTTGAAATACCAGAAATCTTTAAATGCTTGTGTTCACAGTAAAGAATTTCTCCCTTGCTCATGGATAGACCTTATAACTCCTTAACTCATTTATCTCTTGAATTATCTACATCCATGATTTTAGCACCCCACCCCTCCCCCCTCATCTCTGTCTGTCTCTGTCTCTCTCTCTCTCTCTCACTCACGCACATACAGACACACATATACACATCCTGAAAACATTTTTGTTTCAAATGTGTACATGACAAAGACATTAACTGAGCACAAAACGGTATATAATAGATATTGTATCCCAGGAAATGTCCAAACTGCCTTCAGCATTTACCTCCAACCATCCTGTAGACAAACCCCCTATGTTTACATGTCAGTTGAGATAATAGATAGGTATGTAACCCCTGAGTCTTGTGGTTGGGGGCATGACCAGGGAAGCATGGGGTAACCTTAGTTCTTTTGTGTTGTCTTAAGAACATGTCTGATGCAGTGAGGATTCATGACAGTCTGCATCCTGTTATTATAACACTAAAGACAGGTTGGCATGAGGGGAGCCTGGAGGGAATGTTGAAATCCCTGTGTACATGTCCTGGCCTGATGTTCTGCTGTAATGTATATGGACGAAGGCCATTATCTTGTTGTTATGCTGAGCGTGGCATGTAATTTGCATATAAGTCTAAAGAAAATATCTTGTGTCATACATCATTGTAGTGAGCTGTGCAAAATATATACACAAACAGGAATTGTGTCATTTTGCTAAGCTTTAAAAAGGACCTGATGCAGTTTTTTGACATTTTAATTTGGTCAGTTTTAATCCCCCAAGAATTCTGTTATTTTAAGCTGAAATGGTTTCTCATGACGGCACACTGTTGAATGTGTGATTTCCCCCCCCCACAGTTCATTGTCTAAATACTAGAGGTAAGTTGTTGAATGCTTCAGCACTTAACTGAATACTCAACAGTACCATTTCAGAGTTACTCACATAGCAGGTGTTTTAGATCTCACAGTCAAAATGAATGATCAAAATGAATGTAATTAACTAAAAGCAGTATCCAGAGATGTTACACTTCTAAAAACCAGAGGGTAGAAGAGCTGTACAGTTGATCTCACACAAACGTGTCGCTTTGGCCTATCGCCCTGCTGCATCACCACAGCAACCAGGTGGCCAAATGGGAAATGGAAAACGCTCACCATGAATCCTGCAGCCAAAATATGATTGCCATGACCCTTGACCCCAACTCTGCTACTGTGGGCTCAGTGACAGCAGGGTGAGAAATTTTACATGGAACCGCAAGCACTCGTCACTTGGTGTGACGAAGCCTCACTGCTGAGAGGTCTGACAGATAAGGAAGAAACATGAAGAGTCTGCTGATTTCATGTTTTTTAAAAAAAAAAAGAAAAAGAAAAAGAAAAACAAGAATGCCAAGGCAAGTTGATGAAGGAAGCACATGGGCTGGGTGGTTGGTAATAACAAACATTTATATGCACTTCCAATGCTGAAAGGGGTGACAGAAGTAGTATAACTCTATAAGGAAGAAGTAATACCATAATTCACAACATATTTTTTCTTCTTTAGCTTAGGTTTGCATGATCAAAGGTTTTGGGAAATAGTTGCATCCAATTACCTAGCTTAAACCAAGTAATGTTTTTAGGAAATGCACACCCAGCGTGACATATGATACTTCACCATGTCCAGAAAACCCCCATCAGATAAGTGCTGAAGAGGCCTGCCCCATTTGTAACATCGCCAATTGCCAACCCCCAGCATACTCTGGTGGGTTGTCCTAAACATGCTACAGACTTGCTGTGCATGAAACATCATGCAGGCATGAGACAAACCATGAAGGTATTATATTACCTAAGGGAAGTGAGGAAGTCCCGTCCCCATTTATCTCAATGGGAAATGCTAGGCTACTGAATTCAGCCAAAATTGAACAACCTTTCTAAGTGTCAAAATGGAGTTTTTTACAGGGATCATTTCTGCCCCCATTTTACCTTGCCATTTAAGTGCCATGTTACTGATTGACGTGAGCTAGAACAGAAAGCTATATTGAGGAAGGGCACTGGATGAGCTGAGAGTGGACCACCCACCAATCAGCATAGGAAAAACAAGGGAGAAAATATGATGAGATTTACGGAAAATGGCAGCGCCGAAGTGCCTTGCTGAAGCTGACCAGCCAAATCCTTACCACCTGAGAGAAACCATAGACCTGCTGCCCCAGCCACACAGCTCATGTAGCTCACAAGAGCTCTCAGAGGATGTGGAAAAGGTGTTTTTTGGTGGTGGTTGAAGAAAAAGCACAACACTTGCAGGCCAGATAACACCTTGTCTAGGGCATAAGTAGGGGATGGCAGGGACAGAACTCCACTGTTACTTCTCCACCAGGACAGCAACATTACGGAGTTTGGATAACCAATGAATGCAAATATGATTTGTCTCTTTTGTCTCCCATATAAACTAGAGGTTTCCTACCTAAAACCCAAACTTGCATAGCACTGCTTTACCTGATAGAGGGCCACAAAAGGGTATGACCGAAGCACTGTTTTCTTGTTAAGAGTATATGCATTATTTAAATGATTTTGTAAAAATTATTTAAGGTTAAAACAACATCCTGTACAACGGTCATAAATGGGACATAGAATAGTTGCTGACTGGATCATCCACAGTCGCAGCAATTGAAAAGAGTGCCTAAGTAATTCAGTTTGTATTCATGGTGCTTAGATTATACCAGTTTTTTTGTATTTTGTTTTTTTCTGCATATGTTCATGTTAAGTTTGTCTTTGTCAGTGATTTGTCCAACAATATATGTTTTTCTGTCTTGTCCTCTCTCCAGTAAGCACACCTGTATCAAAACACACTGTTGGAGCTGCCAAACTTTTTTCAGCACATCTCTTGTCCAACGAGAGGGAGAAACACTTTAGACCACTGCTACTCGCCATTCAGAGATGGATACAAAGCGTCCTTTCTTCCAGCCTTCGGAAATTCTGACCATGCAGCCATCCTTCTGCTACCGAAGTATATACAAAGACTTCGCCGAGAGCCTCCTGCTTCGAGAGAGGTCAGACGATGGTCTGATCATTCAGAGGCACTGCTCCAAGATGCGCTGTCTGAGGTGGATTGGGACATGTTTCGGGAGAGCTCTGTTGACATAGACGAATTTACAGACGTAGTGACGTGTTTCATCTCAGAACTGGCCTCTAACATCATCCCCACGGTAACTGTGAAAATCTATCCAAATCAGAAGCCATGGGTTGACAGAAGTATTCGCGAAGCTCTGAATGCACAAACAACTGCTTATAACCAAGGTCTTCTATCTGGTGATATGGCGCCGTATAAATCATCGCGCTATGAGCTCAGAAAAGCAGTCAAACAGGCCAAAAAACGATACAGAGAGAAAGTGGAGTCGAATCTCAGTAACAACGACAGCAGAAGTGTATGGCAAGGTCTGAAGATGATCACATATTATAAAAACCATGGCCGGGGACGCAAATCTAGTCAACGATCTCAACGCATTCTATGCGCGCTTTGAGGTCAGTAACATTCTGTTATACATTCTGCTGAAAAAATCACCAGGACCAGCCTACCATGACTGCATGACATATATTCAAGAAGGTCTAAGACTAGGGCAAAAAGAATAATGAAAGACATTCACCATCCCAGTTTCACTTTATTTGAAAAGCTGTCCTCTGGGAAACGTCTACGTTCAATAAAGTGCAGGACAGAAGGACTACGCAGGAGTTTCTTCCCTCAAGCCATACGCCTTTTAAATACTTAGGACACCTCTTTTTTTCTATTATTTATTATTTTTACACAAAGGGAGTAGTCACAGCACCCATTTCACTGTGTGTTGTGCCAGCACAAGAACACATGTGACAAATAAAAATCCTGTTATCCTGTTAGGCAACAATGCCCTGCAGTTTTTCCATCATCCTGTACGATTATCTTCCTTGTCATGCCAACAAAGCAGTTTTAAATTAGAACTTGACTAGAATACAATATAGAACTTGAAATGCTTGTTACGTTTCCCTGAGGTAACATTGGCTCATTGTTACTCTTAGGACGTGTTCAGACGTTAAAGCACTGAAAGTTTTTTTTTTTTTATCCCCATGACAACGGTTCGTTCTCCAGCAACTCAAAGTGTCTGTCTGTAGTGCTACATAGTGTCAACTGCTATGGCTATTGTAATTTATACAATGTCGCGAATTAGGAAACTGGCCCTTGTTTTGGCATTAGATGACAGTGAGAATGAGCGTTCCCGTCCCTGAGAGACTTTGTTTTCACCGCCATGTTTCTTCTTTGAAACTACAGAATTTCAGTCTTCGCCTTCACTGTGACGCAACTCATTGGTCAGCTGTCAAAAAAGCACCTGACGTAGGATGCTTTTTTCGGGGCGAGTTCAAATTTCCCAATTTGAAAACCACCCGGGGTGGGTGGGAAAAAGCACCAGCGTTTCAAAAAGCACCCAGGATGTTTTTTTAAAAAACACCCTGTACCATAGCAAAATAAGGTAAACCATCCACCGACGTCTGCAAAAAACCATCACGTCTGAACATAGCCTTATAGCTTAAAGCGATTAATAGCGCCCCAAGATGAGCATGTTTGTGAAATAAATCTCCCAAACACTTGAGGTACATGAGGTACAGAGGTGTCAATCCTGGGTTCAAAAAGTAAAAAGCCACAAATTTGATCCAACCAACTCTGAATCAGCTGATCATAATGAGCACTCAAGACAGGTAGATCAGCTACTGAGTGAAGTCACCTGTGTTAGAAGAAAAACGTGGAAGGATATTTAGCTACTCCTCTCCGTCTACAGTGTAACTAATACTTATTTATTTACTTTTTTATTTGTTTATTTATCGCACTTCTGTTAGCTTATTGTGTCCTCCTGTTGTAAGTTGTCTTGGATAAAAGCGTCTGCTGAGTGTAATGTAATATAAGGAGCCACTGTCAACATTTTTCCCACCCACCCTGTGATGCTTTTGGCATATTAATGCATTTCGACCCCCCCTGGTAATTCTGGCATTTCCATGTGACAGCGGAATGGATTATAATTCTCTGCGTTGTCCTTTTGTGTCATACGTTGCTATTTTTTTCACTCATTGTGAGAATTTCATATCTGTGCTGTGCTAAATAAGATACATAGACAGTAAGGCCAAAAATAGAATGACAACTGATTTAACAACTTCTGTAGCCCCAATCCCCCACCTTGATACCTACCCCCAACAAACACATACAACACAAATATACACACAAATATACACACACAATAAAATCAAAATCATGTGGGGTAATTGTGTCAGACCATCTTGTATTAGCTGCAAGTTTATGTTGGCAATATCATGTCAACATTGTTTTTTCAATATTTACATGTGTAATAAAACATGTATTTAATATCTGTCTTCGGTCAGGTCTTCATTTAAGTATGTATCTCAGACTCACAAAGGCATGCCAGTGTTCCGTTCTCCCTGAGTCATTTTAAGTTACTCATTTCAAGTGTCAGGGACCTTGGACAGTAAAGTTGCGGTCAGATCTGCTGTATAGTGTAAAGTCAGGTAGAAGGCTTTACATTACATTTAGCTATAGTTTTTATGCAGAGTGACTTAAAATGAATTAGATACAAAGGCATTACCCCTGGAGCAATGTGGGGTTACATGCCTGGTACGAGTGCATCTCAGCTGTGAATGAGGTTGCAGGAGAACACCACACATTTTTCCTGGAACAGGAATTGAACCTGTGACCCTATAGGACACAGCCCACAGCTATTCAGAAAGAATGAAGTTATGTGTAACATCAGATAAGATTTAAGTTAAATTAACACAGTCGTAAAACTGTCATACTACATCAGTATCACACAATAAATTAAATACAGCTGCACTGTCACAAAGCCTGAGGCGAATGGGGATTGTGTCATTCCAAATTAAATTCAGATACAGAAATGAAAGAACATCTATTGATACCACATGCAGACTATGTCACTATTTAATATGCAAAGCAGTTGCACAATACACTTAATAATGAGAAAGTGTTGTGACACACTGACTTGCCTTTTTTTTCAATCCTGTTTTTAAAAACACGCCTGAAACTCCTACATGCGAAGGATGGCACAGCAGTCTGTCATTTAAAGTGTGCATACTGTCTTGCAAAAAATCAGTTGGCCTGAGATGTTAGTATTGAATGCCATACATACTAACGATTGTGAATATAAACAAACTCTCCAAATAAAGTGTTCAGAAGCAGTCTTTATTATTTCTAGAAAATACTGTTTTCTGTCTACAAAAATGTTTGTGCTCTTTTCAGCCAAATACCTATGAAAACTGCTTTTTCCAAAACATGTTTGTTTGCCTGCTTGTGTTTGTTTAGATAAACATCAAACCAAATCATAGACTAAATTTCATAATAGGCCAAGTACATCTCGTCACACTGAACTTTGATCCTGTGTGGTGTTCATGATATAAACAAATATGTTGCTACCCCCTGGTGGCCAACCTGAGCACATATCAGTAAGCCCACGTTCATGTGAAGGTGCCAGAGGTTCAGTTTACCCAAAACAAAAAAAGTGTTAAAACTATACTGTGGTGGCAAGATTTATGCAAAGATTTACAGAATTAATCAGAAAAGTAATGCATTTTATTTTAATCTCAATTAACCACATCTAATAAAAAAACTGATGTCCTCTAATGTCCCATAGCACACAGGACAGCGATAAGATTTTTAGACTAAAGACTTTTGGTCTTTAGTAAATACCTATATTCAACTAAAATAGAGAATTACTTACAACAGGTGGACCTGAAATACATCTCTCAGGTAACTTGTGTAAAGTAGCTTATTGGAAAGATGGAAAAAACAAGGCAAGAGTATTATTGACACGTGTTAAAAATAACAGCAGTCTAATACATTTATGATTATAAATTCATACAAATACAAGTAACTCAATAACTGATCTTGTAAACAGGCTCCCCAACATGAAGAATCCCTGTCTGTTTTACGATGTAGTACTGTCCAAACAGAGGTGCTGTTTTATACAACTTCTTCAGTGATGGATCACACTGGCGATAGCTTAACATAAACAAAAAAAGAGAGGAAAAAAGTTGTTGGGATGCCCCTCTTACCATCATGATGTTCACGTCAGACACAAAATCACACTAAAAAAATGCTCCACATACCAACTACTGTTTCACATTTACATCTGTGTGGCAGTGTGACAAGGGACAGGGGCATAACTACAAATGGGTCTATGAAAGAATACATACACTAATAACAAAAATAATAACAATAATAATAGCAATAGTGTCCCCTGTTAATGCTGGGCTCTTCCTAACTGGTGACCACACATGATATTTTAAGCATTTTAGAAGGTAAGGTATTCCAGAAAACATATTTCTGGAAACATTCTTTAGCTCTTTAAAAGAATAAGTCCAGATAATTTTTCATATTTTACATGCCTTGTTTTCTAGAAACAGGTTAAACTTCTGTCACATCACAGTAACTCAACGTGTCACTAATTATAGGCTTTATCCACTGGCCACAAAGGTGCTCACCCCAGTCCTGGATGCGTTTACACACACGTGTCACTATACACAGAAAATGGACACTTTGCTTAGAGCACGTTTTTTTTGTCCTGTTTACCTTTTGAGTGTGTCCAATGGCTCCTTCCTGCTGATGACTCCAGTCTCAGGGTCTACTGTAGTGAAAATGCACCTGGACAGAAAATGTGCACATATTAGTCATCAACAGTAAGTCTTTGAAATGTGTGATTGAGAGGGCTGAGAGAGAGGCTGCACACAAGCTACAGTACCTTCCACAAGCCATGACCCGCTTCATCCTTACACTCCCAATCTGGATATCATGCCAAGAATCCTTGTAAAGATTTAACACCAAATAGGCACAGACATGTCACATACTGTTTTCACTCAAGAATATTATGACCAGGCATTTCTAACACTGTTTACAACAGGGAACGCTGATGCAAATGACTAAAATTACTACAAGTTGCAAATTAGCTACATTGCTACCATGGTAGATTATTTGTTCCATGCATGGTCCCTGCTAACTAAACAAACAAATAAATGAATAAATAAAGATGGTAACTCTAAACAGTTCACTGAAACAAAAAATATGACGTGGTAATACCCTCACTGTACATGGTTTGTGTACCTCACTGAATGCCTCACAGTCACTAACAACGATATTGGGACGAAATCGAGAAACAGTGACATCCATATCCAGTCTGGTGTTCAGATCCTGCACCGAGGCTTCAGACAACAGCATGACAGCTGCAGTATCAGGATACGCCACCTACAGCAATCACAGTAGAATGCAAGTAAAACATACAGCATCTAAAACAGCATTCACAAATACAAGAACAGCAAAACAGTAGTAATCACAAGCAACTGCACATTAAAAACTAAACCTAAAAAGCCTTAATTCAACCAGAACATAAATATTTTAGAGGCAAACAATAATCTGTAATGGAAATTAGTGTTAGTATACAATGGGCGTATGAGTAATACATGCATCAAGTGTTTTTAATAAAGGTATTTCCAATTGGACTACTGGGTTTTAATCAGACGTTGGTATCTACGTTGGTATCTACCCAATACATCCACCCAGGTAAAGAAATTAGAAATTTAAAGCCCATGAATGCATTTATGAGTAATACTGTGAAATGACAAGGGAAAGAAATACTCAACCAAGAAAAAGCAGAAAACTAAGAACAGAAAAGAGCAGAAGCCACCTGTAATCTGTATCAATTTACATTAGCATGAATTTTGTATTCAGATTAAATACAGTTCGACCTTGATAAAAATAATCATTGTTAAACTTTACATCAGGGGATTTTCTAAATAAAAAAGGTCTTTATGGGCAGGACAATACAAGTTATACGTACCTCCTCATCTGAAGGAAAGGGCTCCTCTATTTGTGCACTTTTCCTGGCCTTCATCTGTGGCTCATAGTGCACCATACGGACAGTCTTCCCTGACGCAAGGTAACGTGTGAGCCATTCAGAGATTTTGTTTCCACAGTCTCTCCCTTGGATGTCAACACCGAAGACCCTGGAGGACAGATACAGAATCTTGATCCATCCCAACATTGAAGTCTGGTATCTTGTTTGTGTTTTTGTCAGATAAGTTAGCTGTGTGTAAGACACTGTACGTAGCAAGATAAAGCAAGGCAAGTTTATTTGTATGAACAAAGCCAGTTCGATATGCTTAACAAAAATCAGAAAAAAGACTGATGACAGCAGGAGCATTTTTTTTTAATCTCTTCTGGAAGTTGGTTCCAAAGCTGAACTGCATACCATCTGAAATGTGCTTCACCACATTTTGTTCTGACAGCAGGTTTCGCACACTATTTTTTCTGCTGTGATCTAACCTAGACAGTGCATATAGCTGAAACATAGGTAATTGGGTCCCATCCCATTTAATGTTTTAAACACAAGGAGCAATGCCTTAAAGTCATTTCTATAACTTACTGGAGTAATGTGGTCAGTTCTTTTTTGTTCTTGTAAGAATTCTTGCTGCTGCATTTTGGATCAGTTGAAGATGTTGGTAACACTTTACTTGACACTTTACTTGACCAGCGCGACTGGTCTTCAACCAACCCAAAAGGACACGTTACCCCACTCTTCAGAGATCTTCACTGGCTGCCAGTAGCTGCCAGAATTAAACACAAGGCTTTGACACTAGCCTACAAAGTAATTTCAGGTTCCGCCCCCGCCTACCTCAATGTCTTATTACAGGCTCACGCCCCGTCCAGGGAGCTGTGCTCCGCTCACACGAATCGTCTATCGGTACCCTCGCTTCTCACAAAGAGAGGTCACTCTAAACTCTTCTCCGTGGGTGAACTAAGCTAAAATGGGACATCTGTTAAAATGGGACAAATAAGGTTTGATGTTATTATCTCTTTAAATATTAACAGCCAATCACAAAACGTGATATAATATTGTTGCTACACATGTTCTCTATAAGAAACAATCATTTTGATTGGTCTGAAGTGTCAGAAAGAGGAGGGGCAACGATTTGAAGTGACAGTGGCCCCCACACTTGCGAGGTAAGTGCCCTGGCATGTTTACTGTATGATCGTGATCATAAGGATATTACAGCTGAATCAGTGATGATATGACTGAAAATATGACTGAAATGTATGTTGTTATATGTGAGGATTAAATAAATATAAAAATATTAGTACAGTTAGTTTTACTTTTTTAAGGAAAAGTAATTTTAGTGAATGTGGTGTACTTAAGCTAATTTGGGACAGTATATTAAGCTAATTTGGGACACTTTTTTTGGTAGCATATTTATGAATAAAATAGCTTCCTAGAATGACCTGAAGCTGCTTTCCTTCATTATTTACTCAAATATGAAAGGCTATTACAGTTACTAATCAGAAAATAAGGCTGTGACTGTGCTGTTTTTTGTAGTATGTCTCTTAATTGTTCATGAGCACTTTAGCATATTAGCGTTAGCGTAATGTATTATCATTTCCTATAGAAATGTTATGATGAAGACTCTCTCTCTTTCTCTCTATCCCACACGCGCGACTGACTGAGTTGTTGATGATTTGTCCAAGCGGGAGCAATGTTGTACAGTAACGGTCCAAGGATTGATACCTGTGGGGACACCACAGGTCATAGGTTTGCAATGGCAATATAAAAACTCTTCTGTTGTAAGTATGATTTTAATGAATTGATAACTATACCAGTGAATCCAACCCAATGTTGCAGTCGATGTAAAGGTCAAATAACATCAAGACTGTTTTGGCAGCATCAGAATTAAGATGTGTATATCATTTATAACTTTAATAAGAGCTATATCAGTGTTGTGATTGGCACAGAAACCTGACTGAAACTTATCAAAGCAGTAATTTGAGGTCAGAAAGACAGTTAACTGATTGAAGGCTGTTAAGTTGTGTTCTCATATAAATAGTATTTGTGTTATTTTTATTGTTTATTTCAGACCATATGTAACCATGTAAT
This sequence comes from Setipinna tenuifilis, assembly GCA_030347295.1. Lineage (NCBI taxonomy): Eukaryota > Metazoa > Chordata > Actinopteri > Clupeiformes > Engraulidae > Setipinna > Setipinna tenuifilis. The sequence continues at coordinate 12,017,640 of CM059278.1, forward strand.
GCCTTTGCTTTTGTGTAACATATGTTCATGTCATATGAAGGACTCTTATTTTGACCTATCTGGAATCTACAGGAATTGAGGCCTTTTTTGTATCCCTGTGTGGTGTATGGTTCAGTTGTATGAGGAACCCAGTGCTGTTCAAAATAGTAGTTAAATAAACGATACCTAAACCTAAAATTGATAAACCAAGTGTTGTATGTTTTTACTGCTAAACGACGAAGAAAATATTTACTTCACTGATATGGACAGAAAAGAAAACAGAAAAGAAAACTCTACAAAGACTATTTATGACCGCCGCTAGCGAAGCTAGCGAAAGCGGTCATTATAGTGTTGCCGAGACTTTTTTCCCTTTATTTATTTCTTTATTTATATATTTATTTATTTTTCACCGATTTTTCGTCAACGATTGCCAGGACACTGGAACTCTGGGGGACATGAATCTTTGTAGGCATGAAGCCCTAGAAGTTTTTGAGCGAATAGGAGCTTTTGGCTGCCAAGGGCCACCCCGCCGCTGTGCCAGTGTCCATCAAAGAGGGGGAGACGGCGAAAAGTTTTTGCTGAATAACTCAATGAACGTTTCACCGAACAACATGAATTTTCTGTGATATGTCGGTGTTACAGGGGCGTATCAACCCTGCCCATAAACACTCACTTAAAGTATAGCGCCACCTAGTGATATGGGTAAATGCAAAAAATGGGATTTTATATTGGCAATATCTTGGACCGAGAAGGTGGGAACTGCACAAAATATGTCATGCACGATCAGCATAAAGACCTCTAAAAACACAGCGCATGCCATAAAATTTGGCCCATAGGGGGCGCTGTAATGTCGTTTTGCCTATTATCTAGAGAACGATAAGGTTTACATACAAGCAGTTGTTTTTTGTCGTGAAATGTATTGACCCTCCCGCATTGAAAACACTGGTCGACGCCCACTTCCAACAAAAAGAATTTCCGTGAAATTTTAACATTGTGAAAGTGAAACCAAACGAACTCGTCATAGGCCGTTCATGTGAATCTCACCAAATTTGTCATCTACAGACAATGGTGACAAAAAGTTATCAAAGGATTTATCTTGAGATAAACCGTTTAAAAGTTACATGTAAATGAAATTTTAAACATAGCTTAAAATTCTTCAAAAGTCCATATCTTGGCTTCTAATTGCTCCAATGTCGTGAAAATTGACATGCCACCTGTAAATAGCTTTCTGTTCATGTGCATCAAATTTTGTGATATTTCATCAAAGGAGACAATGTTTTTTGTCAAAGCTAGGTGTCCAAAAACGTTTTTTTTTTTAAAAACTCATCAACATTTTTTCCCAAGACAGTGATTTTGTGGTAGTATGTCGGGGTTACAAAGACGCATTGACCCAGCCCATAAACTGTCACTTGAAGCATAGCGCCACCTAGTGATAGGGGTAAATGCAAAAATTGGGATTTTGTATTGCCAATATCTTGGCCCGAGAAGGTGGGAACTGCACAAAATATGTCATGCACGATCAGCACAAAGACCTCTAAAAGCACAGCACATGCCATAAAATTTAGCCCATAGGGGGCGCTGTAATTGTACAAAATGTTGTTTTGCCTATTATCTAGAGAACGGTATAGGTTTACAAGCAGTTCTTTTTTGTTGTGAAATCTATTGACCCTCCCACATTGACAACACTGCTTAATGGCCACTTCCAATGAAAATAATTTCCTAGAAATTTTAAAATTGCGAAAGTGAAAGTAAATGAACTCGTCATAGGCCGTTCATGTGAATCTCACCAAATTTGGTACATGCCATCTGCAGACAATGCTGACAAAAAGTTATCAAAGAATTTATCTTGAGATGGACTGTTTCAAAGTTACATGTTAATCAAAATTCAAAACATAGCTTAAAATTCTTCAAAAGTCCATATCTCGGCTTCTAATTGCTCATATTTGCTCAAAGTTGACATGAGAACTTTGAACAGCTTTCTTTTCATGTGCACCAAATTTTGTGACATTTCGTCACAGGGTGCAATGTTTCCCATCAAAGCTAGCTGTACAAAAGTTTTTGTTAAATAACTCATCAAACATTTTGACCAAGACAATGATTTTGTGTTAGTATGCCGGTGTTAAAGAGGCGTATCGACCCATCCCATAAACACTCACTTGAAGCATAGCACCACCTAGTGATATAGTTAAATGCAAAAATTGTGATTTTTCTTTGCCAATATCTTGGACCAAGAAAGTGGGAACTACACAAAATATACACAAACACACAGAATGTAATTCATTCAAAACCCACATCAATGCCCACTTCTAGCAAATCATTTCCACACAAACTCTCACCTCACAACACTGACCTACCACAAACTCATCATATCTGCAGTTCCCACACTTCAATACACTGCGGCGGTCATATCATGTACCGCTATGTGGTACATCTAGTTTTTTCATTGTTTGCCCATAAATGGTAAATTGGATATGGGCCTGTAGTTGTTAAGCACTGAAACATCAAGGTTATTGTTTTTGAGTAAGGGTTTTACAATTGCTAGAGGAAGAAAATATGCCAGTCTGTAGTGATGCATTTATAATCTAAAGTACATTGGATGACATTAGGTGAAGAACAGATTTGAAAAAAATAGCTGGCAAAATGTCCAGTTCAGATGTGGAAGAACTGAGATTTTGTACAGTTTGTTTTAAGTTTCATTGTCAATTAAGCTAAATATTGGCATTAAGCTGAGGTCCCCTCTGTGTAGTTGGTCTGGATCTGGATGGTTCCAGATTTTAAACGATTTGCAACTGAGAAGTTATATTTTATCAGCTTTTCTCTTTGAAAAAAGCAAAAAGTCATTGCATGTATTAACTGAGAGAAGCTCAGCAGGTAACTGTGATGAGGGTTTTGTTAACACAGGCATTGTTGATATTCCTGTCGTGCTTTAGAAATTTCTGAATTCTTTTTACAGAGCATCTTTTTATGGATTTGCTAATGAATCTAAAGTTTAGATTTATGCCATTTTCTTTCAGTCTTTAACCATTAGATTCAGTTTCCAGGGTGCTTGTTTATGAGTCTACTTATAACAGTCATAGGGCTCTATTTTCACGATCATATGCGCATTGTCTAAAGTCTGTCGCGCAAGTTGCTTTGGGGGCGTTCCCGACACAATTTGGTATTTGACGGCGGAAAAATTACTTCATTAGTTATGGGTGTGTTTTGGGCATTTTATTTTTGAAAGAAGGTTCGAAGACCGCAAGGTCGAAACGTCAATCCAGCCAAATGATTAAAAAGAAGTCCTAAAAAGAAAATAATCCAAAGGAGTGTGCGAACCTTCTTTCAAAAATAGGCCTATAATTTCATCTTGTTCAGCACCAGGGATTGTGCCCAAGTCAACCCTCATGTGTTTTGGGCATAACATACAATTAGCCAATGAGAATTTATACTCTCATTCCCTTTAAAAGCCAGCGGTGCATTTTCCATGGCCTGTTGCTATTACGATAGCGGATTTACCCGGACGGCAGGAGGGTTTTAGTGGAGGAGACCGATTTGCTCGTGCGTGAAGTAAAAGCGTGTGTGCAGTTTATCTTCGGGCATGGAAAGAATCCCCCCAAACTTCTGCGGGTCGGTAGGAAATATCTTCAATAATTGTGTCCTCCTCTGTTAGCAAGAAGAGAACTTTCGAACAGTGCTGAAAATGGTTAACAACGTTAGAAGACGGGGAAACAAAAGCGTAAGGTGGAAGTCCATCAAACCATTAGTCCATTAGCTTTCGTTTTGATGATTTGTCCATTTCATTTTTTACAACTTGCCACGCTGTTTATTTAAAACGACAAAAGAAATTGTAAATAAACTGCAGAACATTGCTATAAACTGCAGAACATTGCTATACTCTCTGTATTTGTACCTGTTACATTAAAATACATGGCTATACAGGCTATACATGTTGCAGCTTTTCTGCCAGTTGAGCTTGCTTCTCTGGCGCAGCAGCAGGTGCATCTGGGTTCAAAGCGTTGTGCGCCCCTAAAATAGCTTTTCAGCAAGGTGTAACTGATGACAGACCAGGTTTTTGTTGGTCATCAGCTAATTAGATTTTTGCGTCCTTATAATAGCATCCGTCGCGCTTTGTGCCAGACCACACCTCTTCTTTTCGCTGACACACCCGTGAGGGGCGCAGTGTCATCTGCTATCTAGACAACATGATTTTTTGCCTGAAGAAAACGAACGATGCGCTGGCCCTGAATAGTAATGACAGCAGGCGCATGTCACGAATGCACAGTGTGCCGCGGCATGATAGGGCCCATAGACTTTTTCTGAATGTGAGGGGACATAGAAGCATCAAAGAAAACACAGAAATGATCAGATAAGGCCAAGTCCATAACAGTTGTAGAGACATTAAGACCCTTGGTGATGAGAAGGGTCAACGATATGGCCATGAGAGTGTGTTGGCCCCTGTACATGTTGTGTTAGGTTGAAGGTTTTAATCAGTGTGAGCAATTCATTGGCATAGGTGTTTTCCAAATTATCAACATACAAGTTGAATTCCCCTGATACAATAACACCATCAAACTCCAAACAAATGTTCAACAACAGTTCGGCAAACTCTTGAGTCATGGTCATATCCGCTGAGGCATTCTGAGGTTGTTTCGAAACAGGCGATGTGACTGGTTTACTTCATTGACAGGATGCGCATGAATTCTTTTTTTGTAAGCACAGGAATGGGGAATAGCCTGAGCATCCTGGGTTCCAAGTTGTTTTCAAAAGTACCCTTAATGGAGGGAGGGGTTGTAGTAGGATGCACGGAGACTTCAAGTCGAGTCTTTTTTATAGCACATTTAAACAAAACAACAGAGATGCCCCGAAGTGCTTCGCAACACAAGGATAAAAAAGACAGCAAAACCATAATGCAAAGACCATAAATAGGTATGATACTGACACAAGGCAATGAAATAAAAATGAGATTAACAAATAAATAAAAAAGGGTGGGCTTGACAGCATTAGATAAAAGAACGTACAGATAACATGAGAAGTTCAGTGGGGGAGCGCCGAACAACGCATACGCACAGACGTCAGTGAATTTAACTGCAAGCGCTTGCATGATTTCTCTACATGCATCTTATTCCCGCGAGTTTTCAGGTCATATGACATGGTCACATTTTGGTGACATCCTCACACCTTTCAGGCAAGTCTGACCATAGACATATAAACATAGACGCCGCCTTCCGCCTAGAACCATACGTCATCCTCGCCGCCATATTGTATGTGGCAAGGTGGAGATTCTTCAACCGTCTCTAGTATAGCGTCTAGACAGTAGCCTAGAATAAAGATGCCTCATTCATATGCTGCATTTAACTGTACCAACAGGTTTACCGTCCAAACGAGATAACATGAATATTGACGGGTATTCCGCACACTATTTATAACAATGACTTTAAAAGTTATTTATGTTGTTTGCATGCCTGTTTGTTTCCCAAATATATACATGTGTGTCTAAATGGGTGAATTAAAGGCATCAAGTCAAATATCTTTGTAGAAAGGCGCTTTATGAAGTTCGGTCCATTTACTTACCACCGGTTTACGGGGTAGATATGCCACATGCAATATGGCAGACACGCTGACGTATCCCAGCAATGGGCCACCAGCTCAATGCGGCGTCTATGTTTATATGTATATGGATATCCTAACATGACACTCTGCAACTAATAGCTTCTTAGCAGCCTTGGTTGGTGATGTGGACTTCTGCTTAACTCCCTCTATTTAGCATCATTTTCCTTATAATCTCTGCTCATTTTTCAAGAGCACGGGAGGTTTAATGCTGATGTTTGACTTTTGATCATTCTAGCAGTGTCAGTTTGAAGGTGTGAAGGTTTTTGTAACATTCCTTCACAGCCTACACTTCAGTGCAAGCGTTGTATGCAGCTGCCAGAGGCATATAGATGTCCCAACAGTGGACATGATTGGGCATTTTCTTTCTTTTAGCTTGGAAGTGTCATTGTTTTGGTTCGCCAGAGTGTTTGTTGATGTACATAACTGTTTTAGTTTGTACCCCAGCAGAGTCTGTATCAATCATAGTTGATTTTATGTACACTGTTACAAAGCACTTATCAGCAGGTAGACTTAAGGTCAGTGGAAAAAGGTTACATGGTAGAGAGAGGGGCGATAGTGATCAGCCAAAACTTTGGCCCCAGTCCAGCTGAGTTCTGTGCTAATTAGTCAAGTATTCTACAAAAATACCGCAAAACTGTTATGCTGCATGCATGACTATGACCAAGGAGGCATCAGTATACAGAATGGAATATGAAAAATGTGGAACACTGCTTGAACATTGAACTGTTAGATGAGATTCCACATTGGCACTGATTTATAGAGTCTAGCTAATGTATTACCAAGATCATTTGGCTTGTGTCTTTAGGCCAATGTTTGACCTCCCACAAACCATCATTCCCATGTGTTTCATTAGTGTGGACATTATGTTGCACTAAATTACTTTTAATGTCGCACCCACTAGGACCATGGCCACCGTGAAGACTAATTAATCACTAGCCTATGCCTCTCCACTCTCACCTGCAGTCAATTATGTTATTGTTGGGTTGATGCAGGGGAACTTTTAGTTCCTCCATGTCAGGGGCATTAAGGCAAATGTTCCCACCCTCAGCAGTCATTAACACCAGCACTAAGCGAGGCTCCTGTCGACCTGTCACCATATGCCCGTCCTCTGTGATCACCATCCACTGTCTGTAACATCAAATGGGCAGAATTAATTAAGGAGGGAGTCTAAACACACTGACTGCCAAGATAGCAAACTGAGTAAAACTACATTAAATCAACATTGCATTGACAACATTAAATCACTGAATCAATGTCTGGTTTGCACCCAAATGTAATATTAAAATAATGGTGAATCATAAAGTAACTATGAATCAATCTTGTTTGATTGAATCAATCAATGTTTAGACCACCAACATAAAAACATCAGGTTTCATGGATATGGTAATGATAGTGTGATAGCTAGTGATTCAACATCTCTTTTGCATCGAAACTTCAGTAGGCCTACATTTTGATGATTCGGATCATAAATCAATATATATCCAACGCCGACTTGCTATTTGGGTGGTAAGACCTAATCGTGATTAATAAATCATGAAATCCTGAATAAGACTATTTTACTACTATTCGAGACATTTTTTCCCTGCTGCACAATTTTCTAACTACACAATTTATACTCTTATTATGAGACTCGTAAACACACCGATCTCGGAGTTCTCCGTATTTTAGACCCATGCGCAGACATTCAGCTGTTGCTATTTGGAGTCCTTTACCGGATTTGAGGGGGTGAAGGATCAGCTGCGAGACCACGCCAACCTGAGTTAACTTTTTTGGTTTCCGTACATACTTGTATCCAAGCCAGAGACCAAGCAGAGAGATACCGGCCCCGACGGTGTAGAGCACGGCTTGTCTATGTTGCGCCAACGCTGTCAACACAATTTCCTTGAGTCCCATGCTCTCGAATGCACGGTATACACACCCGATCCGAGATCTTCTAACTTCTGCACATGAAGGAGTAACTTGTAGGCCTATCAGAAGTTGTTTAACTACGTTATATAACTGAGATATAACTGCGCGAGATGGTTTGTTGTCGGGCGACCAATGAAAAAATGAGTTGTTCAATGGCGCAGTTAAAGGCACAGTAAAGTCTCGAGACCCTATGCTTTAAACACCGGGCATGGTAAATCTGTTGTTTTTTTGTATTTATTACTAAATAAGGATATTACTGTGACCAGTCTGCTCTGAAATAAAACTGTCCATGCTAACATGCCTTAGAATTTAGCATGTTTGTGTTGGAGTGAATAAAAGATTTGCATGTAAATCAGTGTTTGACGGAGTTTGAGTTGGATATATTTTCATTAGCTAATACAGTAAAAAAGGAAGGGAGTAGGGGGGGTCACAATTGTGCAGAATCGCCCTGTGTGACCCAGCAGTCAAAACTATTTTTATCCTTTGCAGGGATCTTGAGGGCTGTGGACAAGGCAGAACACAACAGATGCTTTCCCCACAGGGGAGCAATACAGGCATTTGTTGAGATGATGCTCCTCCTGTCACGGTTTCAAGCAGGTCTAATGGCTGAAGGTGCGGTACTGGATGATGCAGTGCCCTCTCTCTTTTGGCGTCAAGTAAACATGGCACAGTCTCTCGTCACGCAGGCCAAACATAGCCTAATCTGCCCACCACCCTCCGTCACAAAGGTGACAATGTGACTCTATGACCCTCTCTGCCACATAAGGCCAGAAACAGTCACACTTTCATATAATGCCCTACATTATAAAAAAAATGCTGCATAGAACAAGCTAAAAAAATTAAAGCAATGTTCTGCATCATGGATCTTATTGTGTCGTTGTTATATAAAACATCCATGCCTTATCTTTTTTACGTTAGGTTTATGTTTCATTTTTTACAGTGTAGAAAAACATGGGCTTTTGAGTAGTGTGATCAGTTTATCTTTACAATCAAGTAGTGTTTTTTAGTGGTTAACTGAACTATTTTGTACAGAAATCACATAGACACCACACACATTCAAACAGTTTATGATTTTTTGAACCTGGTGCATCATACCAGTGAACATTCCTATAATCAGCAGTGCAGTGATATTACATACATACACTACTAAATGAGGCAAACAAAACCCTGAGGTTAATAACATATGCCTGAAAGGTGAAGGCTACCAAAATACATCTTTGTTCATGAGGATACCAAAATATTGCTCAAGTTGTCACCAGTGCCTCGATCTAAGGCTGATAGAAGATGCATTTGTAGATAGATTTGTTAGATCTAACATCAGTCGCAAAAATGGTACAGTCCTTTATCAGTCTTGGACAGATATTGAGTAATGTGTAAGTGAAATACATTTTCAGAGGTTATTACTGAAATAAATTATTTTCAAAATATAGTAATATAGCACCATAAAGTGTATAGCAGAAGTACACCTCTTTTTGAAGTGTGTAGTGACTTGTAGTGACTCTATTGTTAGACTGAGCTACGTCTCAGAGCACACAGGCTGAAGGGGGCCATGCTGTGTAGATCAGTAGACAGGCAGCTGGTGGCAGAGCAACTGTTGGGGCTGCACACGCAGCCACTCACCCCGGGGTCAAAAAAGTCCCCTGGCGATGACACAATCTCACCCTGCTCCATGAGCGCCTCACTGATGGACAGATCATGCGGCAGCACCACCAGCTTTTCACGGCTGCGGTACCACAGGCACGAGCACATTGTCTGGAAGTGGAGCACCTCGGCATACATGTCCCTCAGGCCACGCTGACAGCTCTCGGGTCCTGGATCTGGGAACCGTGGGACCGGTGGGACAATGTAGCTGGATCCCATGTGGTGCCGGTGGTGCCGCCTTTGGATGGGCCCCTGACCCAGGCTTGGGCTTTGAGGGGGGCCCCCTCTCTGCTGCTTCTCCCGGGACAGCAGGGCGCGCTGCTCGGCGTCTCGTCGCTCATCCTCAGCATTCATGGTGAGGAAGCGCAGCACCACCAGGTTGAGAAAGGCACCGATGACCGTCAGGCCTGTCAGGATGTAGACAAAGCTAAAGGCCACATAGTTGGGGTTGTTCTGCAGCGCGTTGTCCTTCTGCAACGCCACATAGTCGCCGAAGCCAATGGTGGTGAGCGTGATGAAACAGTAGTAGTAGGCATGAAAGAAGCTCCATCCCTCGTAGCGTGAGAAGGCGGCCGCCCCAACGCATAGCGTGCTGATACAGGCAAAGAAGCCAATGGTCACCATGTTGGCCATGGAGACGTCTGTGTGGCGCATGCCCAGGCACTTCTTGGTTTTGTGCAGGAGAAAGCGGACAAAAGTGTTTATCCTCTCACCCACACTCTGGAACATGACAAGTGTCAGGGGGATCCCCAGGAGGGCGTAACACATGCAGAATGCTTTCCCGGCATCTGTACTTGGAGCCGCGTGGCCATAACCTTAGAGATAAAAGGACAAAACAGTCAGGAGGAAAAACTGCCTTTGTCTACTCTGATTTTTTTTTCATTTATTAATTTATTTTGAGGTCATAACCCTAAAGAGAGAGACGAAAAGAACAAAACAGATGTGTAAACACATGGGTAAACTGCCTTTGTCTACCATTTTGTTTTGTTTTGTTTGGGGGGGGGGGGGTGCAGGCTAATGTGGAGTGGAATGGAAAAAATGTTCACCTGTTTATTCTGTTGCAGAAATAATAAAAATGGATGTGTTTCCACAACAGGGGCAAAGCCTGGAATCTGCTGCATCCTAAGGACCGACAGTTTATTGATGCTATTTATCACTTAACAAATACTTTCAAATTATATTGTCCTTGCCCATGCATCACTAACTCTTGTTTTACTGCCAGTGGCTTCTGTCCAAATGCACTTCCGTGGTTTCCATTTTAAGGCATTAAATAGCTTGGAAGATATTATTACTTCCTTGTAATTATTGTGTTAGTAGGCTATATTATTGCTGTGAAAATAGCAAGAAAATGCATCAACACATAGGCATTGCAATAAATTGTCTCTCCACAGAAAGGAGGCAAGTAGGCTATTGTTGTAGAGGAACCATAGCTGTATCATTCATTCCATTGTACAGTAAGTAAAACAATCCTCTATACGTAACAGCCTTTTAACATTAACTTTGAAAAACATATTAGGCCTACAGCTAGCATTTCCCATTATTTTAAAGATCCCATTATTTGCAAATTTTACATTTCCTGATATTTCATGTACCGGTAATTACACTTATCTATTCTGTTAATGTAGCCTACGTGGAAGCAACAACAGGTGAAAATGGCTTCGGTACAAAGATCCACACCTGTGGTGGTGTCTTTCCACACATTCAAGATTAAACGTACTTAGCTCACAGGTCCTTAACAGACTACATTGTTAAAGATCCTCCGTGAATTGTTATTCCGCTAACAACTAAATAAAACTCAGATCAGTTAATGCTTTCAAAGTAAATATTTAAATAATCTTATTTCACTCATGTTTCTGACTGTTCTCTCACACAAAAACAAAATACAGGATTATATCAGTATCTTTACCTATTGTCGTTATCACAGTGATGGCAAAGTAAAACGATCCGGCAAACTTCCACTGAACCCCAGATTTGTGTGGCTTCAACTGCAGCACCACTTTTTCCAGCTCGTCAAAACCGGTTCTGGATAGGTTATATTTTCGCATCAGTTCAAATTTGCGCTGGTCCAACTGTCTTTTCTGGCTGTTCTCGTGTTTTGACTCAATCGCATCGAACACTGATGCACCGATGAGTAAATACGAAAAAGTGCAAATGATTAGTGCGAGGGTCCGAACGTTTTGCCTCTTCATGATACAACTGACTTGACACTATCCCCGCGTTTCGATCCTGGTCTTAGACACGAAGCAGGTTGCTGCTTCATGACTTATACAACTGCGTTAGATAAGTTGATATCTGAAATGTGTCGAGTTTTTACCGTTCACAGATAGAAAAGGCTCGCTTGCTGGGAGCTGTCCCTTCAGCACCACCCCCGTAGAAATAGGTCCGGCGGTTATGCCTTATTTGGTCATATAGTCAATAAGGTATATTTGGGTTTTCACTGATGACGTTGTCGGAAAGGACACTGTCTTTCCACAGGTCGTGATGCGTACTATGCAGAACAGCACATGACTGTTTTTTTCGTAAATTATTAAATTCACTTTAGATGTTTTGCTATTTTTAAAATATATAGTAGTATAACTTGGTGGTTTTCTTTTTAGTCAGATGAACTGCTGGTACTTTCCTGTAAACACAAGCATTGGATTTTCAAATGAAGCTGAACAGAAGTCAGCCTGTTTAAACAGATAAGGTTTCCAGGCTTCATAAGTTGCTATCTAGCAACACAGTTAAAGCCCTCATCTAAAGCTAAATACCAGTAGTCACTCCGGCGATCCTTGCTTTTCAATTTTGTTCTTTCACAGAGATAGAAAGATGCACAGTTCTACATTTATCATTGGCAAACCAATTTCTGCAATGTTTAAATATGAATAATACTTCACAGGAAGATAATGGTATTTTCAATCACAGCCAAACAATTCTAGTTTAAACAACACCGTGGTTAATCTTTATTGTCTCTCATAAACTCCACACCTCAGCCCTTTTCATTTAAAATGTCACACACCAGTGAGGAAATGCTGATTCAGCAGCAGCTACAACACCAGAGCCTTATTACATGGAGAAAATAAATCAACATTTAAGAGAGTGTGAAAATGTAAAACTTATTGAGTTGGTTATCTTAACTACACATGTGCATGTTCTTGCCATGTACCCACACAATGGTTAAATTACATTATTTTTACTGCAAATTACATCAGAAATAGCCTGAAAAAGAAACTTAACACTGTTATGACAATAACAATGTTAAATGAAATGTGGATATTCTTGGTTCAACTTTGACAAAATACAAGTCTATAGTAAATAGTGTCAGGTGACATTTAAACTCTGATGCCTTCTCAGTAAACCATTTACATCTTGTGTGGACAGCAGCAACATATTCACGTATGGCATAGAGTACCACTTAAATCAAGACAGAAATTATCACTGTATTATGTAACTGCAACCCTAAGAGTTTGGTGTGGTCATTGCTGTTTCCAGTTATTACACATCCATAAACCATTTACTTTTGTCCACTTTGCTCTTTTATTTATTTATTATCTGCAGACATGTCTTCATTGCCTGACAAGTTTAGTCATGTGCATTGATTTGCAGTTTAAACTGACAACAGTAAAATACAAAGATTTTCAAATGATTTTCAATTTAGACTTCAAAGGAATGAAAAATAAAAAAACTTTCTAAAATGAATATACATTGAAAACTATCTGTGTGACTAGAGTAGGTTTTGTGTTTGTGTGGAAACAAAAAGGGGCAGACAACTTGGTCGGTGCTGTGGTGATTTCTAAAAGATGTTGTTAGCTTACAGACTACCACCATGTTGAGAGGTGAGTGTCACGTGTTCAGAGAGTAAAAGTCCTGCTACATACTTGTTCCAAACAATTCCAATTCCTGAACTACCTAATCCTAATTTACCAAATTCACAGGGCGGCCATTTTGCTCTGACGAAATACTCAGGGTAGGAACAAGGTGGAAAGTTTAAATAAAGAACTGTCAACACTTTCAGCTGTCTGTCACTGTGGGTTAACAATGGTAAGAGGGTCCACACTGAGTACTGTGTCAGAGCAACATGGGCACCATGTGAAATTGGTCAGTTAGTACAACTCTTTAGCTAGCTAGATAAGCTAAAGCTAAGCTAAGAGCAATACGCAAAGAAGAAATACGTGACAGGACTTTCACTGTGTCAAGTTGGTTTGTCCACCTCTACCAACATAATGCTGCATTACAGCGCCTCAAACTCATCTATCCTCTGCTTGGTGTTTCCCATACGAATCTGACGCAGGGTCTTGTACTTGTCTCGGCCCGCGCGCACATTCTCAGAGTGCAGCAAGTCGTTCTGGGTAGCTTTGGTCTCGTCACGGGCCGCAGCCAGCTCAGAGCTGAGAGCCTGTGGAAATATAGGGGAAGAGTTTACATGCCATTCACCTTCAATATGTGCTACTAGAAATACTCTCTCTTTCTCTGTCTTTCTCTATCTCTCTCTCCCTCTCTCTCTCTCTCACACACACACACACCTAACACCTATAAATACTACTATTTATTTGTTTGTTTGTTTGTTTATTTATTTATTTAAGGAGCCAATACAGAACTCTTTCACTCACTAATGCAACATTGAGATGTAATAAAGACAATCTTGACATCTAATTCTAAGACCTATATAACTTACTGTTGTTTGGGATTAGTTAACTGGTCCTTTGCATAACTGTATATAATTACATCACTAACATTTCATGTTTAGGTGTTATTTTGGCCCTTAGTGAGTGAGGAGCCAATGAGGCAGTGTGTGTGCTTCTCTTAGTCAGGTGTTTCTCACCATGAGCTGCTTCTGCACACGCATGTTCTTCTCGGCCTCAGTGAGACGCTCCTCCTCATTCCGGTGGTCCTCGATGCCTTCCACCTGCAGCTCGGCGCTGTGGGTGCTATTGCTCTCCTCATGGTCATGCTCCTCGTGCTCCTCGTGTTCCTCATGCTCAGGCTCGTGGTTGTCATGATTCACCAGCACCTCCTCCTCCACTGGTGCGGCTGCAGCGGGAACCACCACAGGGGTCGTCATCACCATCTGCAGCTCCTCACGAGTCTTTACAAGGTCTTCCTGAGCCTCCCTGGCCTAAGCAGAACACATGGGATGGGTAAACCATGAAAAAGAAGTCATATTCAGTATTAAGCAACAGATTGTTTAGTTCAGGCTATGTGCTTTGGCTTCATTTGTTCAATTTATACTGGGAGCTATGATTTGTTTTATACACATGAGGTGGACTTATATTTGCAATTTGTGTATGCCCTCTGTCCTCATCCCCCAGTTCTCCAGTTAACCGTAACCCTGAAAATCTTTTGAAGACATCATTAGGGATGTCTCATTTTCAAAGGTGGACACCCCAGCTTCAGTTCAAGTTAAAATACCTGCCATGCATTCCTTCTGCCTGTGCACTACACACACAGATGACTTCACTAATTAAAAACATTACATTAATACCAAGAGAACAGCAAGATATTACACCCTCTTTACAGGCTTCCTTAATGAAGAGCATTCTGCACCATATTAGACCAAGTCTGTAATACAGTAGGCTAATACTGTATCCAACATTGTCAAATAACTAAACTTTTTGAATGCTCTTTTTAACAGTTCGTTTATATAAATAATGTTTTCTGGTGTAAGGTCTTGCATTTGCACTATAATAACATAGTCAGCTGTGCTGTATTGACCTACTCACCCTAACTTGCCAGGAGTCAGCCTCTTCCTCCTTTTGCCTCTTGATCTCCTCCAGGGCAGCTATCTTAGCACTATACTCTATCAGTTCGGCAGCCTACAGGAGTAAAACAAGAATTACACAAATGTCAATTAAAATTATTTTGTATATTTTATGTAAACAAACAGTATGTAAACAAATTCTTGGAAAACCAAAGTTGCATATAGAATTTTTAAAAACTCATAATCATGAATCATGAATGTTTGACGACATCTGTTGCATGACCATCCCATTTAAGGCTCAAAAGCATTTATCAAGAGGCAGTGGTGTTAGGTAAGGTACTGCATGTATCTAATGGCAGGTAAACAATATGTTTAGTACAGCTGTAAAAAAGGTTGGATGAATCATGCATACCTTTAGCGCTAGCAATCATAAAAAGGCAATTAAATGCTATTTTGTAAGATGTGCATCAATAGCATTTACATGTGTCTCCCCTCCACAACACTGGAGGTATAGTAGATAAACTCATGCCTGCACACTATATTCAGAGGTGGACATATTGGGTTCAGAAAGTAAAGGTTCTGCCACATATTTGTTTTAGCCAATTCACTGAATCATCTGATCCTAATTCATACTGAACTCCTCAGCCAGGCAGATGAGCTAATTAATTAAATCACCTGAAATCAACAGCACAGGCAGAACAAATATGCGACAGGGCGTTAAACATTCTCAAGCCAGTTTGTCCACCTCTGACATACATACTACACAAGTCTTGTTAATCTCACCAGGTGCTCTTGAGACTTCATCTGGTCCTCGGCCTGCCTGGCCAGCTCCTCTTTGGCCGCCAGGGCTGCCTGCCGCTCGGCCTCCAGCCGAGCCGCTTCCTGCTCAGCCTGCCTCCGCTCCACTTCCAGCTGTATGGCCCGGTCCAGCTGATCCTTTAGCTCTGTGCAGTAACAACACATGATCAGCGGGGGGCAACATGGACACTTAGGGAGTGCATAACACAAAGCGTTTTTAATACATCATCTTGCTAAGGTGTGAAATTAAAATTACTGAACAATGGTCAGTCTACAATAGCGCATGTTGCCATTTCACAATCTACGCTCAAATCTAAGCTAAATATTACAAATGTAATACATGAAATGTTAGTCATTCCTGGATGAATTTAATTTCCTCATCAACTACCAAGTATCATCATCTTGACCACCAACTAACCTCTCTCAGCCTTGAGGGTTTGCTCCTCGAACTGTTTCAGCCTTATCATCAGCTCCTGCTTTTCTCTCTCCATCTGCTCCTTCTCCCTCTCCATGGCCTCCCTCTTTCTCTTCTCACTCTCCAGCTTGTCCCTGAGGTAGATGGGAAAGGACACTAGATTCCACCACTGGCATTGTAGATACACACACTTTTGGGGAAGCATGGATAAAAAAGGCAACAAATTTATTGTCACTTGACAAAAAAATGTTGACAGATGTCGTGGCACTAGAGACCTTCATAGTTCTGTACTGGTGACAAAAATCAAATACAAAACGCTCTTCAAATGCAAAAAAAGATGCAGGTTACATGTTATCAACACTACAGAACATAGAACTTTGAGTTGTTGTCCAATCAGAGTGAGCAACAATGTCTTCACCACTTTAAATTTTCTAATGTAGACGACAAGCTCTGTGACTCTGGCAGCCAGACTCTGTGACAAGCTCAGGCTCTGGCAGCCAGAAATAAAAAAAAATTGTCTCTTTTATGTCATATGTCATTGAGCGACATTTGTTGCCTGGACTATACATTCTTCTTTAAAATGACTTCTTTATGGCACATGTGGGAACATTCGTACGAACACACTGAGCAAATATCTCCGTTTTTTGGTGTGTTCCGTGGGTAATATTCTCCTCTCTGTTCTTGATTGTAGCTTGATTTGTGTCCTCTATCGTAGAGGCTTTGGATAAAAACCTCTGCTAAGTGTATTGTGATGTAATGTAATGTAACCTACTGTAATATAATGTTCTGGTTCTACCTCTCCATCTGCTTCTGGTGCTTCTCTTCACGGGCTTGGGCCTTCATCTGCTGCACCTCGATGCTGTCGGGCTTACGGCGTTGCATGTACAGCTCATGGTTCCCTATGCAGAGGTTCAGGATCCGTTTGTTCACCCGCAAGCGAGTGGAATAAAACACAAAGTCCTAGCAAAGAGTCATTGGAATATTACACACATATTTCACATTGTGTTTCACATGAAACAGTTTTACTTACTTTCAAAGGAAAACACAACTGAATTATCAATGAAAGCCATTCATACAGAAGTCATGGGATAGTCTTTAGGCTATGCTTTAATGTTTTTTATAACAAAATGTAGTATACATTTGGAACATAAGCAGCCTATAGCTTTACATCCTAGTAGAAAGCAATGGTTGTTTGCCCATTACTTACTGGAGCCTTCTTGTCTATTGGTTTGATGATGAACTTTTTGTCATTGAAAGAAATGTTCCTAATTTCACTCCAGGGGAATCCAATCTTTGGTGTAAGTCTAAATTGACAGAAGCATGACAGACACACACACACACACACACACACACACAAACAACACACACACACACACACACACACACACACACACACACACACACACACACACACACACACGCACACAAAGTAAAAGAGAGACACAGACAATTCAGTAATGTGAATGGAATACGCTAACGCTTTAAACTAGGCCCGCCATTTAGTCAAGATTTAAAAAAAAATTCTATGACCCTCTTAGTACAAGTTGGTAATGATGGGACTGAGGTTAATGAACTCTCCATAACAGATGACCATGCGGCCATGTTTGCTCAGTCGGTTAAGGAAGAGACTGACACAGAAGGTCATTGACACAGATGAGCTGACTGCTGGCACACTGACCTTCATAATTCTGACCTCTGTTAGGATATCCATTCAAATCTGGTTAGTGGTAGCCAGGCTAGCCCCACTGTAGTACCTCAGTCTGATATTGTATTTCACTACAATACTATGTCAGGGAACTGAGGGAGGACTATGTTGACAATGACGTTAACCTTAAGCGTTACGTTTAAGCATTTCTGTTGCATCAGGCAGTTGTAATTTGTTGAGAGCAGGCCAAATAGTTTTAACCCTCACACAAAGTATCCACCCACAAGAAAGTAAACATAAAGCAAACTGTTGAGAGTATACTCTTTGCACACAGTCAAAGAGTAAAAGAGATGTTGATTTGTATATTAAAAGATCATGTTAACCTGTCATCCTTTTCATAGATGTTCAGGCCTAGTGCATCTGCTCCCAACCAGAGATCTGTGCCTTTCTTGTTTTTGATGTCAAAGTAATTGACACCATACATCTCTAGATCCTGGGCAATCTTCAGATACTCAATCATGGCGTCCTCTCTGGAAAAAAAGACAGATGGTTTAATATCAAATATTTACAATATTGTAATCACAGCAGTTTGTGGAACCATGTAAGTACAGGTAAATAAACATGATGTCACACATGCTCACAGCTTGAGCTCTGCAAAACAGCATGTGTGTGTGTGACTGTTGACTTGTATGTGTGTGCGTGCATGCGCGAATGTGCGCATGCATGTGTGTGTGTGTGTGTGTGTGTGTGTGTGTGTGTGTGTGTGTGTGTGTGTGTGTGAGTGTGAGTGTGTGTGTACAGATGACTCACTTCATCATCCCTCTGTGCTCCTCATGCCAGACCTGAATCCTCTCCTCCCACTGTTCTTTGGAGAGCTTGTGCTGATCCAGAACTCTGTGTAAAATCACAACCTGTTACTGCTGCCTCTGCTGCAATCATTATCCAAAATAGCAATGTCTACAATACAATTTACTATGGTAACCTTAACAAACCTTTTTGTACATTAATTTAGAAGTGTTTTTTTGTTTTTAACTGCATTTTGTGTCACGGTGTTCCTTTGGGGTTTTTTGGCAGTGCTGTATCTTTCCTTTGTTTTCCCCTAATCACATTATTAGTTTGAATTATTCTCCCTACACCCTGCACTGCCACAATAACCTCCTTCACCTGTGTCTCCTTGTCTTGTTAATCTGTCCCAGCTTCCAGTCTTGTCTCCTTGTTACTTGTTAATCGGTTCTGATTTAGTTCACCTGTCTTCCTCGTCTCCTTGTTCCTTTGATTATTCCCAGCACCTGCACTTCCTCGTTTACCCTCGTTAACTCCTTAGTTGTTGCACTATTTAAACCCTGGTTTTTCTGTCTTTCCTTGTCGGTTCGTTTGCCACTCACGGTATGTTTTCACGGCACTCTGCTCCTGACTCTGTCTCGTCCTGTCGGTCTTGTTTTTCTGTTCTTCCGCCGGTTTTGAGTTTCTAGTCCAGTCCCAGTGTTTCCCCAGTATCGTGTCTTGCTTTGTTCTATGGATCCTGTCGTGCTTGTGTCTTGTGCCTTGTCCTGTTTTGTCTGTCTGGTCTCCAGTGTGTTCCGTCTCCCGTTTTGGACCGCTTGCATGGCTACGACTCGGACTGTCCCTGACTACGCTGCTATCTCCAGCCCTCGCCTACCGATCCGGCTCGCCGTTGACAACTCGTCTGCCAGTGGCTTAGGTGGTAGAGCGGCGGACTACCACCCCTGGAGTTGCGGGTTCAATCCCCGCTCAGCCCAGCGTCACGAGTCCTGCCTGCCTGCCCAGTTTTGTTTCCTGTCTCTGTTCTGTGTTCCTGTCTGCCCTGATCCTGACCTGGCGGCCGACACCGGCCGCTCCTGTTCCAGTCCTGTCCACCCTGACTGTGTTCCTGTCCCCAGCTCTGTCTCCTGTTACCCCTGTCTGCTCTGTTCCTGCCTGATCCTGACCTGGCGGCCGACACCGGCCGCTCCTGTTCCAGTCCTGTCCACCCTGACGCTGTTCCTGTCTGCCCAGCCCTGATCCTGACCTGGCGGCCGACACCGGCCGCTTCTGGCCCAGTCCTGTCTGCCCTGCACCCTGACTGTGTTCCTGTCCCCAGCTCTGTCTCCTGTTACCCTGTCTGTGTTCCTGTGTACCCAGCTCTGTGCCTCCAGCCCTCGCCTACCGATCCGGCTCACCGGTGACGACTCATCTGCCAGTGGCTCAGGTGGTACAGCGGCAGACTACCACCCCTGGAGTTGCGGGTTCAATCCCCGCTCAGTCCAGCACCACCGAGTCCTGCCTGCCCGTCCCCTGTCTCTGTTCCGTGCCCCTGTCTGTTCCCAGACCCTGTGGCTGCAGCATCTGTTCCTGACCCTGTGGCTGCAGCATCTGTTCCTGACCCTGTGGCTGCAGCATCTGTTCCTGACCCTGTGGCTGCAGCATCTGTTCCTGACCCGGCGGCCGCTTCTGTTCCAGTCCTGTCTGCCCAGCACCCTGACTCTGTTCCTGTCCGCCCTGACTCTGTTCCACTCTGCCCCTGTGTGCCCTGTCCAGTGTCTGTCTACGTGTTTATTGTTAATAAATGGCCTCTGGGGCTACGTTAATGCAATTGGGTCCACTCCTGTTCTGTCTGTTTTCCTGGTTCCTGTATCCGTCCACGTGACATTTTGTGCTTTTTGGCTTTATTAATAGGAAAAGAAAGACAGTGAGCTAGTGGAAGACAGAGATGAGGTGGGATTGGTAAATAACAGGCCAAATTCAACTGTAGCTGCTGTCTGTCTGATTATGGTTCAGCTGCTGTAGCCATCTGCACAACAGTTCTCACATATTCCTGGACATACTTAGATTTAAGGTTTTAAACAGCATTTGCTGTCAACACATCATACACACCAAACCATAACAAGAAAGATCCACAAACCTCTGTGGTAGCAGTCGTTCTGCTGACAAGTAGCTGGACTTGTGGATTTCCTTGTTGAAATCTCCAAACTTAGCCTGTACTGCGTAGGATGCTAGTAGCACAGCTGACTCTGGGGGGCAGAAGACGTCGTCGCTCAGGATGCTGTCCTTCACCTGCAGAAAGAACTGCTTCTGTGTGATTTCCTGGATCAACTCCTCAGCCACATCTTCGGGGTAGAACTTGGCACGGAACTTGAACTGCAAGGGGACCTCTCGCTTCATGTCCTGGGACAAAACCTATGTGTTGAATGAGGCACAGGGGAGAGAAAATATGACTGTGGGTTGTGTTGTGACAGCTGCACGATTTAGCTAGTTGGTTGATTTATTAAAAAAACGTACAGAATCCTTTAAAAAATGTTCAATTCATGTTAAAAGCTCCCTGGGGAACATCATTACATCTTAGGTGCAACATGAAACTGCGGAGACATGATGAGTTTACCTTTTTGTCTAGTTTCAACCATGAGAGGATACCTTTGTTATCCACATACTGAAGACCAAAGTACCACACCTCACGCACACCTACAGTCTTGATCACCTGTCAAACACAAGACATTCTCTGATAACCTGTGACACTTTTACAACACAAGTTCTTCTCAGAGAAATAAAACAGAGACGTTTTTAATTTTGTTACAGAAAAAGGGTGGACACAAGGTGAGTCATTTCAAAGAGTGCTAGTTTGTTATCAGGACATGGAAACTACAACCACCCTCTGGTTTATCAGAGAACATGGGCAAGGAGTGACATGACCCCTCCTGCTAATAGTCCTCTCTCTGTAACACACCCGAATGGCATTACAATCACAACATGTAAGGGAGGACCTGCAGAGCACTTTGGACTGTTAACTGCTCAGCAGACATTTTTTTTAACAAAATTACCATTGAGCGACTACAGTTTAAACTTTAAACATTACCTTGCGGTAGCTTGAGACACATCAGTCTCAGATTTTAAAGCTTTTCCCACTCATTCTAGTCAGATCAAAATTGCAGTTTATGAATGTATTTATTTAACCTCCACATACAATCACTTGTGTTAACAGCTAAAAGCCAATGTATGATTAATTGAAACATATTGCAAATGCTGTGGTAAAAAGCCTGTTAATGATTGTATAATATTATCTGCTGTTTTTATACAATCAATTGATTAAATCATTTGATGTATCATACAGCCTCGTTGTCAGATGTCTTACCCCCAAAAACTTCTAGACCTTAGCTAATGGCATAAGTCTGCAAAAGTGCTAAACCACTAGCATCAATGTATCAAGCCTATTATATATGTTTCTACTACATATTTTGGTAAATGTCTCCTGGATAGATGAAATACACTCAAGTAAATCTTGATTTCTACTTCTGGGAGAGGAATGAGTGCAGTGTTACATTAATTAGTTTACTAGGATACAATAACTAAAACATACATCTCATTAACTGTCAATAAGAAACCATATAGAAAAGACTACAAAGTTCTGCCAAGGAGATGCCTACTATATTTAGTTTTCTAATTTTGTATTTTTTTCCTTTTCTGCTGTGCAGTACTGTAAATCACTCTGAAAGTTAGAAATGTAGGTAAGTTTATTTAATATGACACACAGAGGGACTATGTGTCTTGTGTAGTGTAGTCTTGTGCATTGTACAGTTTATCATTATAACTTTTGCCATATTTAAAGTCAGAAAATGCACCGCTGTTACTGATGTGCTGACAACATGGCTTCACATTTTGACTATCCTCTTCATTCAGAATGACATTAAACTCAATGTAAATCTTTATGCATATAATCCCTTGTGCAATGCTAATTGTAGAAACTGTTGTACAAACAAAAGAAATGCACTTACTGTTTTATAAACATTAATGCTGATTAAAGGGATGTACCACAGTGAAAAATGGAAATGAACAAACTTCAAATTATCACCTTGTATAATTTACAAATGCATTAGCGGTCAGCTTAATTTTGGATGTTTAAGCATAAGTCAATATTCATTAGGTGTGCTTATATTTTGTCCTTTACACTGCACATGTGCCACAAAACACTTGAAACACAATAATCTAGTGGTAAAGATTAACGTCAGGGCAGAGTACTTGACAAGGACATGAGGCTATCTTTAGAGATCTTGTCAATGTATATTTATCATCTCTGATATGCCATGTTGATTAGTATGCCACAGGTTAGTATTGTTATCCTCTTAATACCTATACAGTAACTTCTCTCTTCCTTACCTGCTAAACCTTACCTACACTTAACTGTCCTACTCAAAGACTGTCAGGCACTTAGAGACCTTCATCCTACCAACTCCAGAGGGACTGAGGGACTCCCCTTTTGAAACACTTAGAGACTTTCCCTCTGTCAACCCAGCATTCGAGCTCTTCTTGCAACCACAGGGGACATTAATAGAGCTCTCAACAGCTCCCTGGCAGATTTCTCTGGTGCTACTGGACTATAACAAAGCTTGCCATATGTATCCCTGTCCTGTGTTCGTTTGCCAAACGTTTGAAGCACAATAGGCTACATTCTTTGTATAAAATGTGCTATACAAGTAAAGATTATTATTATTATCCACAAACTCAGGGCTCACCTTTATATTCACATCCTATGTTGTTCTCTTATGTGCAGCCATATGTAGCTGAAAGGCTCAAAGACTAATTCAGAAACATTATCTTCTGCCTTATGCAAGATAGATAGATAGATAGATAGATAGATAGATAGATAGATAGATAGATAGATAGATAGATAGATAGATAGATAGATAGATAGATAGATAGATAGATAGATAGATAGATAGATAGATAGATAGATAGATAGATAGATAGATAGATAGATAGATAGGAAAATAATGCTGCACACTGAATTGAATCAGAGTGATTTCTGGAGATAAGCATTTGTGAGCCATGGCATGTTGTGTTGTGGTCAAAGGATATTTTCCTGTATTAATGTGAACAAAACTATGTCTACCTGGTCAAAGGCTGTTTGCCTGTATTAATGTAAACATAACTATGTCTTTGAATGTACCTGTTCTAAAAACTGTTTGCCTGTATTGATGTGAACATAACTATGTCTTGGAATGTACCTGGTCGAAGAGCTGTTTGCCTGTTGTGGTGGACTGGATGGCAAACTCCAGCTCTGCGTCCATTGTAGTAACGCGGACATTGACCTGTAGAGAGCAAACATATACACCGACATTAGCTGGGGTGGTTGTAGAAGAATCCAAATAAGACACTGCATTAAGTGTGAAGTACACTGTAAACTGAAGATTTAAGTCAATTATTCCACCATTTAACCATTTCAATTAATATGAGGTTATGGGCAACTGGACAATACTGGACGATCAGACTGTTTTAAAAAGTATCAATATAATATAAATATGTTTTCTGATTTACAATCAGTCATTCACATTTTCACTCAGCAACTTTTGTGCATTTCATGACAGTCTATTCACCTTGACAGTGTTTTTTAATTGCTGTGGTTACATAACTCTTTAACAAACTCTAGCTGCTGTGTCGTAAAGATAACCATGTGAATTCAAGCAATGAAAGTTAAACATGCAGTTTCCATATGTGCCTTGTACCATGTCTCTTTGTGAAATGCCTGTAATTAAAGTGCCTGTTATTATACTGAACAATGAGGACGGAAAAAGCTTAATATATCCACACAAGATAAATAATGGAAACATTCATGGCTGGTGTCACAAGGTTGTCAAAGTGCAGGGGAAAATGGGACTGACTACTGACTGTTTTGCTATCTTGCCATGGTAAGCAATACGTTCTTAATATTGTTGGGTCTTAAGGTCATACCTCTCTACTTAAGAAACACCTGAAGACCGCTCTTCTCCGTGAGCACTTCCCATCCCAACAACACTTACCTCCACTTACGAGCACTGTCCTACTTTGTTACTTTGTTATGCTCTTGCTTGCTCTAAACTCTGTAATTTGTTACTTACTCTATTTTTGCTCTGATTATCTGTATCTTAATTTGTGTCTGCTAAGTCTAATGTAATGTAATGTTGGGGATGCTTGTAGTGTGTCTGTGGGCTGACAAGAGATCTTTTCCTCCTTTTAGATTTCGATCTTCCCTTAGGCGTGTTTGTTTCCATGGAGAAAAGTCTGTGACAATCCAACAACACCCACCCCACCCCCACCTCTTCTATTGCAGCTCCTCCCATGGAAACCAAGTTATCACAACTGAAAAAGAAAAACTTTATCTTAAAGCAAAGAATATCACAGAAACTGCGTCAGTTGTGTGTTTGACCCCTGAGCTATGGCTTTCTCCTTCAGTGTGGGAGCACTATGTGTTCCTGAGCAAATCCTGACTGCTATACACTGTCCTCGTCTCAAGCTATTTCCATAGCAATAAGTTGGCCCAACACACAGACCCTTTTGTTTCCTGAAATATGGCTTCAGGTTCATATCTGTTAAGGTCAAGTGACCAGCACACTAGTAATACAATCAAGGTTTCTAAAGTAAACACGCTGAAATAAATATGTGAGTCAGTGCGTGAAAATAGCAAAAATGTTTTTATTTTTATTTATTTTTTTATTCCATTATCATCCTACCTACTAGCTTATTTGTAAATTTCGTATGTTTACATCAATGTTATAATGCAACAGAGGGGAGGTTTCCCATGTCATTACATCAAAGTGTAGAACAATATGATAAGACCTTTCAGGGTGATAAGAGATAATTACATCATTCACAGAGAAACTCAGTGCAGAAAAATGCTCCTTGTGCTCCAAGGACACTTCAGGCAATCAGGTAGGTAGCCAATAGCATTACCCCATTCCATAAGCTCAAGCCGAGCTCTTCACAACCGACCTCGGCCAAGTTAATGAATAGTTTTCAGGGGAAGTGAGGCATGTTGAATATCACACCACCAGTTAAGAGCTGTGGGTTTTTTTTTCAGTCAACTTCTCCACCTTTACTGTTTAGAAAAGACAATGCTATTTTATGTTTAACTAGGTTATGCAAAGTGTACAAGGTAAGATCTTGGCCCCTTTTCCCCTACATTTAACACTGTTACCATAGAAACATTGCTGATATACTGATAAAGTTATATAGTCATAACGTCTACCATTATCTTGTTTTTTTTTTTTTTTTTTACAACTCAGGGTCAATCTTTCCTTAGTCACAAAAAGCACACCCGTTGTGTATTTGCAGAATTGCAAAAGAACTGTGGGCTATTGTTAATAAATTAATGCTATGCTCTACAAAATAGGGTTATATTTTAAGAATTTTGTCCAAAGACACACGTGTTGCCAATTTCTTTAAAATGATTCCAGTGGAGGACAAAACGTTTCCCTGTCTTCACTTAGCCTAAATCAGAGGTAAAAGCTACCAATTAAAAACATGGTTGAAAAGATAAATAATTAAGACACCCAAACGTGATTTCATCAGCAAACGTCCTACCAGAAACTACGGTCACATTGTGTTTCTAAACAAATGTGGATTTAATTAATAGCACACTGAATTACTTAATTATGTCCACCTTTTACTGACCAATAACGTCCAAACTGCTATGCCCAACTAAAATGTGAAACTTTGCAAACAGCTAATAGACTAAAGCCTTCTTTATCGTTATAACCTGTCGAAATCTTTAACAATAACCTGAAACCAACAGACACCAACACAATGTGTTAGGAGAAGTGATAGGCTACATTTAGGAGACTTGACGGCCTACATAACTTTACAATATCAGCTATAACATCCCCATATCAAAACCATTTACAACCATGATACGCTTTTACAAAAGGAAATAAAGAAATCTTACCGGTCGTGGCATTTTGTCAAACTGCAAAAGCTGAGAGCAATTCTGAAAAAAAAAAACAGTCGAAGGTTTAAGTCACTCGATGTGACTAGTGTGCGGCACCAAGAGTAGAGTGGTTCGTTGTGCGGGGCTGGTAGAAGTAGTGGAGTCTACGTTCATTTCTGGCTCATTTTTGATACGCTGTGTCAAAGCCTCACCCTGATGATGGCCACGATAAGTTATAAAGCTCTTAAAGTTTAAGACTTACAAGTTCCCTGTCTCCACCCTTTTGAGCAATAACCCACCTCAGCACCTTGAGAGGTTCGACCTTTGAACAAGCAAAGCAAGCGTCATATATGTAACCCCGGTCCAACTTTGCAATGCATTAACAATGTTAAGCTGTGTCCGATTTAAAAAGAGCAGAACGTGATTTAGATAGTAAACTACCTTTTTACTTTTATGTTTTACAGTCAAGATTTAGCCTAAAAAATGTTTAACTGTTTATATTCTTTATAGCAGTATGGTGAGAGAGACAGCATGCTTCTTAAGTATTTTTTGAACTGAACAACCCCCCGCCCCGCCCATACCTAAGGTGTTGGCTATGGTAGAACTTCAGCGTGTCCCAGTCACTATAACCACACCTAACCATACACTGACCATATTACTGACCTAAGCCAAGACCCCATGCATACCCCAGTAAAAGTGAAACGCTCTACACCTGATGGTAGAGTCCCAGCAACCCACACAAGATTTCATTATGACTCATGGCCTAATTGCAGACTAACTACACTACATGCCATTCTTTATTGCAGAGCTCACAGTGATGTATTTTCAGGACAATGTCTCTGTCCGTCTCTGTCTCATACTGTATACGTAATAAATTAATAGGCTACAGCATACAGGTAAACATGTCATTAGAGTACTGCATATCTGAGACACAAAGAAAACACCTTCATTTGTAAACTTTTCATATCATATACAATTTTTAATGTACACATTTTAAGCCTCCTAGAAGCATGGAGACATAGTAGTATATAAAACATTACAGTAGGAAACAGTACAATTGTCCTATTTACAGCTGGCCAGAGTCTTTGTACAAGGGTGTACTGTTTCAGATGTAAGATTCTCGGGCATGTAAGAGTTCCTCAAACACAGGTTGGCTGCACCGGCGCACCACCTTCCTAACTGGGGCTTTGTAAACAGACTCTGATACCGATCTTGTCCTGCACACTGTAGTAGACACAGCTGCATGAGTTCTGTCAGGTCCATTTGTAATATTACTGGTGACAGTGTCACTTAGTGGGGTATGTGACTGGTCTGTGCGGTATGTACTGAGGCCTGAGTCTGTCTGGATGCAGAGGCACCAGGCTTCCTGTACAGTCATGGACCGGCATGCAGACAAAGAGCAGGTAAATGGGGTGCGCTGGGTTGCCTGATGATAGGAGGGAGGCAAGCCAGGGATCCTGCTATCCACCTGCTGAAACACCTCAGCGCTGGAGACTGGTGGTCTGTGCAAGACCTCAGAGTCTTCTTGAAGGGTGTCACTTGGAAGCATGACATTTTCTCTCCTGGCTAACCGGCTAGAGCCTCCGCGCCGTAGGACAGCCTTGTTCTTGCTGGCCTTGTAGCGTAGGGACTGAGACCTCTTTTGGGTGATGGACCCCTGATGGTCTTGATGTTCCTGATGTTGGTGGGAGGAAAGAGCCGTGGCGGCATTGCACTGGAAGCTTCTCCTCTGACAGGGGGGCGAGGCTGGGGGTGAGCCAGCGAAGACAGAGCTCTCAGAGGCACTGGAGAGGGGGCTCTCCAGAGAACAGGAGGAGCAGCAGGGGCAGCTCTGGGACAGAGAGGAGGGGGCCACATGGCTATGGGACCCACAAGCCAGGCTGCAGTCCAGAGAGTGCCTGTCCCTTTGCACCATGCACTCATCTGAGATCTGCTTCCTCAACAGCATGCCCTGACAAAAGCAGCCCTCGCTCTCCGTCTTGAGCAGAAAGTCAGTATGGCTTCTGGTGAGAGTGGGCTGGAGCTTCGCGCTCTGAGGCAGGGTGATGGCTGGCTCAGAGCGCCTGCGGATGAAGGGCTTTGCGAAGGTGTTAAAGATTTCCTTTGCTGGGGTGGAGGTTCCTGAGATCAGAATCTCGTCTGACTTTCCATCAGCAGAGGACACAAGGTGAATACAGCTGCCCCTCTCCCCATCAGTCTCATATGCAGAGTCGTGTTGAAGTGGAGACAGGGAATCTAAGTGGTGACAAAAAAAGATACGAGTGGTTTATAGATGGAACCATATGGCAGTTCACAAATGTTGCTTGTGCTTTACATTACATACATCCTCACAGAATAATATATTATCAAAGTGCAATATTTTTTCTATCATTTCCATTACCTTGGTAGTCATTCAGTTCTTCCTCATCTGAGTCACCAAGGAGGTACCAAAGCCTTTCCCCAAACACTTCACAGTAATTGTCAATGAGAAACTGTGTGAGGTCTGTGACCTAAAAACAAAATACAGATTTATGAAATAATATGACAACCATTCACAATACAGAAAGGATAATCATGGTTTCCGCTTCTTAGAACTTTGAGCTATTTCAGTTTAAAAATGACATGCTCAAAATAGGCTGGCGTGAGCATGGAGTATTATTTGGTTTCACTATTTTCATGAGAAAGTTCCCCTTCTAGTCAGATTGCTTCTTTTCTTTTTAACTTGTACCACCAACAAAAACAAAATCCTAAAGTACATGGGAGAAACTGACTCACCTTTTCAATCATTTCAACGTGGGCCACTTGAAGGAGGTTGGGTGCAACACAGACTGCTAGATTTCTGGAGTTCATTTTGTTTTCTTGTTCATTCAGGCTGATATGATACAGCATGAAAAACAGGTGCCTCAGGAGAATAATGTTCTGTTCTGGTAGCTGTTCCATCACCCTTGTAAATCAAAGACATAACACGTAAGTTTCTGACACACCAGGTCTATGGTCCATGGCTACTACAGATATTGCAGATTTAAATATTATAAGCCCATAATCCCACTTTTCCTTTCGCTATTTAGTACTTACGTTTTTATCTCTTTGCATCTGTCACTAATATTGGCCAGAGCTGTTATCCAGGCCTGGT
This sequence comes from Setipinna tenuifilis, assembly GCA_030347295.1. Taxonomy (NCBI): domain Eukaryota; kingdom Metazoa; phylum Chordata; class Actinopteri; order Clupeiformes; family Engraulidae; genus Setipinna; species Setipinna tenuifilis. The sequence continues at coordinate 12,047,075 of CM059278.1, forward strand.
AGAGCTCCTTCATCAGTAATCCACCAGGGATTTCTCTCAGAAAGTCCTTCAGTGAAGAGATAGACAGCAGAGTAAAGCAGATTAGCCTTTGAGTTATTGCCACTTGGAGAGTTAATGATTAAGATACCAGTGTGGTGTGGCACGGCTATGTCTTACCTTGAGAAGAGCAGCCAGCAGCAACAACGGCTTGTCACTAAAGTCCACTTCTGTTCCACTGTTCAGCTGCTCCTTAATCTCTCTCATGATCCTGGCGTTCCCTGCTCTCCTGAACACTCCCTCTACAGAAGGGCCGTTCTTACACAGAAGCATCAGGATCTCCTGCAATGCAGCGAGACACACAATACACCTTTTAAAAAACAGAGCAGTGTGCAGGATACTGTATACAATGTTATTATAATCATTCTGTTCAAGTATCATCTAAATTCTATGACAGTGGCCCCACAGTTGATAGTTAAACAGGATGACTCATAAAAATGTGTGTACAGGTTTGTGTTTGTGTACAGAATGTGTCAGTAATGTTAGGAGATGTTTACAGGAGACAAGCAATACATACTTACTGTTATGGGTTTTGGAAGTGTATGTTTATCCACAAAAACATGTGAAAGTGGTCGTCCAAACAGGGCTGACTTGGGTTCTGAAGTCGCAGTAGGCTGGACACCTTTCTTTTGAATCCTCCCCAGTAGGTTTCGCCATCGCTTGTGATTAATATTCTCTGTTTGAACAAAGGAGGCTAAGGTCATTGCGGTATTTATGAAAGAAGTCTGAGAAGTCCAAAGAAGTCTGAGAACTAGCAGTAACTAGTCATTCACAATGCTGCATTACATGGACAGTAAACACCACTGTCCTTCACCCTAATACACTTCAAAGTTTTTCATTGTTCTCACCAGTAGAAACGTTTCCAGGAGTTATTTTGTGGGATTGTGCAGAGACCACGTACTCAGACTTCACATCCCCCTGCGAAAAAAAACAAGAACATTTTAATGTGGTCACATCACAAGATGCCAAACAAAAGGCCCTTCCTTAAACTGGTCAGCCACGTCAGTTAATGAGCACGAATATAGATAGTAGATTTCACATCCTCTCTCTGACCAAACTGTTGTCATAAGCAACAACAGTGTCTAATACTGACCTCCATTCACACAGTGGTGATAATTATAAAGGTTATTTATAGTCACTGGAATTTGGAGTGGAGAACACTGGTGAGTTTATCTGCCATTGATCACGAAGTTAGACTGAATGTCTCCTAGTAAATGATCTCAACTATTTCTTTGCCGTTGTGTCTGCATGAAAGATCTGTCTTGAACATAGCCTAGTTGCTTAACATAAAATACTTACTGTTGATGGTAGCATGATGAAAGAGTCAATGCCTCCCTCAGACAAACTTTTAGACTGGGAAGTAAACATGCAAACAATTAGAATAGTATCTTGTCAGAAAACAAACAAATACTATAAAATGTGTTAATTAAATTACTTGATGGAATTCTCAGACAATAGCAACAAGGGTGTTAACCTACCACGTGATTGCTCAACAACACCTTCATGAGTAAATCTTTGGATGGTAACAAACACGGGTTCTTTGGGATGCTCAGGATAAAACTGCAAGATATGACATATGTAAATTAAAATAAGGAAAAAACCAAGAAAACTAAGTGCCATTGACATTTCACTAAAACTGTTTAATTAATATTCAGTTGACAAAATTGAATAAAAGAGGGGAGAATTCTATATGAATGAATTCCACATCTAAAATGTATTAAAATTAAAAATATAAAGTATTGACATCACCAGACCAAGCAAATAGGTGCAATGATTAAACTTCTATGTAGATTGTATTAACTGTCAATAAATGTAAAAGTAATATCATCATTGACAAAATAGCTACAGCTATACGCATATGGTTCTGAACAACTGATTACATCCAACGCAACATATTTCTCTGAGAGATTTCTCCATTTTCTAAACATTTACATGATTTTTACCTGTGGGATGCATCTAGATGAAGTTACTCATTATCCAAAGTTGTAACACAAAGTAGAAGCACCCATCCACTAGAGCAGAGGCAGACAGACTAACCTGAAACAGCCTACAGCGACTCACAAAATCACCGTGGGCTGTCAAAAGGGGAAATTCTGATATGCAATGGAGACAGGAAGTAGCATCACGGACACCCACTGACAACACCTCCTCCTGCCATATTTGGGGTGACGACGTCGACAGTGGGTGGAAAGTGATACTTGTAACACAACAAGCTCCCTGTTTGGCTGACCTTATGTCACACAGGGTCAGGTGAAGATAGTTTTTATGTCTGTAAGATTAACATTTAGGTAATCTAAAACCTGATATAGTCTATCATCTAACATGAAGTTAAGATAGCAGAACATGACCTATCATCTAACATAAAGTGAAGGTAAAAGAAGTATGAAATTACAATGCAAATGTTATACTTATAATGCAGAAAATTACCCAGATTTTTTTAATTTTTTAAACACAGAACAATATGAAAAGGAAAGTGAAAACATATGGTACTACATTTGTTGCCTTCATTTTAAATCTGTGGATTTGTGCAAGAGTTTGCATTTATTTCCCATACTGAAGGGTCATTTTACTGTATACTGTAGATACTCAGGACTGGGATGATTCATACTTTTGTTTGGTGACTATGATTGTCATTTCAAACTTTTCACTGCAGAGGACATTCTTCTTCTGAGAGTTACTGCCTTATGATTTACTGTCACTGCATCCTTTGTCAATTTATGGTAACAACTGAGCTAAATTGTCTTAAGAAATCAGTCATTCTGAGAGTTACCTTAAGAGAAAAGAATATCATGATTATTGACTAATAGGCGCTCATGCTTCATACATCAAGCAACCCACGTTTTTTTTTAATCAATTTTGCTTGCAGTAAATGCCATCAGCCATGGTGGGAGCCAAGTGAGTCGGGAGACATGTGCCTTTGTTTATCCTCCCACTGTTGACTTGGCTTGTAGGGTTCATGTCTACCCATTTTGATGTTGGGCAATAAAGTCTGTTAAAGGAATGTGATGGAATTTCCCATGATCAAAAACTTGCTAAATATATGGTCGCTACAAAACTAATGCTTTCATCTCAGTGATTGAAGAGTAATTACTGATTTGATGTTGGACTTAATTCCTAAAGAAAGTATTTAAAAATGGATTTAAAGTAACTTCCATTAAGTTTGCTACACCTCACCTATCAAACATCACACAACGTGTAAACACAAAATTACAGAAAAACAAATTACATAGAGGACTGATTTATTAAATTACATTCGTACAAAAATAAAATAAAAAAGACACAGACAACTTTACAGGTGTTCGTGGCACTCCCCCCACACAGAGGGGCTGAAGTGACAAAGCCCACCAGGGAAAAAACCCGCACTGGGTCAGACATGCATCATCAAACCACCATGTGTAGGGGGAGAGACCACCACAAGACTTTCTCCCACCTCCTCATCAACAAGCACAAAGAGGTGCAAAGGCGTATCGGAGGGCACACACAGACTTAAGTTACTGGAAACTGATCATTTTAATGTCGGGCCACGAGGTGTCCTGTTGACATTTTGAACTCACTGTCTAATAGTCTTGTTAGAAACTTTGTGAGTGATCCAAAAGTCTGAATTTCTGAGATGAAAATTATGCAAGAGCAGTGAGGTACAACGCAGATTTTTTAAATCTAAAAAAAAAATCTGAATCTAACGACTGCTTAAACACTTTCTTGCTTTAAATCTCTGACAGAAACTTTAGGAAAGTACTCCGTCACTTCCCTTCCCGTACAGCTACTGGGCCTTAAAGCTTGCTAGTCCTGGGTATAACATCACACACACTGAGGTAATCACCACTACCCTAATCTGACACAAATCTAAACCCTAATTTGACACAATGTTTCTCACTTTGATGGTGGCTTTCTGAAACAACACAAGAGGCCATTTCAATCACAACTCTTCTTTTAAGGTGAAATGAGGCTGGTCCTCTGGTTTGAAGCGCTTGTTGGGACTGCCATCTTCATTCAGCATGTGGCGTGCTGTGTAGCCCACAATGGGATATTTAGCTTTGTAGGTTCCTGTAAATATACGGTCCAGAGACTGTAGCTGTTCCTTTGTCAGACCAATCTGGCAGATAGTGAAAGAGACAGAGTGAGTATGTCTGAAAAATAAAATGGCACGTTAAAACAAGGGTCTTTTACAAGAACCACTAGACAAATAAACAAAAAAGGAAAAACATTTAAAGAAACTAGAGGTGGACAAGCCAGCTTGAGGAATCGTGTATCCCACCTGACTGTGCTCTTAATACTTTTTATCTCACTTATTAACTCATCTACCTGGCTGCAGAGTTGAGCTATAGAATCTGTTGGTTCAGTGTATTGGCTGGAACAAATATGTGGTAGGAATTTTACTTTTTGAACATAGTCCACCTCTGGAACAAAGAAATAGTAACTTGAGAAGCAGCTTACAGTGTCATGTGTCAAATCTGCTGGGTCAAGGGACATCTTTGCAACAGCCCTTGTAGAATCTTTCCCCACCAAGGCATTGTATGGTGCACCCTTGCCATAGAACTCTATTCAAGGTAACACTGTATTAGCTTTAGAAGTAGGTTCTCATTAATATTCCCTTTACAATCCTGCTGGTACTATAAGTATAAGAAATCTCAAAAAATTGCATACATACAGCCCAAAATGTGATTGGATTCTTATGCCGCCCTATAAACATTTGCAAAATGTAACATTCACAACAAGTAGGCCTATACACCAAATTCTATTGTTATTTACTGTCCCGTCTCAGTGGTTTGGTCTATACAGATACTATATAGATGGTCTATATAATAAACCCATGTTCTTCTCAGTCAGAAGTGACAACTGTTGTCTTCCTATCCTATCGATTTGTGTCCTGTCTTCTCTCATGGCACTAATAAAGTTATGGATCACTGAACTGTTAGTCTAAAAACGAAACGGCATCTACACAAGAGAAATGCATGGCAGACAGGTTGCAGAGAGCCAACTAGGTAGTGGTAACTTTGGCGGCTGTTGGTCTTTCAGTCATCTCCCAATATGAAAACAGTACGTTGGCAGACCTTACCTTTTCCAGTAGTTACATCGAACACTACGCCTTTTACAGCCATGTAGATAGGCTGCCCATCCTGTATCGACAATGCACAACACTCATTCATATTCGAAATTAAGGCTATAGCTTATGTTAGACTGATATGACAATATAACTCAATTACCCGACTTCCATCGTACATCTCCAACTCTTCTTCGGTGATCAGCCGCACGGGCTTTAAGATCTTTTTTTCCTTAACTTTCGTGTCACTTGCTAAGCAAACAAGTGCACATGCTGAGACCAACATAAATACTTGTTTGCACTGCATTTCAACTTAAATAATAAGTAAAAGAATATCTACAATTTAGGCTACTCATGCGGATAAAGTGCAACCTGTTAAAAGACGTTCTTAGAAGGACTTTGCCTGTACTGAATGGGCTCTGGGTTTCCTGCTTCCGACAGCTTGTCTCTCAGTGCCTCGCTAGCGCCTCCAACTGATTTGGGGTCAGCTTAAAATGACGAGCTTAGCGAAAATAGATTTAGGCAACCACATTTTTATCAGAAAGACTGATCCTAGGTCAGCTACCGGCTATTAGTACAATCTGGAACAGTTACGTACTTTGGTTCTAGCAAACGATTTAATTGATTTGATAAGGCTGCGGTTTGGATGTTTTACAATTTGTCCTACAACAGGTCTTTCCAACTATTCTAAAAAAAGTTCGGATTTGCAACCTTACCAAATGTATTTATAGTATTTCTCTTACCAACACAGCATTATATTTAAAAAATACTACATAAAAAAGGCACGGAAATATCACGGCAACACACACATCGAAATTACCCCACGGCGGGGACATGAACGCTGCGTCAATGCATCCAACATAACTTCTTAAGTGTGATGTCACATTCCAGTCACCGCAGGAAGCAGGATCTTCGTGAATAGGATACACACCACCTCCTAGTCGATACTACCTGTTTTCCACAAAATTTAAGTTTGTGAAGTTATGGCACAACAACACCAATGCGTAATGCACAATTTATATTTCAGTGGGCTATAGTTTTCAGACCAGCGAAAAGGAGGAATCACTTCGGCACAAGCTACAATGCTGAAACGAGAAATATCTCGGTCTTATCAAGAGGTACGTGTAGGCGAACGTTGGTGGGTAAATCGTGTCCCAATAATTTTACACAATAATGACCATGATTTTACTAGAAATCTTCTATTTTTAAGTTGGAAGGGACTGGAGCATGGCTTAGATTCAAGGAGTTTTAACACAAATGCCAACATAGGTCGGTCATGTGATGCGGCAGCTGACACGAGAAGTTTTCCACTTTACTTTCAGAGCATTTGTGAGCACTATTTTACTTTTGATATCTGCCTGTCACAGCGTATCTGCACTTCAAATAGCCGGAATTAGTTTCAAAACGATTCGTCCGGGCACAGTTGTTCTACTATATATATATATATATATATATATATATATATATATATATACAGGGGCGAATCTAGACCATTTTTAGGGGTGCCAAGGCACCCCTGTGAAACTGCTCGGCACCCCCTGGCTCAGTGCAAAATGAATAATATATTATGAATAATAATAGTGTTGTGTGATAAGCACTGGGGGCCGGGCACCCCTAAAGACCAGATGCTAAAATCGCCCCTGTATGTATATATATATATATATATATATATATATATATATATATATATATATATATATATATATATATGCGCCATTGTGAATGTGTACTACATGTGCATCTGTCTGTAGAAATTGTGTCAGCGGATGAAAGTAGAATGTGTATAAATGGCTTATATGTTTTTGATAGTTTAGTGACGACGATGGTGCAGAGCCCACAGAAGCTTATCAGCATTGTGCAGACGACAAGGAGGAGGAGGAGGAGGAGGCATCCCAGGCCAACGGGTCTGCTTTGCCTGGTTTGTATCATCTGCTTCAGACACATGCTATAATGGATCCTAAAGTTGTCTGTTTCACATTCATGACGACAAATCAATGACTAATTGCTTTTGATAACTCACCAAATTAGATCCTACGGTTCTTCTCTTTTACAGAGGATGATCCCAGCGAGACTAGCCCCATACTGGCACTGAACAAGAACTGTCTGAAAAGCTTCTTCTCCTTTATTCTTATCCTGATATACCTTTCCCTGACGGGTGTTGCAGCGTTTTTAGCTTACCAAACAATCAGTGACTTCATGGAGAAACTACACCACCCTGTTATGTCAGTCCGGTACAAAGAAGTAGATGAATTTGACCCCCCAGGTGGGTTCAAATATCCATTAGTAATAAAGGCCATGTCGTTGTAAAATCAGTCACAATCAAGTGTACCAATTTAAAAACTAGTATTTTTAATGTTAAAAAGCCATTACAATGTGTGTGTATATATATATATATATATATATATATATATATATATATATATATATATATATATATATATATATATATGTTTCTTTTGACACGTTGTCATTGTTCATAATGTTATATTACACAGAGCACAGTGTACAATACATTGTAATTTTGGGTTTGTTTTTACGTTGATGGTGTATTGGAATTAGGTATTGCTCTCTATCCTGGAACGGCCAAGTTGTTAAGCTGCAGGCATCATTACCACGATCACATTCCTCCACGGACGTCTCTGGGAGAATACAAAGACTTGGACTGCATAATGGACATGGTCAACTACACAGATCCTTACTCTAACCAAACAAAGGTGATAACTGTTGTCATGCTTTGGAATAATTCTCCAGTAAGAAATGACTGACTGTAAAGCCCCATTCCAACCAAGAACTATAACTACAATAATAACTATAACTATACCTTTGCCAAAATGGCTCTCATTTTTATGAATGGTACTTTTCACATATCAATTATTATGACAACAACAGGCTGAATCATATCATTTTCATCACTTTCACAGCAATTTAAACTATAAAAACACTGTCAGCCGTTTGGAATTCATTAGAACGTATGGGATGGCATGTTGTTTCAGTTGTTTACACTTAAGATGAGAATTGTGATGAAAATCTTGTTCTTCTGTGTTATATCGTTATAGTTATTATTGTCGTTACAGTTCTGGGTGTGAACGGCTGGTAGGCGGCTGGTAGTCTTTCAATCACGGGATGCTGGTCAGTAGAATCAATTGTGGCCCACACCTTTGCCTTTGAGTCGGCCCACTCTTGGCTGGATCCCTGGCCCAGAATGGCTCCACACACTGTACATTGACTCCTATTAGTTGTTTTGGCTTAGATCTGGCCAACACACTGTGAATCTGATATGACTGCCATCTGAGTGTCACCTGGGTGTCACCTGGGTTCCCGGCACACCTATTGTGAACTGACTCTAATTGGTTCTATTGGGCCAGGACTAGCCCACTAAGCCCACGAACTGTGAAGTAACTATTTTGGCCTGATACTGGCCAATATACAGTGACATGCTTTTTTATGGTTTTATGTATTCATGTTTTTTAGTATTATAAGCTGTTAATAATAAGCTTATGTTGCCTTGCGTAGAAGAATTACCACCATAGCCATTTATGAGAAAATTCTTTTTCTAGAAATTTGTGTTAACCTGTCATACCAGCTGGGAGTCTTCTCTAGAGACTCTCGGTGGCAAGCAGAGCAAGGTTGCTAAGTTGGCTTTGGCCCATTGTGTTACTTACACTTAGCCAATTAACCTTGTTGCTACTAGGAGAGCTGAAAGGAACGACCATTATTCCCTACATTTTTAACTTAATCAATGTTAGGTGTTGATCTGCGCTGTTCTTGAATTAAGATTTTCTCCTGGTAAAGAAGACTAACAAATGGCTTTGCCAAAATCAAATTAACAATGCTAGCCACCATAATGCACAGCTTTCTTGCTAGCTGGCTAGTTCCTCTCCCTCTACAGTCTCAAATAAAAGAACTTTTCGAACTGAAATGAAAACAGGCAGCAACCTAATAACACTATATTTACACTTCATTTACCAAATTATATACAAAGAAACTAGTAAATGGCAGGCAGTAAGAATTCTCACGACTTCCCTAATCACAAATCCACATAAGACTGAGCACGAAATCCGCCTATATTTTTTTAAAAGTTGTCAATCAAAACAAGTCCAGACAGTTTAACAGTTCCTCCAATCACCACACAGAGCCTCAGCCTCCTCTCGAAAAAAGTTCAGCCCACCCTTTCCATTCACTCCCAGTGAGGCTGGGCCTCCCTGGAAGTGACAATTTTTCAGTGTTGGACCAATAAATGTCTAGCTTTTTGGCAGTGAAGGTGTATTCTCAACGAGTACCATTGAAGTCCATTGAGGCTGGACTGGATCATGCTGTTACTATGAAGAAGAAACACTGTGAACTGCGAAAACGTATTGCTAAACAATTTTGCAAATCGTACAGTAGCCTACAAAGAAGTAGTAAACTATTTTCTCCATGATTTTTTGGGGAGGCAGAGCCTCCCTTGTTGTCTTAAATTAATCGCCTCTTGTGTGAACAGACCTTAAATCGTACTTGTAATGTGTTTACTACAGAGACAGGCCTTGGTGATACAGGGCCCCACTGATGTCCAGAACCGGGAGCTCATTTTTCTGCAATTCAGTCAGAATGAAACTCAGGAGGATTTTAGTGCCATCAGCTACATGCTGTTTGCCAGATACAATGACCTGTCCAGAAGGTATGAGGGACATCTTATGTGCTCTCAATTAATTGTTTATGTTATGTGAAACACACGCACACGCGCGCGCACACACACACACACACACACACACACACACACACACACACACACACACACACACACAGGTCCATTGTCATGAACTCTTCATGATTTTGGTTTTGTACATTACCACAATAACTTTGAAATGAAACAGTTAGGATGCAGTTAAAGTACTTTTTGCTTCAGTTCAGTGGGTTGGAAAAATAATAAATATAAAAATCTATAGGATATAAAAATATCAGGAACTGTAGGAACCTCTGGGGCTAAAAGCAATAGGATAAAATAATATATTGAAAATAAAAATGGTGTTGGAAAATCGTTGGCAAGCAATGGCTTTATGTCATGAAAACCACAATTGTCCTTACTCTGTTCTCTATACGCGTGCTTCAGAAACAGTTTAATGTTTTGCATACTCAAGGATGTCTTATTTCTTTAATTGTTTTGACAAGGTGAGAGAACAGAGGAATGAGGCCTGATGAGCAGGAAAACATCCTATGTGGAAGTTTTTTTGTGAGGGAGGTGCTTCATGGTGACAAGGATGACTGATCCTCTGGGAACCTTGCTTGTGCAATCAAGGACACCTCATTTTATATGTACGATCGTTTTTGATTCCTCTGAGCTCAAGCCATTCCTTTCTTGCTTTTCTTTGCGGGAGGAGGCACTAGGAACAAGGAAAGGGTGGATGAAAATATTCTTTTTTGCTTTAAAAAACTGATAACTTTTGTTTTTTGGTGAATGTTTTGGGTCATCTGTATCTGTATCAACTTGGCAGACATCCCAAGTCTACGTCGACGTCTGGGAGTCTCCAGCATTTGAAAAGCAACTCTCGGATGCCCGCAAGTAATACAAAATTTCTTTAGCTAATTAGGGCAAGTGACAGATTCACCAAGTGACAGACAGAGTGGGGGAGAGTGTTAGCTGCGTTGTTGACCTCCCTGAAGTGAGTTTCTGCAGGTTGGGATGTCTGACTTGGCTGGATTTGAGCAGTGTGTTTCTGTGCACTTCAGAATTCATTTGACTGCTTCTGTGACGTCACCATTAAACATCAGTGACCCAGTGCCACTGGCAGTAATGGATGTCCAAGCCATCATACTACCTCAACTTTGTTTTACAGATCAACATAGTATGCTTTGGATCGTTCATGCTTTCTTCACACTTTGTTCTTATCATTCTGATAGAAATTTTTTTTTAGTTCAAAGAATTCTGTTTTTTGTAATTTTTGGTCTTTATCGTGCACCCACCTTTATTGTTAACTTGGGTATTAACATGCCTAAGCCCTGGAGAGTGTTCTTAACTCGAATGTTGTGATGGTGGTTTTCTTAACTATGGAAATTAATTATCAACGACTTGTCTTCCATAGATTCCCATGTCTCAGTTCACTGGAGCATTCTTTTTTCCTAGAGTGTACCAAACCACAGAAGTTGCTCTTTTAACTCTTTGGTTTTTTTATGGCTTTGCATCCTAAGGATTGCCTGTTTTGCACACAGGGAGAGGTATTATGACTGTGTGTTGTGGGTTCACAGCAAAATCTACCATATGCCACACCACACCTTGAATCAACTTCATCTGCTAAATTGATGGTAAAACAATGAAGGAATTACCCACATCTATCCATAAAATAGCTTTTTAGTTGATTGTCCAATTACTTTTTCTCCCTTTAAAAAGGCTGGTATTAGTTGTGAATATTCTCAAATTAAATATAAAATTCTTCAGGTCATATCCATATTACTTATATGACTAATTTGAATATGTTTCAACAAACAGGCAATTAAGCAAAATCTGTCAGTGTCCAAATATGGACCTAACTGTAAATACTGTACTTCCCAGTGATATAGAAGAAAATATGGGTAATAATGCACACAGTAGTAAAACAGTGAATAAACATGCATATCTTTAACATTACCATAAAATATATTACCACCTATATGCTCTTTTACATGCACATATACCCTTCACCACACCACTGGTTGTTCTGTGTTGCATAAATACAGTATAATGATTTTGGCGGGTGCCTGTTGCAGCATGGACAAGGAGAAGTTCATGAGGGAATGTGAAACGAACTACTCCATGTGGACTTTCTCAGGAGGATTTCGGACCTGGGTGAAGATGTCTTTAGTCAAGACGTCGGGGAGAAATGAATCTGTGGAATTTCGCCAAGAGGTAGCATCCTGTTATGTTTAAGTGTTTAAATGTTTTCTGATACCCCCCAAATAGGTTTCTAACTGCTTGTGTTGTTTGGTTGTAGTCTAGTGTTGTGAAATACAATGACCGAAGACCAGTTGCCGAGAGAACAAATGAACTTTTCTTTGTCGTGTTCCAATGGCGGGATCCATTTATACAAGAAGTGAAAGACGTAAGTGACACCGATGCCAACCTGTCTTGAATTCAGAGCACAGTTATTGTTTGTCTAAGACTAAAACTGTTTTTTTTTTTTTTGTTGTTGTTTTTTTTTTTACAGATAGTCACAGCCAACCCTTGGAACACATTTGCTATTCTTTGTGGAGTCTTCATGGCTCTTTTTAAAGCTGCTAACTTTGCAAAACTCACTATTCGTTGGATTGTGAAAATACGCAAGAGACACAAGAAGGGGAAAAGAAGTAGGGAGCTAAACCAAATAAGCTGAATTGTTACCAGAGAAAGGGCACTGTATACCAATCCAAGACTCAATTAAGATAAGATGAAGTCACTATTGATCAGTCATAGATTGTTTATTTACTGTGAATATGAATGATAGCCTAGACTACTGCCTTAGATTTACATTTCAGTCCCAGTTTGACATTTTCAAAGATCATGTTAATATGCATAAGCCTGTATGCCTAATTCCATAGGCCTATTTCAGTACATTACTTTACATGACCATTTTATCAGCATACTGACACAAAAATCTTGAAATGAAGATTAAGTTTTTTATTGAAAGGGACTACTGATCATTTTTGTGAAAATCTTTGTTACTGAATTTGCATTAATTATGTTGTAAGTTAAACATAGTTGTATGTTTACACTTGAAAGCTGCCTCACTGAACATAATGTGGTATGTGTTGTTTAAAAATAACAGCAACGTTTTAACTTTCTATACTGAGGTGTAAATTTGTCACTTGCCAGTGAAGATACAAGTCACTGATTTCACTAACCACAACAAAACATACTCTGTTGATAACAGTAGTCGCATAATATGACTGTAAAAGAAACTACCATTTCACAAAAGGGATTCCTATTTATTTCAATGATACTGTCGTGAAAAACGTTGTTCCCCGTCTTATCTAATAAAACAACACTAGTCAGTGTGATTTTTGTTTGGTTTTTTTTTAAGTGTGTGACCATCGTTTCCATACATTGGCATAATAATTTGGTTAGGCAACAATTCAATTCAAGTGAGATTTATGTTTCTACAACTGTTTTTAAACTGAGACTAGGCCCATCTCCTTGGGATGTGGAATCTTTCTAAAACATCGGAAGTGAGGAAAGCGTATTTGCTAGGTAACCGCAGCATCGACGCAAATAGCCTGCCCACCTAGCTAGCAAATCGGGTCCTTTTGTTGGAGTGCGCTTTACTATGATTGGGATAGACTGGTGTAGGCCTAATTCGATGGAGCTGTGCAGTTGTACTAAGGTATTTCGTGATTTTGTATTTAAAGGGCTACTGTGATCAAAACGCCAAATGTGGCCAATGTAGCCATGCTAGTGTTCATGTGCTATGATCTGTCCGTCAGTCGTTTAACATTAAGCTAAGCTGAGCTAAGGAAAACAGCTAACATTAACACAGATCAGTATCGGGATGTTCACCACATAAATACATTTGAATGTTACTTTAAATTACATTGCATACTTTGGGTCACAGCACAGACAATGATTTTTATTTTAATTTCTGTATTTTCAGCTAAATAAGCTGCAACATGCGGGCTAAAACATCTGCCCGCTGTGTTGTTGACGTCAGTGCATGGCGTTTAACTTCAGGTCCTTACACAACGTGAGCTACCTAGTTTGGGCTGGGAAACGTTCTGGTAAATCAAATTATTTAGAGTTGTACAGAGTGAGTAATCTAGTTTGTTCATACGACACCCCGTGAATTTTGCCGTAAATGAAGTAACATTAGCCTATCCCTAACCCATTAGCTAGGTAGCGAACCATATGCTAATGTCTTTGCAAAGTATGAAAAAGTTATTGGTTAGACGTGCACGGCCTCGCGCTATTAAATTTCAATTGTGATTCGTGTTTGCAAGCAACCTTTGTAATGCCTTGTCGTAAAACCGTCATTCTGTATGGCCAAATGACTAACAGGACGAGACCACTCTCTTGCTTTCGGCTAGCTAACATGGCAAGTGAAACACTTTACACTTTTTCAATCAGATAATGGGCAGCGTGTACTAGCGTAGCGTGCATTAAACTGCAGTTTTACAGTTGTAATTAGGCTACATCGACGTTCCAGGTTGAGGTCTAACGTTATAGGCATGTAAGCGTACCTCCTGATACATATTGGTCTTTGTGATCTTCCCTGGCAGTTTCTAGACACAGTTCACCCTTAAGCGCATTGGTTGTGTGCCTGGGAAGGTAGTTCAACGCTGCTGGTGCCCCTAACAAGAGAGTTAGCCTAATATAATAAATGTTTGTGGACGTTCTTGTTCTCTCTCTTACGCTATGGTGTCCTCGCCATCATACGCAAACGACATCATTAGCCACGAACAAAAAACAAACAGGTAAATAAACTTAAACTTACTGGTGCCCTACTTGGACAGATAGCCTAAACGCGGGATGTAACACAACCCCTTTCTCTCGCACAGCACTGTACCATTTCTGGGGTCAGCTGAGGAGTATTTCCTTTCATAGTGTTCAGAGGGCAGCAGGACTCGCCTGCATGCCAGCCATTCCCTCTGGTGTGGGAAGGGTGCTGGGCATCAGGATCTCGCCTCTCATCATTCCAAAGGGCTGTAAATAACTGTCATTGTCGTTGCTGGGTGTAGGGGCAGACTCCCTGGTTGGCAGGGTTTGATTTATGTGCAGTTTATTTTGTTTTGTTTTAGTTTGTGATTAGTGAAGATTTTAGTCCAACTCGTTGTGCACATTGTGTCCTCACTCCCATTGTGTTCTCACTCACTGCAAATTATATTTATATATTCTGATGATATTTTGAGTAAAGGATAGCCGGAGTTGTGTTTATCTGTCAAGCACAGCTCTACATGTGTTAAGGGTTTTTGGAGTAAAGTACATCTAGTCCTATTCAATTACAAGTAGCATTACGTCTCACCTTTTCATCATGTAGGTAAACTGATGACATGATTTATCCTCCTTTTGAGGTTATACAACACATGCGTGTAAGTTTCCAAAACTGGTCTTGAACTTGTTCAGTCACAACACCGCCGAGGCAAAGGCCAGCCTTTGGCCAGAGTGCTGCACTATCAGCAAGCCTGAATTAACCCGCAGTCCAGAATGAAAGCTCCAGAGGGATGCCACACTTGTTATTTTGCAGGTGGGGGATGGTCATGTCCAAGTCCTACTAATGGAGTTTGCAGTCTCCTATAGAGTTGATTCTTTTTACCCTATCATAGGGGGTATTCCAGAGAGCATGTTTAGTGACCTGGGTATGTTCACTCAAAAGTGTCAGACTAGATCTACATACTGAAGTGCTCTATGGCTTTATTGTGCTAGACGAATGAAGCCATAACATCATTTTGTTCCTTCTGAGATTTACCACTTGAGTTACCTAAGCTGGGTTAGTCATTAAATCACCTTCTTGGAAAAAGCCCTCTGGCCCTTTGGTAAACCTGATGTGAGGCAGTGTTTGTATGTGTACATGGTCAACAGTTATTCATCGCCCGGGCATCTTGCTTTCTCCATTTTGCTTGTCTCTCTAGATTAGTTTTTCCTAGGTATGGGCTGACCACAAAACCTGGCTGCCACCATGGGAAAAGAAAAGAAGTGCATTCTTTGTGAAATTGTTTGCAGCTCAAAGCAGGTAAATCAAGCCAGACATATTTTGGGGAAAGGCTTTGTGTGTGTGTGTGTTGAATATGACCATTTCTTTGGAACATTACCTATCTATTTGCCTTGTGACAACATGCAGGAGCTACCTACTGTTCAGCAGGTTTCAGCACTATTTTCTGAGAAGGCTTCCTGTTATGTCTCAGAGTGTAATAACACATAGGATCACTAATTTTCCATGTTTCTTGCCTTTTAAGTAATCGTAAACACATAGGCCTACTACACAAGTTCAGAACATAACATTAAAATTGTTGACAAGGATTTTTGCCTTCATGAAGTGTGCCCTTGTCTGTAGGATATGGATGAGCACATGAGGAGCATGCTGCATCACAGAGAGCTGGAGAACCTGAAGGGCAGGTGAGTTGCATGACATTACATTACATTACATTAAGTAGACCCTTTTATCCAAAACAACTTATAATAGAGGACACAAATCAAGCTGCAGTTATGTAGAGGAGATGGGAGTACGTAAAAAGCTAAACAGAGTAAAGGCTCCATTATTCAGGCTGTGTGCACGAGAAAGTTCTGTCACTGATGCGCACGACCCTTGTGCTCAACACACAAGCCTTGTGTGTCAGAGGAGTGACACATGACTGAATTGCAGGTTTACATTGATTTGGGAATTAAACTGATAAATCTGAAAGGTGTTGTGTCAGTGTGTATATTTACTGTGTTTTCAGCTGTAAAGGACTTTGAGTGATGGTAGGATGATTGGATAAGACAAAATAAGTTAGCTTAATGAACCAATTGCAGGCTTGCACCTATGTTGGTTTGTGGATAAAACTGAACAAAATCCTAAATGTTTTTGGTCAGTTTTTGTATTTCTTGTGAGTTTCCAGCAATATTAGCCTATTTGTAGCAATGGAAAAGACAGGTTTAGGCTAGTAGTTACTAGGCCAAAGTTAGCTTAAACCCACACTCATCATTGCCTATAGTTTTTAATGGGTTTCTTCGTGCGCTGTGCATGCAAGCAAAAAAAGAGGTGCACAACAGCCAGACATGCACTTAAAGACGGCACACCAGATGTGTAATGACATCATTTTGACGTTACTTTCTCATGCAACACGGCGAGTATAAACCTAGCTTTAGTTCAGGCAGAGTACAGGACAATTCTCGTAAATGGAGATTAAGGGTTAAAGTTGTTAAAAAAGGGAAGTGTCTCTGGAAAATATGGGTCTTTAAGAGTTTCTTGAAGTTAGAGACGGATGACCCTGTTCTTGTAGCAGCTGTTAGCTTGTTTCACCATTGTGGGACCACAAAGGTGAACCGAGGATTTACTGTGCAAACTTTGTTAGGATGTTAGTGTGTTTTATTTGCAGTTGAAATGGGTTTTCCAAGTTGAGGTTCTCAACCCTTGGAAATCAAAAACTTCTCAGAGAAACACAAGGGACCAAGAGTTCACAATTCAAGAAGGCTGCTCAGTGTATGGACTGTAGTGATTTCTTAATTTTATAATATTTCAGCATCAATCCTGTTGCTGTAATCAGTATGCCTGTTGCTACTGTCTTGATATGCATGAAATACCATGTAATGTGGAATTTATCAGGTGGTGCTGCTAAAATTGGCTGGTCATTTGGTCACTGTTGCTAAAAACATATACCGCGGAACACGTTCACTCAACTCTAATTCGATGTCACCCTTACCTCTGACACACCTAAAGACGAACAGGCAATTGAGGCTACGTTTACATGAATTAAACAAAATACCAAGAGTTCCCAAGTATTACAGGAGTCTTGGTAGACCATTTACAAATCTTGACATTAATGCTTTCAGGAAGAAGTAAGGTGATTTGGTGTTTTGTAAGTGTAATTGGCGTTGTCTTGTCTTTGGTAATTCTGCTTTGTCGTATGCTTTGTGGAATGTGAAACACTATGAAGCACGTGCTGCTGGACACGTGTCTCATTGGATATTCAAGAAATAAGCCTGGGCAGCTGTCTTTGCTCGAGCTTATATATAGGCACTATACTCTTTGAACAACAGGCATCCAATACTCGTGACAACTGGGTATCTCAAATGTCCATTAGGGAGGTCATTCACAAGTATTTGAATAAGAGAAATGTCATGATAAGATGTGTGTGAGTATGATAGATGGGGTGTTCAGTTATTGTAAAACTGGGCACAATTAAATCATTTGAAACAAATGTCATTTTAATCTACTGCAATACCTGTAAGAGCAGAGAAATAGGAAGCTTCTAAACAGCTGCACCATTATTTTACAAATAGGAGAACTTATGAAATTATTTTTTGTATATTTGAACCAGGAAGGTGGGACTTAAGATTCTTAATTTAGATACTTGGATACTTATTTATACAGAAGGAAATTAAGGTAACCAGCAGCCTGGGTTTCCTGAGAACAGGCATATGTGACAGACATTCACATAGACACACATATTCACAAAACCCACTTAGAACACCTAAGCTATAAGATGATTACAGATACCAGTGTGTATAGTTGAGTTATCGCAAACTGTTGAATACTGTTAAATACTGGGTGATAGTTTGAGGTGGTATTCACCTTAAGACCATAATTTCATAACATTTGATTGAGAGTACAACAATGGTAGAAAAACAAACACTGCAGAATAGGCCAGGCCAATGGACAGGAATTGCAGTGGGCTTGGTGCCATGACACACTTTTCAGAGAGCCACTCTGGCAGATAGCAGAATTCCCTCATCACTGCACCAGAGTGGCACTCCGGAGGGGAACGTGAGAAGGGCTGGGTTTAGAGGCTGTTGGTGCAGCTGCAGCAGGCTCAGATTCCAGCTAATGTCGGATTGGCTGCTTCTTCCTAAAGCTGTCCTGGAGGGAGGGGGGGGACAAGAGTCAGAGGAGAAAGATTAGCAGACAGTGCCTCTCAGCAGCTGTCAGAGCCAGGCGGACACCACCATGAGCGCGTGCTAGAGCTCTGGTCCCCGGCTGCCAGACACAGGCCTGGGCACCACCGCACTGCCAGGCAAAGAGCGGGTCGGGTGCTACGCTGCTGCAGTAGGCGCGGTCTTTGCTCGACACCCCAACGTGAGCCAGGCATGAAGGCTGCCTCTTGGTGTTGACCTCACCCCGCCACTCTGGAACAAAAGAACTTCATTAGATCAGGAAGACCCATCTCTGTTTTTTTTTCTTCAATTACATTTTTTGGCTTTTGTTATTTTTTTATTTTTAAAATAAGTGTATTTGCCTCCTGATCTCTTTGAAGGAAGATTTTTTTGGTTTGATTTTTTTAAATGGAAAATGTGAAGTGTTTCTTGACACAATTGTGAAGAAAGTTATCTTGTCTTTAAAAAAAAAATCTCTCAATTTTATTTTCTTTGTTACTTTTGTTTATGTATTGGCTGTTTGACAAGCCAAGAAAACATAACCGTACCTGACGAGAGCTGTGGGGAAAAAAGAAGTGGCTAGCCATCATGCCTGAAGGTTGTATTGACCGCCCGCTGTCTCCCTCCGTCCCCAGGGACTCTGGCCATGAGTGTCGGGTGTGTGGAGTGAAGGTGGTGGCACTGACTGACTATGCCGACCACATCTCTAGCCCCGTCCACAAACAGCGTGTGGAGGCTCACGAGCAGCAGAGCAGAGCCAGCGACCAGGAGGAAGAGTATTTCGACAAGGAGTTGGTGCAGCTCATAGAGAAACGCAAGGAACAAATAAGGTAGAGTGCCTGAGTGTTTGATTCTGTGTTTACTTGTTTCATTTTTTTTATCGTAGAACACATTGAATATGTTGCATGTCTTTGTCATTCATAGGTTAAAATGTACATCCATTCTACAGTTATACTGTTATTTTGTGTCCCAGCTAAGGTGTGATATAGAAACAAGCAGCCCCCTCTGTACAGATGAAAACAAAGAGTTAACAAAGCTGTGGCTGATTCTGTGCTGTCTTGTGGCTGCGCTGGAAGTTCCTGCATGCGTCATGGTGCTCAGTTCTAAATTAGACTGTGCCGCAAAACAGGGCCGTCGCTGGAGTTAGATGTCAGGTGGTGCGAGACGAGCCTAAAACAGCCATGACTGCTTGCTCTCAAAGCCTTTCTATACATATCATCTCACCTTTGGTATGTGAAATGGGTTCTGTGCACAATATTATAAAGACTTCACTCAACTAAATTCTTATAGCGGGAGTAAGCAAATAACCTCAGCAAACATGTAAATGTTAACAAAGAGAAACCAGTTAGGGTTCAGAACATTAAGTTTAAGGTCAGTCTATTTTTCACTGGAAAGGTTCAGTGCTGATCTTGATCATTGCCCATGTGGGCACCGAAACACTGGTTTACAGGGTTTGTGAGTTGACAATTAGGGTATTAGCACTACACCATTGCTTTTACTTGTGGTATAAGTGAAAGCTGCATTTGGCAGAGAAAGTTGTTCAACATGCCATGGTGGTGGTGGGGGAGGGTAGGGATTTGGTGTGATTGTCGAAAACAGAAGTTTGGTTGCAGCTGCTGACTTGTCACATGCCAGAGTCTGCCCTTCACTGCTCAGCCCCACGAGGTCAGAAGCTCCTGCCAATGGCACATGGTTCACTTTTATTCTTCTCCTCTATATATAACACTGCAAACACAACTTCTGTTATTAGCAGTGTTTCTAGCAGAAGATCAAATTTGTTTCTCTAGGAAAGACTGTGTTCCAGAGATGTAGCCTTTAGTAGGTCCAGTTGGTGTGCTGTGTTATCTGTACAGTTTATCAAACTTTGATGAAAATTAATCCCAAAATCACAATAAAACTGGTAATGCAGTTATTTCATTGCTAAGGCTGTAATGAATCTTACAAATTTTAACTCTATCCCGATGGCTAATTTTGTTACATCTAGGGTTGCAAAGGGGCGGAAAATTCCCAGAAAATTTCCAAATTTCCATTTCCAAACTTTAGCTAGCACTAACACATTTTGCGGTAGTAGCACCATGATGAGCTAACTTCTTCAATGAAATGTTGAAAATAGCTTACATTTAGCAAATCTAGTTTACCAGTAAGCTAGCACTAAATTTAGATTTCTCTAATGAAATGTTCCTAGATAGCTTACATTTAGCATATCTGGTTTCCCAGTAAGCTAGCACTAGCACATTTTGCGGTAGCTAGCATTATAAGCTAACTCTTTCAATAAAATGGCGCAAATCTAGTTTAACAGTGAGCTAGCACTAGATTTTTCTACGTTTCTACTTTAATATCATAGCTCAAATATCATCTACCTCATGATATCTGCAAAACTTACATGACTGACTGAAATTTGTGGCCTCAGTAGTCTGTATTTGTTGTGAGCTCAGAAAAGTAGGTTTAGCTCATCAGAATTGTAGAAGTGCATGTGATGGAGGAATGCAAAATGCATGTAGGAGGTGTGGCCTTTGTCCTGTGTCCATATGAGTGAGGAACGGCATACTGTACACAACTTTATGTACATGCATTCGATTATTTTAGCCATTTTTCTACCAACTATATTGATGCCCCTAACCTTTAACTTTGATAATTCCCAGTTAATTCCCAAAAATCCCCATTGAATCCCAAAAATTACCATGGAAAGTTTCCAACTTTGAAAATTCCTGGAATTTTGCAACTCTAGTTACATCCGTGATTTTTACTAGCCTGGCTAACGCGACTTATCAATGCTCTGCAAACATTGGTCTGGCCAAGCTGTGTTAAACCCATTTCTCAGAGGGCGGGCTTAACTCACGGGTGTGAAATGCCTGTGTTTGCTACTGGACGAAGCTTCGACCAATCACATTAGTGTCCATGTATAAGACGGAGAATAGTAATGTGCATATGAGTAAACAAAAACGTAACTGCACAAAAGCTCGAAATTCCATATGCTATCGCTGACAATGTAACGTGCAGCTATTTTGTCAGTGAAATAGCTCCACAACTTTGCAAGATATTACTGTGTTGTTCTGCTATTTACATACTGTAAACTGGGTTGACTTGGCAACACTTACCATTTATAAGTCAGATGAACCTCGTCGACAACAATACCAAGGAGATTTTCTTTGTAGACTTTGTTGGCTAACATGTTCATCCATCTTCCAAAACAGCAGCTACAGCTGCATTGAAATCTTGTCGTTGCTCCACGTTCGCCATGTTGACAGTGACTGAGGTAGATTTCCGGTCGCTAAACTACCGCGTCATTGCCTTTTTGAAATGCTAGATTTTCATTGGTCCCAGTTTCTCTGTTAATGTAGAAACGGTGTAGAATGGGAGCTTGGCCAGACTGACTTTGCAAGCGAAATTCAAATGCAGCGGCACAGGAAGTATGGGCGTGCCCAGGCTAATTTTTACAGTCATGACAACCTTTTTATTTGTTTTTGGCCTAACTTAAAGCTAAATTTATAATAGTGGGCTAAAGCTTGATCTTCAAAAATTGCAGCATCTGTCAGAAAATTCACAAGTCCCCCCCCCCCCCACAAAATTATACATCCCTACTGTCTAGTGGCTTTTATAAATGTTTCGTGTTTTTTTTCCACCCAGGATACAGGAAGCTGTGGCCAAACAGGAGCGCGAGGAAGAGGAACGACGGAAACGGCAGCAGCAACAGATGCGTTATGGAACAAAGCCATGGCTTCGCCAGAACCGGGCATCATGGGACTGGACCTTCCCTGATGTGCCTCCACCCCCAAGACTCTGGTGGGGAGACATGTCAAGTTGGCAGAAGGCGTCGGGAGGCAGCAATGCAGACAGAAGCAACTGGAACACCAACAATCACCAACACCAAAGCAGGCTGAACAAAAGTGCGACATGGCATGCGGAAGTGCCACCCAACTTCCAGAAATGGAGCAGAGCAGATTTCTCTGGAGGAAACCAGCATGGTGGCCGGCAGAATGACTTCAGGGGAAATCCTGAGTATCTCAGGGGAAAGGACTGGGGAAGCAGGTATGAGAGCAATAGCAGAGACAACCACGCACTGTGGCAACCATCTAAGCAACCTCCAGAAACAGGACAGCAACCTGACTGCTCCAAGGATCTCTCTAATAAACTCCTTAAATCATTTAGCCAATCAAAGTCAGCACAGTCTTCAGGAAAGAACAACCAGAAGCATGCACGTGGGCAGGATCTCCCAAAGAAGAGTTACCAGAGCAGAGAAAGTTCAAGTGGAGAACGGGATAGGAACAAAGGACCTGGTACTCCAAAGGTAGACAAGCAATATCGTTGGGCACCATACCCATCGTCCAAAGTCAATGACCTGCCACCAACAGTGGATGGTCAGAATTCTTTCGTGGAAAATGACCCAGGCCCCAGTAGTGTGCTCCCAGAGTGGCACTTGCAGTCAGGACAGCAATCCAAGCGTCTGCCCTCAGAACATCACCATGGGGACAAAGACTACAGGAAGTCAAGGCAGAGTTCCAGCCAAAGTGGTGGCAGCACCAGCAGTGAAAGTCCCGGTACTCATTTGATTTGTAACAGCAAGAAGACCGAAAGACCAACAGAGCACAAAGAAAGGGCACTTTTTCCTTCCCCTTACCGGTCTGACCTCAGCCGTGCATCCAGTCAGGACTCGGTCAACCTCAGAATGTCCAGGCATCAGGAGTTGGGAGCCTCTAGATTCACCTCCAGAAATACAGCCTTGGCCGCAGAGCAAGAGAACCTGCTCTCCAATATGCTGAGAAGAGCCAAAGAGGCTCTACTGGACAAGAGACCCCCAGCTGATCCCTGCAGTTCTGAAGAGCAGAGCATCACTGAGACAGCACTGCACATTGAGGAGCCCAACGAGTGTGCATCCAGCACCAGAAGCACCACAGCCGACCACAACCTCAGCAAGAGTGCGGGCAGCCTGGTGGAACTCTGTGTCTCTGAAAGGGATCCCGATGCTGATAGACCTTCACTCAGCACCAGGTATGCCTCGAGCCAGACTGAAAGCCCATTCCTACAGTCTGTGCAAGTTAGTACCTCTACTGCTGAGGATGAGGTGGACGTGAAGGACGAACAAGCTACAACTCTGGCATTGCATGGTGTGGACGAAGGTTTCAGCTCCGATGGTAACACCCATAGGGGGGACGTGAATCCACAGGCAAGCTGTGATGGTGCTGCCGCAGTGCCCAGTCAGAGCAAGTTGGCACTGTCCACCTGCCTGAAGCGGGACTTGGGCCGACACATCACCACCAAAGGGAAGGTCGGTCCAGGGCATGAGCCCAATCTGAACAACGCGCGACGCATTCGCAATATAAGTGGCACACGCAAGCCCGAATCAGAGAAGGACTCGGCCCTGAAGCCTATCCTGAGAGACCTCATCAGTTCCACAGGGTCTCGACGCAATGTCAACTGGGACCAGGTGTATCAGGAGGTCAGCAGGAAGAAGCAGGAAAAAGGCAAAGGTTTACCCAGGTACATAATAGAGGAATCAAATCAATACCAGTTTTGTAAGGTTTATTTATTTTGTTGTATAGTGTAGGCTTGTGGTTCTCAAATGGTCTGGCTTTGAGACCCATGATTTGTTGTCGTCATTAAAGTTGCAATCCGAAGTTAATAAAAAACTTAAAAAATGACCATGAAGGTAGAGCATAGCAATATATCTTTTTATCTACCACATCAGCTGAAGTTTAATGACAGAGTTAGCTACTTTTGGTTTATACATACATAAAAACTATTGACGAGAAATGCTAGTGTTTTGTCTGTTACCATTCAAAGCAAACTTATGAATATTTGTTGAAAGACTCAACTTTCTTTTGCTTTGATTGTTCAGGTTTGGAATCGAGATGGTGTCTCGTGAACAGGAGAATGCCCCCCTGGCTGAGGGAGAAGAGCCACTTTGCGAAGGCTACCACTGGGACTCCCTATTGGATCCCAGCAGCCTGACTCCGCCTTCATCCCGCAAGCGCAGCCTGTCAGAGAGCAGCCTGGCACCCGATCGCGCTCCCACCAACTTGTCACTGTTTTCCCAGGCACCTGGCAATGTCAGAAACCTAGCTAGACCCAGCTGCAGCCAGTCTGACCCAAGACCCAAAGACATCCCAGGACAGAACTTCGCAGAGCTTCCACACGGGCTGCTCCAGGCCTCGGAGGAGACGACTGGAACCCAGGCTCGCGAGTCTGTGGAGGGAGACAGCAGCTGTGTATCTGGGGCCGAGATGAATGAGAGCCACAGTGGAGGGAAAAAGAGAAGAGCCGCAGGGGTGAGTAGAAAAACTTCCACGGTGTTTTTAGCATTTTAGCCAGTGTAACTCATTGGTCACAGATGTGAATGTATTTTTTGTTTTAAGTGTTTTACTCTCTTTTTTTCTCTCTCTTAATAGGAGGTACCCACTGCAGAAATGGCATGTGCTGAGCGAAAGAATAAGAGAAGAAAACTGAAGTGCAAAAAAGGTGTGTTGCTAGAGCAACTTCATTTCAAGTTTGTACTTTATTGTACTGTATTGTACTTTATTATTGCATTATTGGTCGGCGTTCGTTTTTATGCATAGTTATTGTGGGAATCTGTCAATGAGCTGGTGCAGCAGTTTTAGTTTAAAACTTTTACTGACTATACTGACAAGTCTTGAACCTACCCTCACAGTTTGAATGTCTATTTCCCTCTAGAGCGCTCTCATGTGGACCAGCTATTGGCAGTCTCCCTGAAAGAAGAAGAGTTGAATGGCTCCCTGCTTGCAGTGGACCAAAATCTGATTCAGGCTCGTGCTGCTCTGCAGGCTGCATACATGGAGGTCCAGCGCCTCCTGGTGGTCAAACAGCAGGCATGTTTTATTAAGTTAGGGGCTACATATCTTTTTTTTTTCTCTCACATTACATGAAAACTACTTTTTAATTACAATGTTAAGGAAACAAGGGAAGGATGCCATGATCAAGGATAATGCATACATTAGACATTAGCTTTCTAAAAGTTGTCTACTGCTGATGACACAGCAGCATCCGCTTTAGTTAGGCTTAAATGACCTGTTGCTTTGTAGCATACAAGCAATTATGTACATTAAAATATGAATATCCTTTGGAAAAAAGATTATAGAAATGATTGCATCCACATAGACACAGGCGAGTATCTGTATTCATGACAATTCTTTTTTGTTGTAGCCGTTTTCTTCTGCGTCTTATTTTTACCTGTTTAATGGGAACAAGTGTTGATGTTAATGGAAGGCTTGTAGTCTTACTTTACAAGCCTTGTAAAAAATATTTTGTCTTAATTTTGTGATGTCACTTTCAGGTTACAATGGAGATGAGCACACTGAGATCAAGGCGCATCGAAATTCTCAAAGGAATGCAAGGTAAACCTTATGATAGGGGTGTTTTTTAATTTAGCAAATATACATCAGAACCTGGTTGCAATAGGTTAACAACATTGACATATACAAAACATACTTTTTTTCATGTAGATGACCTTCACACAAGTTCACCTCGAAGAGTGAGCACTGAAGAGACTCCTGAAACAGTGCCAACTGCAGTTACCTCCATGGCAACGCCCGCCTCCTCCCCATTCTCCCTCTTGCCTGAAACCCTCACCTTTGGCCAGAGCCAGCCTGTGTGTCCAAGGCGCGCCGCTCCTCCCTCGCCCCTCTCCCCTGCCCAGCCCACCCCCACCACCACCCTCCAGCCTTCAGTGGTCATCAAGACAGAGCCCCTGTCCCCCAGCAATGTCCCGGAAGAGCCTGAGTCAGCTCAGAGCCCTGCACCACACCTCCACAGCACCACGCCAGAGCTCCCTGTCCTTACTGCTACATACTCAGGTATTTGTGGCCTTTTGAAGTTATGTAGTCTTTGTCCTCCATACACCGCTTCAACATTATTGCAGCGTGCGGTCAAACAAGGATTTGATCTATGATCATTATGACAAACAGCAGAGTTCAACACTTGTGTGGGACTGTACTAAAAACAATGAAGTATACACTAATAGGATGCTGCAAGTGAAGTCGAAGATGGTGTGCAGAGGCCTTAAATATAATTTAGTATATCTAATATATTTCAATACAGTATATTTCATATACATCAAAATATTCCATTTACTTGTATAAAATACTTTTAGGACTTTCAGGATGATTTTGTGTTCCTTAAATTGTGTTTTTCTGTCCCCATCAGGTCTAGACCTGGAATCTGCACCAGTCGAGATGGTGGAGCTACGCCAGTCCACCACTGACCTCAGCCCCGCCCCGATGGTCGAGACCTCTGCTGTCTCCAGCCGCAGGAGCTCTCGTATCCTGGAGACTGCCCCGTCTCAGCCTCCACCGCTACTACCCGAAGCCTCCATCTGCTCCCCAGAGCATGCCAAGGCCGTGAAGAAGGTGCGCAAGCTGAAGAAGAAGCGCATGCTACGGCAGGCCCAGGGTACCAGCACTCAGGCCGAGAACAGTGACACGGAGTCAGAGGGCGAGTCTGCGGCATCAAGGATGGTAATGCGTAAACTGAGGCCCCGGCGCAGAGCCAGCGGGTCTCACGTCAGCACCTCCACACCACCCTCTGCTGACAAGCTGCAGGAGGAAGAGGAGGAGGAGAACAACAACAGCGACGGTAAGGTCAAAGGGGAGTCTGCCGAGGGGCTCGACGCTGGGAGAACTTCTCCAGCTCCTGCTACACCGCTGAAGCTGAAGGACTCTGACTCCTCTGAGGTGGAGGTGGTGGAGCTTCGCCAGGCGATGGCGGACGAAGTCATCAGCATTGACATATCTGACCCAGAGGACGTGAACATGGAGGAGGGAGCGACCAAGATGAACTCCCCACCAGACCTAGCGGTGCCTGAAGACTGCACGAAAGAAGAGCTGCCTAAAGTGGCCTGCAACGAGGTGACCTCCACCAGCGAGATGCCGAAAGCCAGCATTGCCGTCAAGACTGACGAGTAAGGCTCATCCAGCATCTTACGTTAGGTTAAGCCTATAAATATTGCTATTAGGGGAAGACGTCCATGCTGCTGTGAGAAAATGTAATGTAATACCTGAATGAGAAGTTGAGTCAACTGATGCCTGCCGCTTTAAATGTTGAAGGAGAGAGCTGGCAAGTTGGGGCTGGTCTCGTGCTTTCACTTGAAGCTCTCGTGGGGTCATCTTACAAGCTGCTTCAGAACAGGATGTTGCCTGAAAAGGTGAAGTATTTTTGCTGAGCTTTTTCTATTCTTTGTTTCAGGAACTCATCCGCCTTGACTGGGAAGGTGCGCAAAAGCTCAGCAGGTATGTCTTAATTCTCAGGATTTAAACCCTTCTGCATTGCATGACTGCCA
The DNA here is from genome assembly GCA_030347295.1 of Setipinna tenuifilis. Lineage (NCBI taxonomy): Eukaryota > Metazoa > Chordata > Actinopteri > Clupeiformes > Engraulidae > Setipinna > Setipinna tenuifilis. Next base: position 12,074,930 of record CM059278.1, read on the forward strand.
CCCTTAACACTAACATTTAACACGTGCCATCAGATGTAGCTTTTATAACTCCTGATGGATGGATGGCTGGATGGCTGGCTGAAAGGAGGGCTGCAGCTGGCTGCCATGTCTTCTAAATGCAGGCACCGATGGCTCCAAGAGCAGAATTAGAATCATTAGGCTTTGAATAGGCCCAAAATAGTCCCGCCGTGTCCCCAGATGACTTTTTAAGGGCAAGGTATTCTTAGAACCGATAACGAGAGTTTGATGGCAGTAAATCAGCGAAGACGGTGGGTGCAATAGCAAGATCCTGATGAATGACACATCTGATTCCTTTCCTTAGCGTATTGGCATGTGGGATGCAGAAGTTTTCATGCGCAAAGACAGAAGCAAAAGATTCAGACGAGGGATAAACTGCAGCTGTGTGTGCTGCTCTGTGTGGGCATAAATGGTCTTTCATGTGTTGAAATTGCAGATTGTATTTGTAAGAACAGGACAAGCCCTCTGCGACTTTCACAAATTCATTCTGTGAATGTCGGTGTAAATTTTCAGTGCATTAAACAAATGGATTCTGAACAAATTCTTTGCCCCCACAGCTGTTGGAAACTCGGACACTACCCAAAGACACCAAAACCTTTTTAGTGTGAAACCATTTCTAGTGTGAAATTGGGGTTCTTAGGAGGAGTGTCTGTTACCTCTGCAGTCAGCTCCCAATGGATGTCCACCCCTAGTTGGAGTAGCATCTTAAAACATTATGTTTTGGCTTTATTGTTTGGCTTCATGTGTTTGAACGGTCTGAGCAGATGCTGTGTGTGAAGCGGGGGAGGAGCAGAAACTAGAGCCCACAGAGGGCATGTTCGAGGGGCACCAGGAGGCGGTTCACGACATGCAGATCCATGACGGCCTGCTGTATACCTGCTCCGGGGACAGAACCGTACGGGCCTTTTGTCTCAGTGTAAGTTCATTCATTCTGTTTTAATTCTCATCCAGTGCTTCCATTTCCTCTTTCCCACTAACACAAGCTAGTAGCTAGACTGATGTGAGTATTTACTATTGGTTTACAATCATCTAACAACTGGTTTGGTTTTCCACAGGCTATAATGCCATCAGAGCCAAGTCAGTACGCCACTGTACACATTTGTACAGTGTATGCATCTTTTCTTTTCTAGCAGTGCTTTCATCAAGTGCAACAACAGCAGCATGGCTACCCGGCTCTACCATTAGTGTTACAACCAGTCAAAATATAGCATTAATGAGATCACATCATGGTCAAAAACTGTATGGACATAATGGTACATTTGCTTCCTTGGGTAATGGCAGATGATCAGTGTCTAGTTTAGAAATTAGTAGCTTGCTGTAGTTTTTTTCCCTCGAAGTGATGGTCACAAATTTTCGCTATATTTAAAAAAAAAAGTATGCTGTAAGAGAGATGTGCAGTCTCTTTAGTGATTGTAAACCATCTTATCACATTAAAACCATTCTGCGCACAATATTTATGTCAGAAGTGGTAGTCATGACGATTTGGTGTAAAAAGTAAGCTGTAAAAGACATGTGCAGTCTCTTATGTGAATGTCAATCATCTCTTACAGACACGTCAGTGTGTGAGTGTGTTTGAGGGCCACACTTCCAAGGTGAACTGCATCCTGCTGTCATCGGGCCAGGGCCTGGCCCCCCGTCTGTACTCGGGGTCCAGCGATCAGACTGTCCGCTGTTACAGCCTAAGGGTAAGGCTCTCTCCTGCCAACTTTACATCCAAGTACACTGTAGTCCTTAATGTCTGTCTTGATAAAATGGGCAGCGTTGCATTGTCTTAAATGTGGGCAGCTGTACTCAGTGATGGGCAACCTGGATTTAGAAACCTGGGAATGGGAAACCTGGTTTCTCCAGTGAAGGACTCTACTGTATTTTACCACTGGTGGCGGAGAGTCATGAATTATCTCTCTCCTGCACTGTCTATGTGGCTGTGCTTGTTTAGCTAATGATGTTTTTTTTTTTTTTTTTTTGTGTGTGGCAGACACGTGAGTGTGTGGAGCAGCTCTCTCTGCCTGACCGGGTGCTCTGCCTGCACAGCCGCTGGAAGGTGCTGTTTGTTGGGCTGGCCAACGGATCAGTGGTGACCTTCAGCCTAAAGGTTCGAACAATGAGAAATCTACAATGGACACAAAAGTATTAGTAGTTGGCTACAAGTACTATTTCTTGTAGCCAAGCCATGTTTTGCAATATGGACATCGCTATATTGTTATGTTTTGATACTTATTTAGATAAGTTGTGCAGCTTGTGTGGAGATCTCAAGCTCAGTGGTTGGGTTGTTCTTTTTCCCCTTCTCCAACAGACCAATCGACAGCTGGATGTGTTTGACTGCCACGGGCCACGGGCAGTGAGTTGCCTGGCGACAGCCCAAGAGGGTGTGAGGCGTATCCTGCTGGTGGGCTCCTACGACAGCACCATCAGCGTCCGCGACGCCAAAAACGGACTGCTGCTGCGCACGCTGGAGGGACACTCCAAGACCGTGCTCTGCATGAAGGTGAGCAGTGTGTGTGTGCTGTGTGCGTTTGTGTGAGTTTGTGTTTGCTACGTTTGTGTTTCTGTATTAGATGGGGATTGGGGATTGGTGAATTTTGCTGTTTGTTTTTTGTTGTGCCAAATCTGATCTGTCCAAATGTCTCAGGTGGTGAACGATCTTGTCTTCAGTGGCTCCAGTGACCAGTCAGTCCATGCGCACAATATCCATGTATGTGTAAAATTCCATTGTACAAAGTTTTATGCACTCGGTATACTAGACAAATTGGGTGTTTCTGTTGTGTTGTTTATTCTAATATCCTTTTGATATCTGATTCTTATATAATATTTGGTAAAGTTTTTTCTTGTAAAGGATAATTAATCACTCTGTATTATCAATTTTACTTACATTACATTTACATTTGTGTCATGCATATTTATTCATTTTATTTATGCATATAGTGTATTATTACTTTACTTAAGGACATTTTAATGTTTGTAACTAACAGCCCATCATGTCTTCTGTCGTGTATAATCAGACAGGGGAGCTGGTGCGTATCTATAAGGGCCACAGTCATGCGGTCACTGTGGTGACCATCCTGGGGAAAGTGATGGTGACGGCCTGCCTGGATAAGTTGGTGCGCGTCTATGAGCTTCAGGTGTGTGTCCTGTGTTAGTTTAACAGATCGTGTTTTTGAAACAGATTGGGTTGGGACTGTGGTTGCAGTGTGTCTGAATGGTCGTCTGACACTCTCCCTCTGTCATTTTGCAGTCTCATGACCGATTGCAAGTGTATGGTGGGCACTCTGACATGGTGATGTGTATGGTCATACACAAAAGTATGGTAAGTCTGCCACAGACAAAATTCTAAAATATTTTTTTGAATCATTTAAAGGTAATAATCTTAGTAATAGCACTTTTTGGATTGTACTGTTTTATCTGTGTACTTTAGATCTACACAGGCTGTTATGATGGAAGTGTTCGAGCTGTGAAACTCAACCTGATCCAAAATTACCGCTGCTTGGTAAGAGTTTCTGGAACTTTCTGTGCAAGTCTGTTATAATTTGATTAAAAACCTTAGAGCTATGCTTTGTAATTGATCGGCCTTACAAGTGCACCTGGATGTTATCCCACTGAGATACTGTGTGCGCTTGTGTGTTCATTTGTATGTATGTGTGCTCACGTGTGTGTGTGTGTGTGTGTGAATTTGTGTGTGTGAATTTGTGTGTGTGTGTGGCAGTGGCATGGCTGCTCCCTGATCTTTGGCGTGATGGAGCACCTCCAGCAGCACCTACTCCAGGAGCATGCCTCGCCCGGTCTGCAGATGCTTAAGTGCCGCTGGAAGAGCTGTGACGCATTCTTCAGCGCCCGCAATGGCTCTAAACAGGTACCAGACCACCATGATGCTTTAAAGAGATTCAGTGTAAAATGAACTTTGGGCATGTTGAAACATAATAATGAATGAATGAATGAATGAATGAAGCTTCCTCTGTGCCCTGATCACTAGCATATCATTTTTCAATAAAAATAATAAAGTTCGTAATGCAACAGGGTAGCATAGTTTTGCTCCTCAGCAAACATACCAACTCATTATCATGTTTTAACATAACAGAAGTTCATTTTACACCAAATTTCTGTTTTAAGAACTCTGCACACCAGCTTCTACAGAGTGCTGCACACTGCACTTGTGACATTCTATTAATTTCTATTTTATATATTATTAATACAACAACAAACAAATAAAACTAGATAGATCTGAAATGTGCCCGTGTTCCGTGATTACCCCCCCACACCCCCCACCCCCCGCACGGGTAGTCCTGACTCCTGTGACACCACCCCAGAAGAAACCGAAAACCTCTGAAACATCTGTTCCAATGATATCTTGGGTACCCTGAAAGGGTAGTCCTGATTCCTGAGACCTTGACGTTTTGACTAAGGTTAGAGGTAGATTACCCCGTTAATTCACAAAAAATAAGCCCATTAACAACATATTTACATGCTGTTGTGGTGGTTACATCATCTTGTTGTTTTTAGATGTAGTAGTAGTATTATTATGGCAAGATTGCAAGCAATCAAGAATGCTATGCAAGAGACCTCTATAGATTCTATGTACACATGATGGCAAGAGTCCCACACATAACAGAGTTGCTAATTAGTCCACTTTGGAAAAATCATTTAAAAATTGTCCAAAAACAGGACTTGTATTGTAAAAGGTGTAGAGGTTGACAGTTGACCCACATCTCAGAGGCTCTATGACAAAATTTGAGTCCAGGAATTTGAGTGCAAAATGGATGGACAAGGTGAATCAGTATACCCCCCACCCCCAACTACGTTGTGTGGGGAGTATAAATATATTAATATTTTTAATACAACCCTGTGCTCTGCTGCCAACAGCTTGTCGATTATGATTCAGCTCTATTTTTGTTGGCGCCGCTCACTGAAATCCATTGTTTATCACAATGGCTGTAGAGGGAATACTATGATGTTTCTTGGGCAGCCAGTGTGTGAGGGTAAACAAAACTGTTGAATTTAAAAGTGCGCCCCAATAGTGGGGAAGCCGGAGGCCCTTTACGATGCTGTTGGAAGGGAACCTCTTCAGTCCATTTTGGGTTCATTTTGATGGTAATTTTTATACCACATGTAAATTTGGAGACCGTCAGAATGGTGGTTGTAAAATCAGTAACAAAGTTTTATTAAGGCAACACGATGTAGGATTTGCCCACAGGGTTTCCCTACAGTCGAGAAATGGTATTGTCTGTAGCAACTGGCGTAAAAAATGAATCTTGTGCATTTGTTGATGCTGGCAGAATTCCATGTGGACAGGACTGATTCACCTTCAGCTATATGTCTATGCGTTTAACCATGTCTGCAACCATGGCTGGTGAGGTAAACAAAGCTAATAGGAAATGTTACAAAAACTTTTAATAACATTTGGCCTGTGGTTCTTCTATGGTTAAGAAATTGGCAAGTAGGCTGTCCTTACAACATTGTTTTGAAATATCAGAAATGACAAAAAAAAAAAACATTGCCAAGACAACAATGGTGGATTTCTAAATACACACTTATTTACTTAACAAGCTTCGGTTTTCTTGGTGCTTTAGCCATGACAACTGCTTGTTCTCGTTTCTTTTACTGTCTATGGTTCCAACTCCGTCCTTAGAAGGGGCAGGGATGTGATGTATGCCATAAGGCAGTGAAATTTTGTAGTTTTTGTGGTGACATGGTTCTTACCCGAGCCCCGAAGTGTCGACAATACAGGCAAGTGATGACAAAGGTGTAATCAAACCTATTTTGAGTTGTACCATCGGTATGATTTAAAAAAAAAAAAAAAAAAAACATAGTTTAAAGGCTGAAAAACTACATAGTGTTGCTTTAATATTGATGCATATTTTGAGCAACGTTTAAGTACAAATGTTAAGTTATGTTATGTTAAGTACATAATTCCATATGTGTTCATTCACAGTTTTGATGCCTTCAGTCAGAATCTACAATGTAAATAGTCATGAATGTAAATAAAACACATTGAATGAGAAGGTGTGTCTAAAATCTAATTTGTAACATAGCAACTTATGTGCCCCTACATGTGTGCATCTATTTGGGATGTACTGCTAAATAAATACTATATTATTGTTTAATGTGCTATTATCATTAAGTATAGTTTGTTAAAGAGAAATATCTATTTCTATTTTGTTTTTTGCTTGCAACAGAAACACTATGTGCATACACAGTTTTCCCATACATTATGTGTACACTGTTACAAATTGTCTAAGGTTGAAATGAAATTGTGTGTATTAAAAGATTTCAATAACTGTTTCAACTATGACACACATGTGCTTGGATGTCACTACATCTTTCAGCAAGTGACAACTCCAAGTACACACTGCAAGTCATGTAAAAACCTTCCTCACCAAGAGGACAATTTCTAAGTGTACAAAAATGTTTTGACTACTCTGTAAGTTATATCCATTGGACTATACATGTTCATATATTATACTGAGATGTAAAATGTAGGGTGATGAGTGTTTTGTCCTGTTAGAGTGTACAAATACTACATTGACTACACTGTATATGATACAAATTGCACTACACACTGGTATTCAGTAAGTTAATTGTAGGCTGACTTGTGTTTTGTCCCTTCTTTTTTCTTTCTCTGTGCTAGGGTCTTGAGAAGCACATGCTGAAGCATGCTGAGGAGGATGGCAAGATGGAGCCTTGAGGGTCCAAAGCTGAGGTCCAGCAAGAGGAGGACAAGCAGCATTGCTGCTGTTAACCCCCCTTACCCTCATGCTTACTTTTCCCATATTGGGAAGATCCCAAAGCTAACTGAACACTGGCACTCTTGCTCCAGTGTATCTATTTTTATTTCATCCATACACCAACAGTCCACTGAGATGGATAATTTAAAGGCGTGATGACCATGAGAGGCACCAGGTCTTTACAAGAGCAGCTAACCAAGAACAAAATATTCATACAGCTCCATTTTAGGTCCCCTTTTTGCAGGATTTTTAAATAGCCGCAATAGGTTTCTTGTCCTCTCAGTGGAGTAAGTGTTTTGGTGTTCTGGTTTGGTCAGTTTCAGACATCCTTCATGTCTGTTTCTATCATGTCCTACTATAACTGTTATACTCTCTGTGGGAGAAAGGCCAGAGGCTGCACTCTTTCTACTGCCATAGCGACTCTATGCCTATTCCTCCTGACCAGGGATGTTTTAATTCAGTTTCTGGACAGTATGTGTTCAGTCTGATCTTTTCCAATGTGTTAATGATTCTGATCTTGCGTGATTATGTTCGTACAAAAGATCAAAAGAGTAACTGACCAAAAAAATGGAAAAAAGAAAAATATTACTCTGCAAGATAATGACCGTTCTTTAATGAAAGAAACTTAGGACCAGGTTGAAGAGTTTGCTCTCCCAGCTGCACACACTCACTTTAGTAATATTTTGTTTTCTTTTTCTTCTGTGTGCCGTTTCATTCTAACACTATGCATATGGCATGGGTTTAGGGATATTTTTTTTAGTTGGACTATTTTGATGGAATTTTCTGGAAGCATGGTATTTGTGTATGTTGTCGAACAACTATGTTGTGACCTTATCCAGGGCTAGTGACGCCTTTACAGAGATACAGGATTAAAGATGCTCTCGAGGTCTGAGTGTATTTTGTTTTAAGGCCCTTTTCATTTTTTGATATGGTTTTCCTCAAATACAGAACAATACTGTAGAGGTATGTTGTCAATTTTTTGCTTTTTAACCTTGAGCTGATTTTGATTTTAAACCTGTCACAAAGAATTGATGTCTGGGATGTTTGAGGTTTTCTTTACAGAGGATCAGTTGTGTTTATCTTCTGCCAGTTAAACGTGGTTGATCATTAAAGGGAAGATGTAAGGACGGCCATAAACACTGTGGTGTGACTTTAGCCTGCGGATTGAGTTGTGAAAGACGAGTGTGCTGTGAGGGTGTCCAGAAAAATGACACTTGTTTGTCCAGAGTGTGGAGTGTCTGTGAACATGTTTTTAACTGCACTCAACTGTTAAGTAGTGATGATGTTTGCAGTTTGTATCAGTGGAATGAGAGGAGTTATTCCTACATATCCAGGGTGATTGTTTCGTATATGGTCTAATTTTGACTGTTTTCCTAATTTTCTGTTTTGTTTTTTATTATTATTTTTAGCATTGATGTGGTTTGTAGAATGATACAGCTTGGCTGTTTGGTAGCAGGATGGTATTTTTAGATGTGTAGTGTTGGAGGTTGTCAGTGGAGGTGATTCAAAAAGGGAAGCGGTTGGAAGCACAAAGTAACAGGATCCCCCCTCCCATGCCATGCACACCTCAACCCAACAACTAACACATACACACACGATGATAATTTTTAAAAATCTACCACTAAAACCATTGATGGACACCACTGCCACCATGAGTGGCTGTAACTTAATTTAAAAAGTGATTCTTTCAAGCACACTAACCTTTTTGACAGTCTTGGAATTACTCATTTTATATTGTTCCCATCATTACCCTGATTACGAAGGGTGTTGTGTTTTTTTCTGGTGTGTAGCACTGGGCTGAGCATTTACTCTCTCTGAAGAAGTGTTCCTGAGTTTCTTCTTTGACTGAATTTTGTTCATTAAATACTTTGATCTTATACCATGTTTTTGTAAGACGTTAATAGTTGAGAGATTTAAAAAAAAAGACTGAAATAAAAGAGATTTGCAGCATCATGGTTTGCTACATTTTTTTTGCCAAGTTGATTATACACAGTTGTTTTCCACTGACTAAAATCAGCATGCTATCTAGTGATGATCCTCGGAGCAGGGTGTTTCACAATAACACTGAAAAACTTGAAAGAAAAAAAAAACATCCAGAATTTGCATTTTTCGATAATCACTCCAACCAAAGAACAACACAGTTATTCGTTAAAACGTGTTAGGAATTCAGTACACATGTTCGGCCCAAAGCTTTTAATGGAAAACCACAACAAGAAACCTTAAATCCAAACCCATGTTTGTCTCCATGGTTCCTTTCACTAAGCCTGGACTCCTGTCCCCAGTCACAAAGCCTGGATGCTGCCCCTCGACCATAATGCTTTTGTGGTAACATCCTGGGAAAACGTTCAAGACTGCTGGACATGATTCCTTTCAGTCCGAAGATTTGATTGGCGTGCTGATATAGTCTGGCGTTAGCCAGGTAGCAAAACCAACATTAAGGACATCACTCCCAGAATAAGGATGGAATGAATATCCTGGCCAGAGTGGAGTCGACGGCTGCATCTAAATACCTTCATGACAAATGGAGTGGTCTTCTGGAGAACATGTGGGCTCAGTAGATTTAGACACCAAAGGAAAAATGTCATATATGGGTGTAGAATTGTGGAATCTAGCTATGATTAAAAAAGTGTCGAGCAATTTCTCACAGGATGCACAAGATAATTTGGGTTTTATAATAAGCGATGGTGAGGTATAATATTCTGACAGGAAAAATAGAGGTTGTATGTGTGTGTGCTATGCCTGAGAGAGAAGTCGAACAAGAATCCAAGTCAGTGCTAGAAAGGAAAGTAAATAAACAGTCCACAAGTGTGAAATGCATGGGTGGTGAGATGATGCTGTAGAGAGAAACCTGAGAGTTAACACCAGAGGAACCTTTAAGACGGAAGGAGGAAAAAGTGGTGAATGATGGTACGTGTTGAGAAAGAAAACTAGAGCGTACTCAACAGAAGAGACAGGTACTGTGTGGGGCTGAAAAATGTCTTTCCTGCTGCACTTGATTGGCAATATTGAATGTTGAGGTAAAGGCAGGTAGGTCATTTTCTGGTCCTTGCAGAAAGAATATGTGGCTCACGTGGAGACCCAGAAGGACACAGGGGCACCATCTAGGCATACATGGTCAGCTGGAGCCACTGTGTATGTAGGGAGAAAAAGGGCATGATTTAATCAACTGTCTGATATGTCAGACTTCGTCGAAAGCAGTGGTGGGCATCCTGGCTTTAGAAGCTGCAATCCAGTGCCATGTATTTGGTCAAGCTATTCACTAAATGAGCTAATTCTAATTGGCACAACTCTTTAGCCAGGTAGAGGAGTCAATGAGTAAAATCACCTGTACTAATCTCATAGGCTGAATTAGGTGTTATGGGATTGTAGCTTCTGAATCCAAGTTGCCCATCACTGATCTAAAGTGTTTGCTAATGCACGGTACTCATCTCACCTCAAGAACACTGAGCCTGATCGTGCCATCTCCATCCTGGTCAAAGGCCTGGAATGCCCCTAAAACAGAAAACATTATTTTCTTAACAGTAGGCTAAGGACAGACCTAAGGCATCACTGCAAGTTTCCAACCTACCATAAACATCACTGTGCAACATTACACTTCACTAGGCACCACAACATTGCCTAAGGCGTGCAATCACAGGAAACTATAAGTGCACAGTCTGCCTACTGCATGTCCAATTAGACTAGCCTGTGCTCACACTTACTGAACATGCCCTCCAGTCGCACCAGACAGCTAACAAAGCTGTCAAAGTCAATGTTCATGTTCTCATTGGCATAGCGCATGGTGATGATGTCATACAGCTGGTTGTTGAGACGGAAACCTGAATGGGACACAAAACACATAACTGTACAGCGACAAGTCCATTAGAGTCCATTTAATGTCAGCCTCTTACGGTAATGCACTGTTTGAGCCTTGTTTTGAGGCTGGAATGGAGGGAATGATTTAAAATACCAGTTTGGTCTAACCTGCGTCATTCACGGCATTCCTCATCTCGTAACTATTGATGGATCCAGTTTGTTCAGTGTCATAGTGCTTAAAGATGCCCTGGAAATACAAAAATCATAGCAAGTAAAAAGAAAGTCTTATTGTAAATATGTGCAAGCAGCTAGGCCACCAACATACCTGCCACTGTTTAATTTTGTTCCACAGTTGCCTAAACTCCTGAAGGTTAAGTCTACCTGTGCCCTCCATCTGAGTATACGTGGTTAAGAGATACACCATGTTTATTAAGCAATCCATTAACCAAACCAATTGTATGTTTAAAGAACAGAGAAAAGCTCATTAGGATCTAACCTCTGCTAAATGTCATTGATTCTGGTAGCTTATGTGTCCACTTTATTCTATCTGCTGGTTTACTCTATAGCTAACTGATGTTCTTGATACAAAGGATACATCCATGAGGGCAATCATGCTCCGGCAGCTCTCCAGACTAAAGCCCTCTGTGACCATTTCGCTATCTGTGTACATAGAATGACAAAAGACATAGAAAAAGAAGAAGAAAAAATACAAGTTAGAAAATACACAGAAACACATTAACATAACATATGGCATGGTATAATCTTACTCACAATTGGTAAGAACCCTGTTTAGGACATTCTTCAACTCATTGGCTGAGATTTCCATTTCCTGTGTGGGGGAGAGAACAGAGCAAAGTTTGTGTATTTTCAGATTGTACACTACAGATGGCATCGCAACACTTTGCAGTGTGAGCAAATATCCATCCAGAGGTACTGAGTGTAGGTATGACAGCAACAGACATGAAGTAGCCACTTCCCCATTACCACCATACTCACACTCACAGTCCCCCCAGCACTCCCTGGCCTCCAATTACTCACATCCCCCGCAATCTGCTGGAAGATGCTCAGGAATTGCTGGTCCTCCTCGGTCTCCTCGCCTGCTGAAGCTGGTGCTGGCTGGATAGCGTATGAGAGGCAAGCAGGCACAGAGAAGTCAAGAGTAAAGTAGTCCGCCCACACAATGTTCCTTAAAAGGCTTAGTATTTTACACAAATTCGACCAAAAATGTATTATGAAAACAGGAATAAAAAGTCATATCTTTTAAAGTCTATTTTCATTGTGTATTACCACAGTACTTATTTATTTTGATATTTAATAATGGTTTTGTAAAGTGCAAACAAATAGGTGTAAGGTACGAAATGGTAAAGGCCCAGGAATACAGTCCTGATGAACACCACATTCTTAATGACAATATGGCGGCCCAAACCTAATTCCTCAGAACTGAAAGAATCTGCTAAATATAGTTATGAAGTGATAGGTGCTAACATAGGAATACTTACCACTGGATGGTCAGCCTCGATCCTGTTTTCTATTTCCCTGAGTAGAAATCAGTGAAAACAGTAGTCATCATACTAACATAGGTACAAGACTATGACAGATCCTCCCTCTTCTTCCAATAAAACCATGACAAAAGAAGCCTGTCTTTAGCAACTGTAATTAAACAGTACTGAGGTATTCTTCCACTTTGGGGAAGAACCGCATCTCCAATAAATGTGCAGTTAGTTACTGAAGTTTACCTCAGAGTCAACTTCAAATCACAAACACTTACCCTTAAAGACAAAACTGTAAAGCAAAACTTATGTTAGTATAATTAGACAAAATATATTTTTTTAATCACTGAATATCTCTTGAATGTAGTCTTGTTTCCTGCAGTGTTGTTGTTTCTGCTGGTCTTCTCAGTCAATAGCCCACTCTGCCAACTCTAGATCAGTTAGAGCATGGTGGATATTGCTAAGATGTTGGGCATTCCTCAGTTAGGCAACGTTTTGGGCGCCGCTAGGAGTTGGGAGGTGGATGGAGGTTGAACAATTCTATGAGTCAAGCACTGAGTAGGGGACCCTTTAAAGACGCTATCAATATTATTTCTAGGGGAAAGGGGGCCCTACATTTATTTTTCATAGGGCTCAAAATTATTAGCGGCGCCCCTGTTTATGCATATGCCCTTTTAATGAGGAACTGAGACTTGCTTGCATCTGCAGATGCTCAAGAATCCTGAAGTGCTTCACTGCTGAATCCATAGTAGCCCACTTCGTCATTTTCTCGGGTGGTTTGGGAGCAGACCAGATGGAAATTTAATACTGAAAGGGAATGTTTACCAGATCATGGCCAAATCTGAGGTCTCTTGTCCTAAAAAAGATTCCATTACGGCTTCAAGCTGGGGCCGTTTTCGTCCAGGTCTACAAATCAAATGGCCGTTAAAATTGTTTGTCCTTGGTGGTTTGACCCCACACCCACACCCTTAATTGAATCCTCCTTTACCCTCACTTCCCCAGTGCTATCCACTCAGCTTTCCCCTGTCTCTCCTCCCACCACAAGAAAAAATACTACATGTAAATAACTTTAGCACTATTAATCACTAATATATTTAATTTCCTTCAGGATGAAAGTATGTATGTATGTATGTATGTATGTATGTATGTATGTATGTATGTATGTATGTATTTATGTATTTATGTATGTATGTATGTATGTATGTATGTATGTATGTATGTATGTATGTATGTATGTATCTGTCTGTCTGTGCATCTATATTTCTGTCTATTTCTGTGTCTGTCTACCCGATTAAACAATCACCAGCCCATGGTATACGGGACATAAATACCAACCATTACAATACATGAATGAATGCACAGAAATCTAATAAAAACCACTTAACACTTCACAACACCCCAGCACAGCAAGCAAGACTTAAGAGACGAAATGCACCATACACAAGTTAGAGATTCTCATAGTTTTCCCCTAATGCTCCCTCCTCCCCCACTGCACTCACTCAGAGGTGTTCCTTTTCTCAGAGAAGACTCGCAGAATGAACTCGCCCTCCTCATGGGGCTCGTAGGTGGAGGGCACAATCACGTACTCCCCCGGACTCAGTCGGAAGCGCTGGCTCACCTCCCTCAGGTTGATGTAGGCCTTGACGCGAGCCTTGGAGGAGTTGACCAGGAAGAACTCCTTCTGCATGTGCTGCTTGTTTCCTTGCATCTGGTACAGGGGGCGGATGACAAGAGAACATAGGAACATGGAAAGATACAATGTGCATATAAACAGTTAATTAAAGGTACTTGTTTGATTTCATTCACTTCATTGGGTAAAAGTGAATATTGTGGAATATAATAGGGCATGGCAGGCTGTGCAGATGTGGAAATTGTCTTTACCTCCTTTGGCACCTGAAGAGACCGGAAATAAAAAAAAATCATATTTTACATTTAAATATTTAATGGTTTACAAAGAATTTTGATAATTTAGCTTATTTTGCATTAGCTGCACCTCATAGATGGAGAATCCTATGGTGAACAAGTTAGCACCCATCTTGCGCTGTTTTCGACGGTTTTTCTGCATCAGAGCCACAACAAATGTGCAGGCAACCTCATTATCATCTGGATCATCATCCTCTTCCAGAAGTCGCAAACGGTACTGGGGATTTGTCCAGAAGGTATCTACACAAAGGGAAATATATTAGCATGCACTGCACATCTTACTTCTATTCTATCTGTAAAATACATTGCCTTTTTACTGCCCAATTACTCTATTTGTACTTGGGTCTAACCTTTCTAATAAAAGTTGGCATGAGTATTTCATTTTATTTTATGGTATTTATTTTTTACCTGGGTAGTTCCTACAGCCACCTGCAGAACACCCTCTAACCCAACGTCCCTCATTCACAGAGACCGTCCATTTATGCAGCTTATCATCCTCCAGCGCATCAGGGGTGAGGTTACAGATCTCAATCTTGGTGTAATTCTTCTTAAAATCGTCAAATGACATCCTGATTAACAAAACAGATTGATTCACTGAATAGTGCACGTTAAAATGGCAATATATAAATTTGCAGTGCATGCATGCACATGTCTGTAGGGTTGCCTGTTTGAATAATATTGTTATTTACATACTGTTTCACATGTTTCTCACCAAAACTCTCCATCCTCAGCGTTCTCAAGCTGAAGTTTCTCCTTTTCAGCCTTAGAGATGGTGGTCCACTCCTTAGAGCTAACCCAAAAAAGGTCAAATTAAAATTTGGAAATGGTAAAAGTTTTTGCTTCAGTGTTGCAAAGACAGATGAAAAGTCTTTGATGACTCACTTGTCACTCCAAGGTCCATTCCACTCCACCTGACCCCAAGGGTTGCGGAGACGCACCAGACGTACTCTGTTGTCCTTTTGCTGCGACTGCTTACACTGAGTAAAAACAGACATAACTCATATTACATGTTACACTATAATACACATTTTTATCGCTGAAACATAGAAAATACCAACTGTTAAAGTATAAATCAACTCATATAAAATGTTCTCCCAGAAAATACATTTAAAGAATAATTAAAAATATGAATTGCTTGTTCACACTTTATTTGGATAGTCCAATAAATGGTTTAATAGACCATTTATAGATGATGAGACTAGGTTTGGGTTAGGGGTGACATTCAGGAAAAATAAAGAATATAAAACTATATTTCCACAAACCATCTGTAAAGTCTCTGTGGCTGGACTATCCAAATAAAGTGTTCTAAACTGTTTGATTAATATTATTTACTGTACATGTCTATAGTATGTATCTTACCTCCTCAACAGCCGTCACAGAATAGGCATGTCCTTTGACTAGCCCTGTCACTGTACGAGTCTCAAAGCGAGCAGGAACCAGAGACTGGCAATAAAAAGACATAATTTTAACACATCTGTGCTACCCATCAGTGTATGTGGGGTGGCATACACCTAGATCATAAAGTAGATGTATTACTCAGAAGTGAGGGATGGGTTTGCTAGCTTGAGCACCCTGAATTACAGCTCTTTTTTTTGTTATTAAGCAGTGAGAGCCGCCCCACCCCTCCAGTACCCCCTCTTTGAGAAACACTGACCTACAGCATCCAATAGATGTATTAGTCTGGTGTTAATGGGATGAGTTTGGAAATAAAATGGGTACAGAGGCACTAACGTCAATTGAACACCCCATGAGGGAGCCTCTCTCCAAGGCCTTCATCATGATCTTGTAGAGCTCCTTCGGGGCCTCCTTCATCTCGTAGAACTCTGTCACTCCTCCAGTAAAGTCCTCCATGGCCTCCGTGGTGTTTCCTCCCTTGAGAGCTTCGTAGGAGCCATGCAGCCTGGATTTACAAAGACAGGATTATATTTTGATTATACATTTATTATTTTTAGAATTTGTAATTCTAATATTCATATTCTGTATGCAAATGTAAACAAACTTGACCAAAGTGGTGGAAGTGAAAATGTTATAGAGGTTTTAGGTATAATGTAACATATATTACCATCACCACTTGTAGTCAGAGTGGGATTACGATTATAAGGATTAATAAGAATGAATAAACTTAACAGAGTAATTCCGTTTTCTTTCCTCTCCTTTTTCTCTCTCTTTTTAAAAAAAAAAAATCTGGTGAAGTCTCACTTGGCATAGGCCTTTTCCAAGAGGGCACTCCAGAATTCATTCCTTTCGGCAGACTTGGTGAACACCAGCTGATTGTTGAAGGTGGGGATGCGGTCATCGACAACAACATCCACCCAATCACCATACCGCCAGAACTACAGCAAACACAGAAGATGGGAAGATTGTTTGAGCAGAGCAGCACAGGTGCTATGCCATCATGTAGAACAGTACTAATTTAATGTAACCCCACTGCACAGAGAAATCTGATTAAAGCATTAAACAGAGTATTCAGAATTCTGCAATATCTCAGTTTGCATACCAAGTGAAAATGTAGAAATAGGATTTCTCAAGTTACATGACAATTTTTAATTGGAGTAATAGAATAATCTGACTATGACGGTAGACTCCATTGCCATATATTCCAAATCACCTGGTTCCACCTGTGCAATTAAGACAGCTGATCCAGTCCATTCAAGAATCAGTTGATTTAGGAACAAATATGTGGTACTGAAGCTGTAGCTTCTGAAGCCATGTTGCTCAATACGGATCTAGAACATCACAGTAGAAATGCTGGTGGTGGTCAGCACTAACACCTACCTGGAAATGGAAAATTCCAGCGTAACCATCACTGAAACTTTGCTCCTGTGGGACAACTCTGAAGAGCAGCTTTTCATTGAGGGTCAGAGAAGCAATGGCTGCCAGCAACCAGCAGTCACCTATTCACACCATGGAAACACAGACAAACCTGAGAATTAATCACATCTGCCACCATTTTTTCTCAGAAACATAGATCAAACATGTTATTATTTCACTGTAATGGTCAAAAGAACCCTACCCTGCTGACATCAGTATTTTTGCGTGCCTCAGCAAATGTGCGAGGGCAGTTTCTGTTCTCATCTGAGGGACAATGTTCATTTTAGGTTGGGAGGGGGGCAGTATGCCCTATGCATAGCTTTGTCCCTTTGGATGGTGTCCCTTTTTCATGTACATGACAGGAACAAAGAGAAGTGCTGCAAGCCAGATTCCCTCCCACTATAGCAAGCACAATGTAGAGAGGCCCCAGGTGAGGATGCCTACACACCGTGGTCCAGACAGGATCTGGCTACCAACGATGGGCAATCTGGCTTCAGAAGGTACCATCCAGTACTACATATCTGGCCATCATGGTAGCCCAGACAGACTGGGTCACATGTACCACATAAAGCACCTCTCTCTATCATAAATTTAGACCCTACTCTGTTGCTGTGTCTGCACTGAATACTGAAAACCAGTGTGTGTGTGTGTGTGTGTGTGTGTGTGCGTGCGTGCGTGCGTGCGTGCGTGCGTGTGTGCGCGCGTGCGCGCGTGCGCGCGTGCGTGCGTGCGTGCGTGCGTGCGTGTATTACCCAAGTCTCCTTGGCAAATGTCGGTCCTACTGGCTCCTCCAACAATAAATTGGGGATTATCACAAATTTCCTGTGAGGTCAAAGGAAATGTTAGACATCCACAAATAACCCCATTTATATCCTAATTAGCATTACAATTAAAAGCAATACAATAGTTCATCCTTTGCAGCCACAAAATCTGAAATACATCCTTGGTACAGGTTATGGAAATGTGCTGCTGCTTTGCTTTCCAAACAACAGGAGAATAAATCATATGTACTGCAAATGACCAAATCAAAAAATCACATACAAATGTATTTACAAGTCAGTTAAATAAAGTTAATACAGCTATTGCCACACAGAAAAACCCTTACAGTTTCAGAACTGTAGTGTCCCATATCATTTTGTGGTTAATCATTGGAACCATTTTTAGTCATTTTAAGAAATTGTATGACCATTAATGTTTGTATGAACACAAAAAGGTCCCATGACCTTCATAATAGCTATTATGTATGCCTAAAACCCATTGTTGTGTTATAATAAGGAGCACTGAGCTAATACAATGACTGACCAGTGGATTCTGTATTGATTTCTTTTCCTAATTTATCTATACAGCAATCATAAAGCTACATCAGTTTACCAAATCATTTGACTCATAGTACGTTATCCATACAAATATAAATAACAAAAAAAAAATCATCCAAAAATCTTTTGTACTCTCGCACTTGTCACCCAGCTAGAAACCAATAGCCGTCATGAATTTTAGCACAGTGGGTCTACAACTAATATACCAAAATATTCTCCAGAGATGCTTGCTAGCAGGTTCCTCTTCATCAAATCTGACCAAGATAAAATCCCATTCGGAAGCAGCCTTTAAGCGAACAAGCAACTTTAAACTGTGTTCTTTTTATGTTTTTATCTGACATTTTAAAGATTACCTGAATTTAGAACACCTAAATCCCAAAAGCCTCTGTTAGGACTTTTTTTAAACAAAAGTTGACAATGTAATAATGTTCCAGGGCATAAGGGCAACAGCTCTCCATGTGTTACAAACAGGAAGGTTGCATCTCTTTTCTTGCTCTCCTGACAGTACCATCCATTCCTTAACATGCCCATCCTACCTTGGGTCTCTTCCAGACAATGTTCTTGACTTTGTTGGACTTGTGACCCAGCTCTTTGTATCCCAAAGACTCCACGGTGGCTGGGAAAGTGTCATCCTCAAATAAGCTCTTCTTCTGGAGGTACTCCTGCTTGAGAAGGTTGAAGTCCTGTCCGCTAAAGCGCAGGGGCTTGTTGACAGATCCTTCCCCGTCCCTGCGTTCCCTCTCCCGGATCAGCCGGTCACAGAAAAAGCCAGACGGAGTATATGGCATTATGGCTCACCTGATGGATTTTTTTTAGGGGCTGATAAAAAACTAAGGCTATGGACACCTCTGGTTAAGTCTTACAAGCCTAAAAAATCTCTGGCATAAATCCAAACAGCTGATCTCTGATTGGCTAGCCCTCCTAATGACGTCCCTACGCCCCAGGTTATAGAGTGGATGCTGCGACTGAAAGAATGACACATTCATCTAACATATGTTAACATTCCCTTGGTCATGCACACACTCTCTCTCTCTCACACACACACACACACACACACACACACACACACACACACACACACACACACACACACACACACACACACACACACACACACACACATATACACACACAAACAAAAACACATACACACACACAGACACGACATAGGCATACATACACACTCGTAAAAGTGGGCTCCCATTGGCCAGTAAACAATGAGGGTTCCCCAGCCATGCCCTCGTGGCAGTATTGTTGGGGGACACAAAGAGGGAGTGAGTGGCAGTGTGGTGGCTGCAAAGAGTGGGACGGCGTGCTGGACGGCCTGCCTCAGCAGAAGGCATTCAAGGCCTTTAAACCTGCTCTCAATGGAGCTCTACATTGAGCAGTCTCAGCACAACTCCACCACAGCTAATCCTGAGAGACAAACCAATGTTTTTTTCACCCATTTTTATTTGGGGGGTTAGTAGGAATGTGATTCTGACTTTAAGTTTAGAGAAAACACAAGATACCTCTGCACTTAGAAGAAGTGCTTTTTAGTAGAAGAGATTCAACCCTTCCTGACAACAAACCTTATACCAACCGACTACTGTTTGGAAGAATGCTAAGCAAATTTATTTTTCGAGAATGAGGTGTCATCTTCCTGTCTAAATTACATACTTTTTTTTAATTTAAAAATGAGGCATCTTAGATGGCCATTGACACGCCACCATGTCCCACAAATTAAAGACGCAGTGGCCGCTGGGCCTATTTCAGGTAGCACTCATACCAGGTCAATCTAAGCTTTGAATCAAATCTAAGCTTTTTCATGTACAAGTCATCCAAAACTGGGTTGGTGTCATTGCATAACCTTTTCCTTTACGTATACTGAGAGGGTGGTCAGCCCAGTCAGATGTCTCTTTCTATCCCCTTGTTTATTTTTTATAGGGCCCAGGGATTATTCCTGTTGATGTGTTTCCTTGTAAGATAAGAAGTATATTTTACAATTTTATCTCTTTCATTACAACAGTGTTGTAACCGGGAACTTGAATGTCCCCAATGCAACCTCCCCAAGAGATAAATAAAAGGTTTTATCTATCTTTTTATCTATTTGCCTAGACATTACTTGCCTGAGAGTAAAATGGGCTACCATGTTAAACATTTGGGCTGATACATCAGTTCCTGCTCTGACTTCATTGTCTGCTTTTGTTAGGTATCACACATAGCGAAAGTCACAGGTCAGTGACCTGACATACTCACAATTTCTTTTAAAACATTCAGCATTTTAAAAGACATTCATTGACGCCTAAACATTGTTTTTTGTGCAACCATTGTCTGCTTTCTGGTTTTTGATACTACTATGAAGAGCAGTGAATTTTTGATGTACTTAATTACATAAACAGAAGATGCACTAGTTCTACCAATGATCCTCTGAATTCGACTTACATAGTTCACAGTTTTTATTCCAGTATTTTCTAGCATTGTCCATCACCCTGAGTGAGTGTCACATAGAAATACACTGAGGCACTGATCATCAATATGCACTGTCACTAAAGCAAGCCCATGTAAGAACTCTTGGTACCTTACCTCTTCAAAGAATTCCTCTTATATTGACAACTTCCAACATCCTAATCTGCACGCAATATGACCTTCTCCAGCTCTCCTGCCACCTGCTTTATTTTAACAATGTAAGCAATCTGTCTTTAGAAGCTACAATTCAGTACCATGCATTCGTTCATTCACTAAATCAACTGATTCTAATTACTTAGCACAACTCCTTAGCCAGGTAGATGAGTATAATAATTAAAATCAGCACTAACAAATGCACAGCTAGAACCAGGTGATTTGGAATACTAGAATGTAACTTTTTTGGAACTAAATTTCAGCTTCTGAATTCAGGTTGCCCATGACTGGTTTAGCACACAGCACATACTCTTACACCCACCACTGTGGTAAAAAAAAACTATGCATGAAATATTATGATTCTACAGCTGGAGTGTTGCTTGTCATTTGTTAGTCACTATGAAAATGGATGTAGCTAACAACATCTGCTAAATCCAATGTAATGTATGACATCAACATTAAAGCATTTACATGTTTTTCAGGTTCTAAGGCAAAATATGGCATACATCATTGTCAAAAGTAGAATATAATGCAGCATGTTCAAGCAATGAGGCTTGTTTCTAGAATAATTTCGTACCTCACACTACAGGCTGAACACAAATGAGTCCCTTTACTGCATCCTGATTTCCCAGTCCCGCCCCACCCCTAAGTCCATGCCTTCCAAAGTTAGTGTGTGCCGGTCCTCTGAATATTGGAACGCCACTGGAATTTGGACATCTGTGAACAGAAAAAAAGTTCTCTCTGCTTAACATTACAACAACTATTTGCTCACATTCAATCCCTCTATAGTCATCTCCATGTATATGGTACATGCATATCATGTCTGGAAATGTGAAATTGCTGAGTCATAAGTTATACTGTGACAGGACACAGTGCTATTAACAAAACATCTGTGCTATACTACTGTCAGACAAACATCAAGTCTACTAAGAAGCATACTGGAAAACAAGTGCTTACTGTTACCCCTGTGTAATGTAATCCATTGAATGTTATGTCCATAAATAAAAACAAACACAACTATTCAGAGGTATCCACAGTAAGGGAAGCCATTAAAAAGCTCTGTGAGTGCTGTGATCCTGTGGGATACCTGAGATGTGAGCAGTCACTGCTGTGGGAGATCTCCTTATGCCCAGAATCAGCACGGACTGCACTGAGCTGTCCGACAAGAAGGTGTCATACTCGTTCACACGACTGGGAAAGGAGGGAGGCCATTAAAATGTATACTTGTAAGATTTAGTTGACATGAGTGTAAAGTTTTTATGCTCCCTCATCGAATGCCTTGCTATTAAGTCTTGAGCTTCATTCGTTTGTTATACCTAAAATGCATTTCTTGAAAGATCATTTGGCACATTTATGTACCTGTTTTAACAAATAGTTTTTAAAGACATGTTGTGTATGTTTACTGTACCTGTAAAAAAATAGTAATAATATTTTATGACATTTTATATGTATTTTTTATATGTCCTTGCTTACACAACTGGAAAGGCGAGAGAGACTATGACAATTCATAGCTTTATGACAATACATAGCAAAATTGAACAATGCGAGTTCTACTGTCAAAGCATGGCATGGACTCTCTTTAGCCATTACAAATAATATATAATCTTCAATAGTTATTTAAACAGTGCCTTTGCTAAACTGCAAGTTTGTTGGTTTGAGCTGCCTCTTAAATGTATGCCTGTACTCTTCCCTACAATGAATTTGAGTTTGTGCCCATAGAACAGAAAATTTTTCTTAAAGGGGTCCTTCCATCGTTATTTTTATTTATATTTCTGTGTCGCCACTATGGTTGAATGCATTGTTCGTCATTTCTGTGAAAAATTATGTCCTAGTTCTCTTGTTTGACACCGTTTTCTGTAAGCTAGAACAGGTCTAGTGGTTGAACGACTGGCTTTTCCGGTGTCCCTCGTGAATATCCATGACGTGTCAATAAGGCACCTCTGATTGGGCAAATTCGCTGTCTTTCGTTCACCTAGCTTCTGTCCACCGTTCTCAATGGATGTGAGCGTGCCATACATGGCTCTGGGCGGGGCTTACGACCTAGTGACGTAGATAGGTTTAGCCTGCTCTGATCCGCTCATTTTGGTTAGCTTGACCCTTCAATGACCAGTAAAACCATGAGGATCGAATTTCACGTCTTGGAATGCTGCATGCATATACTGCTTGTTGTGACCCACCACATTGTAAATAGAGCGACTAAAAGTGGTTTTTGACGGAAGGACCCCTTTAAAAAGAAAAAAAGATGCTGCTAAACCTCCGGATATATGAACGCTGCTCTCCAGTAAAGGGCAACATGGCTTTATAAGCTGCAATTTCATACCACATCTTCAAACTGACCTGGTTCTACCTGTGCAGTTCAGTGAAGTTAGTTAATTCATTAATTAACTTTGTATGTGGCCAAATAGTCATACTAATGATTCAATAAATAGCTAGAACAAATACATGGTTTTGGATTGTAGCTTCTGTGGCCAGGTTGTCCATCACTTCTGCCTTCTACTCCAGAGGCATAGCAATATAATCTTCTCTATGTGGTTATGTGTATTTACAATGTGTGAGTATATGCAAGTGCGAAAGCAAAGCAGAGAACACCAATGAAACTTGTGGAAATAAGTGTCAACTTACATTGACTGGCAAATAAACATAAATATAAAAAGCTGGATTTAGTCTTCAGTTACGGCCATTCTTACCTGCATGTCAAGGTCCCTGGCTTCATGAGAAACCTGCACAAGGAGAACTTCTTCCTGTCACGGTAATCAAAGGAGTGTCCATCGTCCTCGTAAAGCAGCCCTTCAGCACCACCCTGTCAGCATAAACATGACATGACAAATCAACTCTTACAGCCTCACATGTTAGTGTTCACATTAGCTTCTCTGGGAATAGAATTTAATTAAAATTGCTACATACAGTATAATAACTTAATGGCAAGTAGTCTTAAAATAGTCCTGATATGTCTCTAAGGAAATGTGAAAGTGAAATATTATTTCATTGAAAAAAAGGTGCAACTAGAATTTTTCCTATTAAAACCTAATTTACAGCCTGCAAATTCTGTTAATTGGTTTTGGGTTTTGCCTCTTCCCTTTAGAGGGTGAACCTTGTTTTACAGTATTCTACAGTATTCAATGATCTACTGTAGACTCCAGTGATATTTAAAACAAAATGTCATTTGTTAAAAAACAGTTTCATTTAGGGGAAGAGTAAGAGATGTTTTTCTGGAGCATTTTTTACTATATTGCTTAAAATACACGTCATACCCTGAAGGCAACCAACTAATTAAATACTCTAACACAAAAATAAAACGTGTTAGTCACCTGTGGAATGGGCAAAACACCATCCAATCATTTTAAGCGACCTGCTCAAAATCATTTAATGGTGATATATCTGTCAAACTGTCGTTTGTCCCTCCCCACTCCCCTTTGCACAAATCTGGAGGTGTAACTTCTGGGGGAAGTTTGATGAAAGGGGTTTGGACTTTTGAATTGTATCTTTTTAAAATATAGCTTGCCCAAACCATTTTCAGAGCATCTCCTACCCTACCTTTAAAGGTGCTATGTGTAAGAAATGTATGGCAAGTAATTATAAAATGGTCTTGATATCTTGTTGAGAAAACATATTAACATACTAATTGTGCTGATGACAGTAGTTAGGCCTGAACATTTGCATTATGATTTTGTGTTTTGGAATAAGGCTTTACAGTATTGTGAATTTGGCTGCAGTACCAGTTTTGGCCACAGTCCTACATATAGCAACATCATCTGCTCCTCTATCCCTAAATCCACTGATCCACTTCAGTTTGCCTCCCGAACAAAACAGATCTACTGAGGATGCCAGGAGGATTTCTCATGTCCTTCATATCACCTTGAGGCATATTGACAGTGGAAAAGGGAATTTTGCGAGGCTACTGTTTATTGATTGTAGTTCAGCTTTTAATGCAATGGTCTTGCACAAACGGGACTCCAAGTCTGAAGACCTTGGACTGAGTGCTCAACGCCGTCACTGGATCTTTGTCTTTCTCACCAACAGACCACAGGTGGTCAGAATGGGCTAGTTCACCTCCAATGGCATCACAGTACAGGAGGTCCCCAGGATTGAGTCCCCTACTCTACTCACTATATACTTTGTTGTGTGTCACCTCAAAGCTCTACTTCCATCATTTAATTAAGTTTGCCAATAACACTGTAGTCCTGGGCCTCATTTCTAACAATGATAAGACTGCCTATCTGGAGGAGGTGAAACAGCTGGTTACCTAGTGTCAGGCAAATGGTCTCCAACTGAATGTTAGAAAAACGAAATAATTAGTTGTAGACAGCAGGCTTACTGCTCACTCATGCTCACCAGAGTGTATGGCCTATGAGACTGAGATGAATCTAATGTGCTGAATCTAATTTTGCTGTTTGCCAAGCTGTATCTCTTACATAAAACCCAGTATGGGGCACATACTGTATGCATAAAATTTGCACATTTCGAGTATTTTGAGTAGGCTATAAAATACATTCAATGTTGCACAGTATGCAAAAAGTGAAAGGGCAGAAAGTGGCATATATATCTTATGGCTTAATAAGTACCAACCCCCGCTACAACTAGATGAAAGGAAGTCTCAGAAATAGACCTTGAGGTAATGTACGTGGCCCAGATTACTATGATAGAAAATAGCTGGTCGTCAAAATGAATGGTCTAGATTATGTGACTTGCCATCCCTTGATTGTCTGAATATATCATTCATTTTTATCTGATATAATTAAGTCATCAGAAATCATCAAAGTTACAAAAATGTGCTTAAATAATGATCCTCAGGCATTTTTGAGTCGGCAAATAGACGTTTGGCAAAGGTTTGGCAAATATATTTTCTGTATTTTTTCTGCTCAATACCTTTTTGCAGTCTGCCAAGTGGTATCTCTTATGTGTGACTCAGTGGAGTGGCCAACTCATTAGCTAATATATTTATTGGCTCTGGCTTACATTGTGATATAAGATTTGTTGGGCACAGGAAATAAACAGAATAGTTAAAATACATAAGGCATATCTTACAATATTCCTGGTGAACACTAACTTTTTATTTTGTGTAGTTGAGTACATCCACATATAACAGCAGTATCATGCTGGTGGCAGCAATATACCATATGTACAAACAATCTGGGAATATATTTTGCATAAATAAACCTTAAGTAAAATTTAGTTTGGTGAAATTCCAATCCTTAAACTACTTGTGTATTCACTTGTATACATAGACATGTAAATGTTGAAGAGTAATAAATGTAATGCAACTAGGGTGATGGATTAACATGTAAACTGTTTACTCTACATTTGTACACCTTTTTGTGAGTGTCCTCTTTTTTATTGTAAGCTGTTTCATCATCTATTCACTTTTGTCCACTAAACATTGGGCAAAGGAATATTAAGAGGCTACCAGGAAGGCATGATGTGATTTTGTCTTTGCTTACAGTATCTCACAAAAGTAAGTGTACCCCTTGCACTCCAACAAAAATGGCTTAAATCTTTTGAACGGACAATACCAGAGAAATGAAACTTGAATATGTTCAGGATTGTAATTGTAAAGCTTATGTAGCAGTATAGACGGTGTTTACCGCCCGCCCTCAGCTGTACCAGAAGCTCTATGTAATTTATACGATCATTTTTTATCATGGTCTAAAACAGATGTGGTTATCCTGGGGGATTTTAACAAAGATTGGCTGTCTTTGGCAGCAGATAATTTTAAATCCATGTGTTTAGATTTGCAGCTCACTCAGATGATAACCTCACCCACCTGTCCTAATATGAAAGCCCCCAGTCGCTCTTCGCTATTAGATCTACTTTTGACAAACAGACCACACTTGTATTCTTGTGCTGGCGTTTTTCCTTTGGATATCAGCGACCACTGTCCAATAGGCTGCATTAGAGATGGGAAAAAGAAAGCCACTGGTTCCATTTTAGTTCATAAACGATCTCTTAAAAATATAGACATTTTGTATACCTCTGGAACCTCTGTTGATGAAGCTGTCTGTAAACTTCAGCTTGCTTTTGACAGTGTGCAGAAATCTAGATCTCAAACTTGTTTTAAATGAATCTAAGACCAAATTCATAATATTCTCAAAATCAAGCAAGCCCACTTCTTCAACACTCACTGTTCGCTCTTTCAATGGTAATCCTCTTGAGCGAGTAACTAGTTATAAATATCTGGGAATCTGGCTAGATGACAGTCTGTCTTTTAAAACCCATGTACATGATCTTGCAAAAAAGGTCAAGATAAAATTAGGTGCACTATATAGAATCAGGCCATGTCTCACTCTTGAAAACAGAAAGCTGATTGTCCAGTCAACTATTTTGTCAATTCTGGATTATGGTGACACTCTTTTTATGCATGCTGCTCCCTCAGTTATAAAACCCCTGGATACTGTTTATCACAGTGCTATCCGGTTTATCACTGGCGACCCTTTTAAAACTCACCACTGCACTTTATACCAGAACGTGGGATGGTCTTCATTGTCTGCTAGGAGAGACAGGCACTGCCTTATTTTCATTTATAAAGCCCTCCTTCCAAAGCTCCCCTCTTACCTCACGTCACTGTTGAAAGTCAAGGCCAGCAGTTATGACACTCGGTCACTGAGCCTCATCTGCCTTGAGGTCCCATTCATTAAATCTAAATGTGGGAAATTAGCATTTTCTTTTTATGCCCCTAGTAGGTGGAATGCATTGCAGGAGGCCCTCCAGTTGAAGGTGTTTTCATCTTTAGATGATTTTAAGAGCCTCCTAGGCCCCCTATTGTCAGAGCAGTGTTCTTGTTTTTAATTTGACTTGATTTTAGATGTTTTTAGATGTTTTTATTTCTCCTTGCATTTTTATTTCTAATTCTGTTTTAAATTGACCTGTTTTTAGATGTTTTATTTTCTTTTCATTGTGAATTTTTATTTTAGATATTCAGATATTTGATGTTTTATTGAATTTTTATTCTTCTTCTTATTATTATTATTTTTTTTTTTAACCTCATCTGCTGTTTGTTTGTACTTTTATCAGGACATTGCTGTAAAAGAGCTTGTGCTCAGTCAATCTTCCTGTATAAATAAATAAAGATGAAAGATAAGATGAAGATGGCTACAATTCTGTCATACTGGACTGGATGTCCAACATGGCTTTAAGAAATGGAAGGGTCGCTCTCCATAATGATGACCTATGCTATAAAAGATCAGTAACACCATGAAACAATTACAGCATGGTAGCCAAGGTCATGAAGTGGTTTTCCAAGATGGGTTCTACTCGGAACACACCTTTGAAAAACAAATGCATAAGAGCCTCCAGCATTGCTGCAGAGGTCGTAGGTCAGTCTGTCAATTTATATGCTGCACACTGCAACAACTCAGACTGCGGGGTCATCGTCTCAGGGGGAAGCCTGTTGTGAAGCTTCCTTACTCACAACCCAGTGCTGTCGTCCAACAAAAAGAAAATAAATTTGTTTGGCTCAAGTGTCCAGCAGGTGTGGCGGTTCCCTGTTGAGGAGCACCATTATAAATAATTGTGCTTTGCCCACAATTGGGCCTAATGGAGGTAGAATCATGCCCCCCCTTTCAGAAAATGGGCCCCACAGCAGGTTTTCAACCTCATAACAACTCTAACACATCCAAGATAACCACTGCCTACTTGAAAAAGTCAACATAATGCAGTGACCATGAACCTGACCTGAACCCTATTGAGCACCTGTGGGGCATCCTTAAGCAGGAGGTAGAGGTAGAGTTGCCAAGTTTGTGTTGCCATCATGGATGAACGAACAGAATCCCAGAAACAACATGTGAAGCTCTAGCAAATCTCATGGAATTATTAAGGCAGTGGTAGATAAAGTTTTTTTTAGAAAGAAGTAAATCTATACTGCCACACAAGCTGTGCACTGAGTACCCTAAAACATATTCAAGTTTAATTTCTGTACCATTTCCCCTTCAAAAGATGTAATGCAAATTGTGCTGAAATGCAAGGGATGTACTTACATTTGTCTTTGGAGAGTTTAATTCTGATGAACAATATTCAAACTATATGTGGAAATAATTGCAAAATATATATTAAACTGAAGACAATAGTATGCTTGTGGTTCCAAATAAATCACTCAAGAATTTTAGATATTCTATTCGTCTGGATAAAAAATATACTTTTTATGACCTCCAATGAGAAATAAAAATGCAATTATCATTGTCACATACAAGTATCTTAATGTAGGTCATATCAATGCTGTGTACTACTGACTTGTATGTAAGACATACAGCTTGGCAAACAGCAAAAATTGATTCAGCACAAAAACACACTTAGAAAAGTATGTGTGCCGACTTTTACTCAAAAATGCCTTTTCTTTCTGCATAGTTATGGATTTAACCAGTCTACATTTCACTGCAAGTTGTGCATGTTATAACTGTGTATGTGACAAATAAATGTATCTTATCTTATCTAATAGCACCTTTAATGGTCTTCCTCCACCACAGTGCTCCTCACCTTGGAGTCCAGTGCCACAGTCAGGAGCAGGGGAAGCTTCTCAAAGTCAGAGGAGCAAGAGCCTGAACCCTCTCTCCTCGGCACCACTGTGCCCCCTCGCTGGAACAGAGGGACCTGCAGGAGCCATAGAAGAGAGGAGGGGAAGGGAGAGGAAGAGAAGAGGGGATGGGAGGAAGGGGGAGAAAGAAAGAGAGTGGTAAGAAAGAGAAAAGGCAAAGAAGGAGAGAAAAAGAAAATGAGAGAGAGGGGGGAGAGACAGAGAGAGAGAGAGATAGGGAACGAGAGAAAGAAAAGTGACAGAGACAGAAAGAAAGAGACAGACAAAAAAAGGATTTTATTTAATATATTAAGAGACTTCAAAGTCTGCATAGAAGATCTATGAAAATCTGACTCACAGTGTCCAGTGTCACAGGATAAGTCAGGTTTCTATCACCGCTGAATGCTTCAGCAGAGACAATATCATACCAGAGCTGATTGAAAAAAACACACTTAAAATTATTTTATTTCCAGGCAAAATAGTATTCACAACTTCACCACACAGTGACTAAGTTACACATCGCTCACATCTTTGGGGCCTGGGAGGAAAACCATGACGTCTTGAATACCAGGTGCAGTTATAGGACAAGCAAGTAGTGCACTCCCTATGAAGGGAAACATAAAGCTCTGTGATTCACAACCCTATACAGAGACAGTATAAGAATAGTGTATACTTTACAACTGAAAAATTAATTTAGTTATATCAATTCTATTGTAATACATCTTATGTTGTATTTACCAATCATGTATTCATGGTCCACACTGAATGTGCTCTCTTCTCCAGGGAACTCTACCCACAGGGGTCTTGAAAAAACAATATTTGTTTTGCAATGATGATACAAGAACTTGCTACTGTCAAGACCTTTAATATGCAAAACCACAGTGGAAAATATGACCGCTTAATGTATAAATCACCACCATCAACAACAACATCATCATCATTTATATTAAAATGATCACAGAACAAATTGTGCTGCAGTTATATAAAGCTCATAGATGAGGATGTGAGTCAGGGGCATACCTCATTGGAAGCAGGGCAAGGGTGTGGACCTGGTAAAAAAGGGTGTACCAGTAAGGGAGGAGACAATAGCGCTGCTGGATAGCTGAGCGGATCCGGGCCGTTACAGCCTCCCCAAAGAGCCATGGCTCTCGCCGCTTGGTCTTCTTGTCAGCATGGCCCCTGAAGAACGGCTGCAGGGCCCCTGCCTGGTACCAACGCACCAGCAGCTCCGGGTCTGGGTCCTTTGCAAAGCCCCCGACATCAGCTGAAAGAGACAGCAAAATTGCCTGCACATGCTACACAAGCCCTCAAAAAGTGTCTCCTAAGTGTAGGGTGTTTGGAAAGTTAGGCTATCCTTAAAATTATCCTTGTTTGCCCGACTGACTTAGTGAAATTGGGCCTGACCCGAATTTTCTTTTGTGCTGAATTGACGACTACAATATTAGCCCAGTATAATATCAGTACAATATCAGACCAGGTCAGGCCAAGGCCATTTTCGAGCTAGTTGGTGCTAATGGCCCAGGGCGACTAGTCTGTACTCGTGGGTCCAGACTCTCAGCTACTGTCCCCTTATGATTACACTTACACCCGCCCCTATCTGTAAAAACCATCACAGCCGTACCGCCCAATTTACAGAGGGGGAGGTTGTCTCTCAAAATATGCAGTTCACTTAATGTGAAACTCCCTGGACCTCAGTGCACCATTTTAATTGAAATGCTTTATTGGGACTGATGGCTCAGCCTTTATCATGCGAATGTACAAGGAATGATACTCTGCATTTTTTTAGTTGTATGGAATGTGTTTTAATGATAAAGGCTAAGCCAAATATTTTACAGAACCATCATCAACCATCTCTGGCTAAGCCAAAAGTCCAAATGTATCATTTTGTGATGACTAAAAATATATATCTACCGACTATTTTTTTTTCTGATTATCATGTTACAGCAAACAAACATATTTCTAAGCATGGCTATACTGTGCACTGTGCACTAAGCAGCAATAACAGCGTTCATTCAGTCTGATTTAGGAAACCAACTGATAGCAGTGTTCCGAAACAAAAAAAAGGGTCCAAGTGAAAGTCTGTTTTGAAACATGTCTTTTAATGAAAATGTACGTGCACAAGTCTATAGTCAAGTAAGTGACTTTCTGAACACCCTGTCACAGCCTTTCAGAAAAAAAGTTTTAATGGTTCAAAAATGAGTACTCTGGTACACCTTACCTCCACAGAAGGTGATTCCTGCCAAACTTAAGGACAGCAACATAGGGATACAGAACTTCAAGTGATCCCATGTGGCGTATGTGTCTCCTGTCCAGATTGCACCTTTGGCAGCCAAAACAGTACCGTTACAATATGTAAGAATAAATCAACACACACAATCTCCCTCTTCTCAGCTGATGAAGGCACATTATGTCAGGTTGCTCTGATTTTTTGGTATACCGAGCCTCTGAGATCCTGCGAAGAATGAGCGTGACAGAACAAAAGGCCTCTCAGTTCCCCCAGAGCGGCTGATCAGCCCGTCTACTGTGGCCATGTGCTGGAAGAAGAAAGAGGACACAGGAGCTGTAATCCACTCATAACCAAGGATCAACACTACCTTCTTCTACCTACTTCTGCTAAGGGTTATCATCACCCCTTCCAGAATACCTCCCATCTTAAGTGTTTTTTTTCCCAGAATGTTATGCCAAAGTTTTATGTTGGTAAAGATTTTTTGTAATGTAATAGTAAGGCTGTAATGGAGTAGTGAAGTAGAAAAGATTTTTTGTTACACTAGTTACAGTGAAAGCGGTTCCTGTGTATGAGTGGTGTTTTCTTGATGCAGCCACCACCCACCTGGTAAAAGCCATAGAGATTGTGTAGATCCCGGTGCTCCCAACCTCCACGATGCACTGCATCTTTTGGCATCGTCTGCTCTGGACCATCAAAAACCGAAGGCTCGTTCATGTCATTCCAGACAAAGAGAGATTCTGTAGAACCCTAATACACAAACACATATGCTGTGATGACGAGGTAGCTAACATTCTGAAACAGCAAAATGAACTGGATGATGTTTGTTCTCAGACTGACTTTGTACTTGGCCAGAGAATAGCATCTAGCGTACCAGGACCTTGTCTGGGGACAGCTGAAATCTAAGTAATTGGAGTCACCTGTGGAATGAAGAGTCTATGAAAACCTATGAAATCTCTGGCAATGGACAACAGTGGAAATGTTTCGGTTCCAGGAATATACAAGATATTACTTTTGCAGGCCTTGTTTCACAGACATGCATCAATCAAAAGAGAACCCACACACAATTACTGCCAGTGCAAAAGAAAACAAACAAAAAAATGGAAAGTGTTAACCAGGAGAATCAAAAAAAGTTTTACACTTCATCGGGTGGCATTTCTCAGTTTTTTGTTGGTTTTGTATCAAGCTGTAGTTTAGCATTCGCTGTAAGAGTACGCAAGTTCTCTCTTTTGATTGATGCATGCAGCACTTTTGGAATCAGGCTAAGCTGTTTGGTGTATTTTTGAATTGTTTTTCAAAGACAAGGCAAAACATACTGTACATATTTTAAAATTCTTTTAAACTTGAGGTAGACAACTGTCTCTTAAAGAGAAAAATATAATTGCACTCTATGAACTACAACTGCTCACAGACCTGGCCAGCAGGAGCCTGTGTAGATGCTTCCATCTTTGACCTTTACAAAATGGTCTCCATCTCTAGCCCCACAGTATAACGGCCATTCAGGGTCAACCTTAATATGGGGGTCACTGATTACCACCATCTGAAACATAAAGAAATGATTGATACTTTGACATTTTAAGATGTTCCTATGAGTTTAAATGAAAAAAACATGAAAAGAAGAGGTATTGTGAGTGATTGCCTTCCGCTTCTTTTTTTCTATGTGTTGTTGGAGTGCAACCGGGTTAGGAAAGTGCTTTGAGTCCCAGGTGAAGTAGCGCTTCCCATCTGTGTGCTCAATGTCCAGCCAGATGACATCATAGGGGATGGAGTGGTGGTCAAAGCCAGCGTCCACAGACTTAACATCTGCTTCATCATCATAGTTCCAGCGGCACTGGTGGTACCCAAGGGAAAAGAGCGGTGGGAGGGCTTGGTAACCTAACAAAAGTTACAAAGAAACAACCAAGAAAATGTTACCCCATTAACTTTGCAATATATTCGTAATTGTGAATGCAATTAACAGTTCCTTAAAGCAGCATTTCTGGTGTTAATGCATTCTAAGGCAAGAGTCAAACTTTTATTTAAAAGTAAAATGACTTTTGATAGCTGTGCTGATTAGTTTGATTGGCTTTCAGGTTTCTGGCCAAATGCTTTTCAAAAAATGTGTTCAAGGCACTTGCCGAGATGTATCCAAACCACTTTTTCTAACCAATAAAAAGGCTCAACATAACATCATCTTGTATCTATTCTTGTATATCCCTATAATGTATTTATGCCAAAGTTTCCCTTTTAGGCAGTCATTGCTACATGTACATTAAAAAATGCACACCTGTCAGCTGTGCATACTGACAGTGGACCTGTGAGGGAGAGGGCCCAAGGAGAATGAAGCTGTCAATCATGCCACTCTCGGAGATCCATTGGATGTCTGTCTGGATGGGCATTCTACTCCTTTTGGCTGAGGCCACCACATCTCCCTAACAAGACAGTGGCACAAACTCATACTCAACATACTCATACACTGCAGATTGAATCCCTTGATGTCTCAAGTAAGTTGCTTAATAATGTGTCAAAACCAGTCACTATCAGTGATGTCAATCCTGGCTTCAGAAAATGAAAAAAATTCTGTCACATATTTGATCCAACAATTTCCTAAACCAGCTGATCCTAATGAGCACACAAATCATTAGACAGGCTAATGAGCTAATTAGTAAAATCACCTGTGTTCACTGCACAGGCAGAAGGAATACACGACAGGGTTATTGCTTTCTGAAGCCAGGACTGACACCTCTGACAACTATAAAGTAAAACCTGTCACCAACACCAATGTTACCTGACTATCTCTGGGGTTGTAGCCCACATCTACAAGGGTCTCAGAGGCATTGAGCCAGAGGAGCCCCAGGGTCCTGTCAGACTTGTGTGCAACTAGCAGTGGCACAGAGCCATAGAGGCCTAGTCGGCTATCTGTGCGGTAGCCAAAAACATCCAGATTGTACAGTCTGTATGGCTCATCGTCACTGCAAAGGTGCAGAAACATACAGAATCTTTCAGAAAATGCCTGCTAACAACAAAATTATACTATATGTTTGTTATGATGATTACCGATGATGTTATGATAACTCACCAATTTCACTGCATGTCCTACTACTCTACCCAGTATGTCTATGTATGTGACAATAAACCATCCTTGTATCCTTGTACTACGATATGTATATATTATTATATGAATTAAATATCAGTGGTACTGAAAGACCTGGTGTCTTTAAGTCGAAGTCTGTCAGCATGTTCTGGAATCCCGTACATGTGGTTAAAGCCATGGAGGCAGAAGTCCACACCCACAGAAGTTGGACCTAAAATAGGAAAAAAACTAATTGCCTTATCAGAAATCTCTGATTATGCAGATGGTTCAAAACACTGGAAAACACATACCGTTGGCTTTCACATCTACAAACTGTCCAAAGGTCTCCTTCCAAAGACCTGATTCATCACCTGACTAATATGAACAAAAAGAGTCAACAATTAAACAAAATGGCAAGATATATTTTTTTCCAACTGACAAATGTATTAATGGCATAGCAACTAATAGAAGGCTCTGACCTGATTTAATACTGAGTCATCCCTGTCAAAGTGAACAACAAGATGAGCAGGTAAAACCTAAATATCATTGACATTAATAGCCACGGTATTATGCAAGGATATGGTTATAAGTGTGTCAAGAGGGGCTGCACAATTTGATGTATCAAAAATATACCTGATACCACAGAACACTATTACTTTACTATATTACACTATCACTCTACGCAACACCACAGAACACACCCACTTTACATAAAAAAGCCTCTAAAATGGGTGGGGACGCTGAAGGACTCAAGGGGAGAGGCTGGGGAAAGGTCAGGGATGTTAGAAGCATTGCCATCTAGTGTAGTCAATTCAGTTTGTGATTTGTGGAAGTAGGTCTGCCCACCTCTGATTACAGGTAGTTATCACTCCATATATGGGTATCCACTGATATGTCCATCTACTCTCGGTACACAAAATTGTTATTAAGTGTCATTATATGTTGCATTTTAAGGCTATATAGGGTGCAGACAGCTATATATAAAATCCACTTATCAGCCATATCCCTTACTTAACAGCTCAAAAAATATTTTAGGGTGCAGTTACTCCAAACAAACTAAAGTAAACGAAAGCAAGCCCCAAAATATTCTACAGTTTCTAGAGAGTATCAGGTATGAGTAGTATCACAGTATGACTTGATGCCTGTGATGCTCACTGTAGCCTTTCTATTAACTTAAAGCTCACCTTATTGAATCCTGCATGGACTCAAACAGCAACCGTCCATTAGGATTGAGTGTGACTATCAACTCTTTCCCACACAGAACCTCCAGATTAAAAGGAATCTCATAGATCCGAACCTGGTGTTGACCAAGTCCCCAGCTAAGTGTCACTGAACCTCGACTTTTACTCTCCACACGTAACCTGCTCAAAGATAAGATGACACTCATGTCAGAGACGACTCAGATGAACAGAATACCAATAAAAATATCCCTACAACCTAATTTATTTCACTGGAAAGTTAAACACGTTATGTATAACTAAAATGTCACTAGTAATTTCACTCATATTATGTCCTTTTGGTTTTCAAATTAAGTCACTAAACCAATCACTTGTCAGGCTTACTGTTCATACACCAGCTCTCCAATCAAAACATCTGGAACTCTGTAGCGCACTTTAACTGGGTGGATCTCATCTATAGAGATTCTTACAGTATTCTCCAGGCAGGCTCTCACTTGCAAAAGCAGACGCAGCTGTGAGTGACATACATTGCAATCAGTTAGGACTCAGGCCTATATATATATATATATATATATATATATATATATATATATATATATATATATATATATATATATAGTAATCTACACAGTATATACAGTAATCTGACTGGTACACATCTTTCTCTGTCGCTCTCACTCTCAGAATAGAGTATCTTACCTGAGACTTTGGTTCAAACAGTTCCAAGCTGGCCCCTTTTTCTGACAGCACCAAGCTTTCTAGGGGGGCACAGTATTGCACTCCGGAGTTTTGTTTATGCCGCCTGAAATATCACCAGTCTAGAATTAAGGCACTTTTAATATCGCAAAGATGCAGCAGATGGTAGTGTAACGAGACCCCTACCTGTAAAATGCTATATGTTCACTTTTCTTATACTTTTCCGAGCTCATCATAAGTGAACACGCTGAAACAAACAGAAAAATCGGACTGCAATTGTTGCTTATCTGTAGGTTAGATTAGTCCTACAGCAAGTGCGTTTATTTAGACAGACTACAAAGGAGGTTGTATTTGTTGACACATTGTGGACTACGTTAACTTTACAGAAATCTGTTTAGACATTCATCTGCAGAATAACAGTGGTACCACATTACATGGTATATGTCTGACTCTTCTACAGCGCTTACTTTTTCCCGTGAACGAGTCGGGGGAACCTCCACTAAGTAAAAATATTTCTTCTACTTTCTATGATAAAACACTTGACAGCATATATGAGCCTCTTCTCGTTTACAAAACGGTCACTATTGCGTATTAAACACGCAATGAGGTTTTGTGAACAGGTCTGAAAGTCACTATGCCTGCGTAAATTCATGTCCTTGGTGAGTTTGGCAAACAAGCCACACATATACACAACTTTCATCATCATACTGCGCCAGACAACCTTTGGTTAGTGTAGTGTTTACATGAATAGGCGTTTCCCTTTCTAACCTCGTGCAAAGCCTCCACAATTACATTGTTCTATTGTAATAGACTTGCATACAAATTCGCGACAATTACCGCTATTGCAATCATATGATCTGTGCCTTTTCAAGAAAAATAATCTGAGCTGCTGTCCCGAAAATGTCAGAAAGACGCCCTCTGTTGATGAGTTGTTGTAATACCCGGAACTGATTTGTGTAAAGTAAAAATGCCATATGTCACAGTATGCCTGTCATGTTTCTTGTACTTTATTTCACATATTCCTGGTGATTTTGGAGCCGAAATTTCCTTATGGAATATAGGAATAGATGCGGTGAGTCTCTGCAGTCATTTTTAATTCAATTGATGTCGGATGTTTGGATAGGTTCGATTTTTTTGTTGAAGGAAAGCATCCGCATTCGCTGCTGGGTAATTAAAATTGTCACCCCCGTAGTAGCAGTTGGTACATAGTTTGGGGTATTGCTGTAGGATTGCGGAGTTTTCAATGGAATGCTTAATCTTAGCCTGTTTTTCAGGCATGCACTGTCTGCTGTGCAGTGTGTCATAGTCGGGGAAATATGCATAACAGACATGCAACGCTGATGTACCACAGAATACAAAACAATTTTAGGAGTAACTATCAGTCCCACATGCTTGTAATATTCATTGTGTTATGGGGAAATGGTTGTCTGTGTTTTGGTCCGTGGCCTCTTTCAGGATATTCCAGTCCAGGATATGAACAATTGAAGGAGACCATATTTGCATGGCACAGGCCTCATGTAATGCTGTTTACTCATTCCAACCTTAACTTGTCTGCTTTCAGGAACAGGACTCGGCTGTTTTTCGAAAAACCCTCTTTGCGAACACAACAATCTTCATGAAATGTGAGTTAGGGATAGGTGTTGATATTCACAGATAAAGTAGGCCTTCTTGACAAACACACTTACCCTACCTTGTTTTTAGTTAAAGGTGATGTCATGTCATGTGATGACCACATGACATTCAACATTTCATGGTATCTCCGTTCCTCTGTATGCTTCAATGAAGTTTTCAACACTCCAGTGAGTAGTGGAAGTCCCCCTCCCAAAAAAGAAAAGTAAAAAATCATGTTACATCAGAGCACTAAGTATGTGGCATAATATATTATAATACATTATTTTAACTTGCTTAGAACATTCTGTGGCATTTTGCCTTGAACAAAAACAACTAAACATACTAAACTGACAAATGTTAATGCTGACCCCCCTCCTTTGCAGGACTCCAAGGCCATGGGTTTGTTCGGAAGGAATGACATGCTGAAAGATGGCTGGAGTGGCCATTACAGCCAAAGCTTCATCTTCTTTGACAACTGCTCAGCCCTCTTCACTCCTCAAGTAAGAAAAGAAATGCACAATCATGCTGCACCATGGTTACATGATGATACTGCACCATGACCATGTAACCAGTTGCTGCTCTAACAGCTTGAATGTCTCTGTGTTCTTCTCAGTCTTACTACAAAGAGTTTGCACCTGTTCACCTGCTTGTAAGCCCTGGGGTGAGTCTTGTTGAAATTACATTTAGATTTTAATCTTTTTAGGACTATTTTTTCAAACCAATAACATAATAACTTGATATTTCGTATTGTAGCCTAAATAATTGATTTAAAAAGTTGTGTTTTGCTCTAGACTAACATCACACATTGTGATAATTAATTGGCACTTCAAACGGAGTGCATCATTAATATAAATCATCAATATAAAAGTCTTGTTATTTGCTGTTAAAGTGTCTGTTCTGATGTGTTTTGGGTTGTAATTATATTTGTGATGAGATATGACATTCTTGTCAGCCTTGACTTTATTTGTTCCACAGGCTGAGGAGAGTGTTCTGAATCAGAGTGGAACAAACCCTTTTGAAGACAAGCCAGTGAGTTTTTACTTGCCACTTTGCATGTTTTATACAGGATTAACTATATTGGTAGCTTTATGTCTGCTAAGTCAGCCTTGTGTCTTGTAGACAATTGGTGCTGTAGCCAAAGCTTGGTCAGATAGCCCTTACCTCTTCATCGTGAAGGTAGAGATGGGCCATCGAGAAACTGGAGAGGAGGAAAGATCTAGTAGTAATCTTAATGGATATTCCTTCACAAGTGAGTGAGACTTTCCTACATTGTCTTTTCGAAAGTAATTAACACCACCTGTAATTTTATATGCAGATTGCAAACCGATGGTAATGTTACGGTGAGACTGATTAGACTTTAGGCACTGTCAAAGAAATTCTGTATATTCTATCTCACTGTTGTGTGAAGTACACATCAAAAAGCAAATGTTTATTCCCCTTAGAAAGTAGGAAGTAGGAAGTGAGACCCTGGACCCTAAGCATCAAAGTGTTTCATTTTTATTCTGTTTATTGTGGATGCAATTCACATTCCAGTGAGAATGTTCTGTTAGATGGAGGAGTCATACAGTGGCACAATTTAGTGTATCTTAAAGACATCACAATTTCAAACCAAATAAGAGTAATTTAGACAGCTGGCCTCCACAGTGAGGGCGCTTGACATTGACGACCACTTTCTCTGTAATCCCTGGAATTTGTCAGTACAGAAACCCATGCACATATCAATATGCATTGGGTTTCGTGTGAACAATGTAAAGCATTTAAACAAACGTTTCCACAACAGTGACAGTTGAGATGAAAGGTCCCCGTGAGTACTCGTCACCTGCAGACTGGCCCCTGATGATGGTACGTTTTTCACCACATCAACACTTCATGTTGCCTCTGCTCTGTGGGGATGATGTGTCTTCATATAGACATGCTCATCAAGCATTTTCATTGATTTGCTAATGAATTGTTTTTATTTTTTATTTATTAGGGGCCATGTGCAATTTTAAACATAACTGGCAATAATATTTTACCGGATTAAATGGGTTTTAATTTTTTTGTAGTTTTTTAAGTTGAGATTTAACATTTGAGCTGCAACATTTTATGTCATTGCTATTGCATTCCACTCTGTAGTGGCCTTAAATGAAAAAGGACATGTTGTGCGACGTCCCTCCTTGTTAGTTCTACATGGTCATGTGCATCATGTACGTGTTCTTCGGGGTGCTGTGGCTGCTGTGGTCCATCTGTTACTGGAAGGATCTACTCAGGATCCAGTTCTGGATTGGTGCGGTCATTTTTCTGGGAATGCTGGAGAAGGCAGTGTTCTACTCGGAGTACCAGAGCATCCGTTATAATGGCAATTACGGTTAGTCCAAGACCATGTATTACTAGAGTTAGGGTTAGGGTTAGGCTTTTTTTATGGTTGAGACTTTTTGCAAAGAAACGTACAAAAACAATACCAATGCAATACAAAAATATAACATTGTCAAAAGTACAGTACTTGACTAAAATGTGAAATCTGACACAAAGATTTTAGTATCAAGCAAAAAAAAGTAAAAATACATTTTAACCTCTAGATACAATTACTAAATCTATATTGTCCTAAGTACTTAACGCATGTTGGAACATTTTCATTTTCTGTGACTTGCATGCTCACCATCTAACAAGGCTTCCATTTTTACCTGAAGTCCAAGGTGCTGTTATATTTGCTGAGCTGCTCTCTGCATTGAAGAGATCTCTTGCACGAATCCTGATGCTCATCGTTAGCCTTGGCTATGGCATTGTCAGGTGAGTCTTTTTTTATTGACTGTTGTCAGCCACTGACTGATGGACTAATGAGGAAACAGCCCAAGACCTGGCCTAGGCCCTGACTTTTTACATGACACGACACTGTCCCTTTATGAAATAAGTGTATGCCTTCACATGGAGGGTCGCCACGTTGAGGACTATCCAAAAGCAAGTCACTAAAGTGGAAGTGGGCTATAGAACCCTTTAACGTCATGTCAGTCATGCTGACTTGTCAAAGGTGTGTTCCACAAAGTGCTGCTTCTCATGAGGAACACTTCTTAGCAATGGAAGTTCCATGTAAGAGTTTAATTCAAATACATGGTCGGCTTACATAAATTCGCATTTCCACCTACTGAAGGAAAGTTCGTCCAAAAACTGTATGCTGAATTTATACCCATCACCTTAATACAGGGAACCTGATTTAGCTGTGATGGGTGCTTTCAATCCAAGTGCACCTCATAATCAAGTACAAGACATATGTCAATGAGAACTGCTGGTCACAGCAGGGGTGAGCATTAAAATGCGGCGGTAACTATGAACACAAAAGGTGAATCCAAGATCACACCCTGTGCAGTGCTGACTAATCGTGATGCATGCAGAATAAAAATTTGTCCACGATGACCTGGATGGGGGCATAGTATGTCACATAACCTTAAGTCGAGAGCAAGGTACTTACAGAGCAGTTAAGCAGTTGCTCTCCACGTGCTGCTTTAACATGGAACCACCTCCATCGGTGGGACTTCCTCAGGACTTTACCCTGATTGGCCTTTTTTCTATTGAAATGTCACATACAGTGCCCAGCATAAATGAGTACACCCTCTTTAAAAGTGACATTTTATTCAATGTCATTGAAAATAAACGATATTTCCAAAATGTGTACAGGCTAAGTTTAATACACCATCTGTTGAACTTTTGACTTAAAACAAAGGTTAATATTATAACTCAGATGAGAATATACAGTATGTCACAGAAGTGAGTACACCCCTGACATTTTTTTCCTTTTTTTATTATATCTTTCCATGGGAGAAGTCTAAAGATATAATATTTTTCTACAATGTAAAGTAGGCAGTGTACAGCTTATATAACAGTGCAAATTTGCTGTTCCCTCAAAATAACTCAACACACAACCATTAATGTCTAAACCACTGGCAACAAAAGTGAGTACACCCCTAAGTGAAAATGTCCAAATTGTGCCCAAAGTGTCAATATTTTGTGTGGCCACCATTATTTTCCAGCACTGCCTTAACTCTCTTGGGCATGGAGTTCACTAGAGCGTCACAAGTTGTCACTGGAATCCTCTTCCACTCCTACATGATGACATCACAGAGCTGACCTTGAGCTTGAGACCTTGAGCTCCTCCACCTTCCATTTGAGGATGCCCCACAGATGCTGAATTGGGTTTAGGTCTGGGGACATGTTAGGCCAGTCCATCACCTTCATCCTCACTCAAGGCGTGGTCATCTTGGAGGTGTGCTTGGGGTCGTTACCATGTTGACATACCGCCCTGCGGCCCAGTTTCAAAGGGGGGGCATCATGCTCTGCTTCAGTATGTCGCAGTACATATTGGCATTCATGGTTCCCTTAATGAAGTGTAGGTCCCCAGTGCCGGCCCCAAACCATGACACTTCCTCCACCATGCTTGACTGTTAGCAGGACACAGTTGTCTTTGTAATCCTCACCTGGTTGCCGCCACACACACCTGACACCATCTGAACCAAATAAGTTTATTTTGGTCTCATCAGACCACAAGACATGGTTCCAGTAATCCATGCCCTTAGTCTGTTTGTCTTCAGCAAACTGTTTGCAGGCTGTCTTGTGCATCATCTTCAGAAGAGGCTTCCTCCATGGACGACAGCCA
This sequence comes from Setipinna tenuifilis, assembly GCA_030347295.1. NCBI lineage: Eukaryota > Metazoa > Chordata > Actinopteri > Clupeiformes > Engraulidae > Setipinna > Setipinna tenuifilis. The sequence continues at coordinate 12,117,491 of CM059278.1, forward strand.
TGCAGACCAGTTTACAGATTACAAAGACAACTGTAGCCTGTTAACAGTCAAGAATGGTGGAGGAAGTGCCATGGGTGAGGATGAAGGTGATGGACTGGCCTAACATGTCCCCAGACCTAAACCCAATTCAGCATCTGTGGGGCATCCTCAAATGGAAGGTCTCAAGCTCAAGGTCAGCTCCGTGATGTCGTCATGTAGGAGTGGAAGAGGATTCCAGTGACAACTTGTGACGCTCTAGTGAACTCCATGCCCAAGAGAGTTAAGGCAGTGCTGGAAAATAATGGTGGCCACACAAAATATTGACACTTTGGGCACAATTTGGACATTTTCACTTAGGGGTGTACTCACTTTTGTTGCCAGTGGTTTAGACATTAATGGTTGTGTGTTGAGTTATTTTGAGGGAACAGCAAATTTGCACTGTTATATAAGCTGTACACTGCCTACTTTACATTGTAGAAAAATATTATATCTTTAGACTTCTCCCATGGAAAGATATAATAAAAAAAGGAAAAAAATGTCAGGGGTGTACTCACTTCTGTGACATACTGTAAATAATATGACTCAGTTTGCATATTTTGGAAATATTGTTTGTTTTCAGTGACATATTGTATAAAATGTCACTTTTCAAAGAGAGTGTACTCATTTATGCTGGGCACTGTAGTTTCACATGTTTCCTATGTCCACGCCTATGGGATAGAGAACATGAATAAACCTAAAAATTCCGGCATCAGTAAATTGCTCAGTATCCCCGCCCCTGCAGTCACCAGCAGATCTCACTGTTGCAGGAGGTGAGTTGTGGTTCACCTTAGACGAGGCTAAATCTTCTTTCTGCAACAACATGACTGAGCTCACACCTTCTTGATCTCCGTAACAGATGATATAGATGCCATGTGTTGTGTGTGGGGGACAACGCACCTTCACAAACTAACACAGTTAATCTTTTAACCAAGCAGGGCAAAGTTGCATTAGAAAGCTGATCGCAGTTGTGTGGGAGCAACTGCAGGGGTCTGTAAGAGTCTTGCTCTCGCAAAATTTCTACTATGACATGGTCGCATTTTCGTGACATTCTCACACCTTTCAGGCCTGTCTAACCATCATGCAACATTTTGAACCCAGAATGCATCCTTGACTGTAGTTGGCTGCATACGATTTTATCAAGTCGAATATGACTTATGCGTTACACCAATGTGTCATTGGTCCTCAGACCTTACAGCTGTCTTGCCTTCAGTGCTCCTTCTTAGACACCTTTTTGCTTCTGAGAGAGCTGGAGAAAGAAATTTGTGCTCATTCGTTCTCTTGGCACAGCAATTTGATTTTATTTGTTTATTGGTTTATTTATATTGTAATTTATTTCATACTTTGTGTACTGAAGATGTACTGAAACCGGCTTACGTGAAATGGAGTGCCTGATATTGCATTGTTTAGAATGTCATGTCTTTGTGTTTTTATGGTAAAACTAAATGCAAATTATCACATTTGTAGATAATAAAGTTGTTGTATTCATATGCCTTATTCCACAGGCCTCGGCTTGGGACCACTGTTAATCGGCTGGTGGCAGTAGGCTTGCTGTACCTGCTTTTCTCCTCGGTAGAGGGTGTGCTCAGGGTCACAGGGGTGGGTTGCTGCTCCTCATAGATCCTGACAACAATTTTTTTTCAGTGTTTAAGGACAGCTTCAGCACATCTACACATATAACCTACTGTTTTTACACGAAGACAAAAGACAAAAAATATGACTTACATTGGCAGAGAGTAATGGTAAGATTGGCCAGGTAGCTGTAAAGGAAAGCTATCATTATAGATTACTAACATCAAAGTAGAGGGCAATTTTGCCCTGCACTACACTACATTTTGTACAGAGGGTCTGGCTGCATTAAGAAACATTTTCTTCCTGGAGATGTAGACTCTACTGAAGTTTAAAATGATTGGATCTGCCTTTACCCAATCAGTAACGTCTGGTCTTGATTTATGCAATTAGCCTGGCGACGCACTACAGCTTAAATGTAGCGCACAAAGTTCATCGCTCATGAGCACTCCCTCTGTTCGCTGATTGGTCAATTAAAGATACCACTGGGTCAACCATGTCAATTGAAGGAAACCCAGACTACCACTGTATGGAGGTAATAATCGAGCGGAAGTGCGTAGGCAGGCTTATAACCAGGCTACAATTTTATGCCACTAATGGGGCGTTTGCACTGCCAGGCACTTGAATTCTATTGTTTTCCTATGGAACGACACGGCAAGTGGTTTAACCACGTGGTGCAGACAGAAAAAGCAGCAAGGCAGGTTGCAACGGTCAAACTGCTAGGCTTCTAAAAAACATGAGGCACTTAGTGTTAAAAATTTGTTCAACTTTTGGGTTGTCTCATCACTATAGTCACTCCTGGACAGCTGAGTGTCAAATACTAACCAAAAAAATGGAGGACCATATCTAAGGATGGATTTTAGAACTATAATGACGCTTTTGGAGGTGGAAAAAGCATTGCAGTGTGAAGGGCCCCTTAAGAAGCTGGACATCTCTCTGTATGCTCCATGCAACACGAACAAGAGCATTATGAAGATTACACTATACCTATTTAACTTAGCAGTGGTAAAGAAACGGCATAAAATAAGTTTATCAGAGTGCAGTCCTATTCCTGTGTTCCGTCATGTTCGTAAATCTTCAATGACATCTATTGTTCAACTCATGTATCTCCATGTTTACCAATTAAAATCAACAGTAGACTTTTTTTATTTAATGGAGCAGGTGGATGTAGCTGCCTGGCCAGGCTCATCTCTACCATGAAATCACCAATGTAACTTGTTTTTTTATCTTTTGGCTACAGAAAGAACAGCCTTCTTCTGTAAATCAGCCTTAAATTACTGTTATACTGACAAGCCTGCCGTTAGACATGCCTGCCCTGAGTCATCAAATACTTTCATGACTTTTCAGAGTTTCTATGGCACAGTGGCGCTGCTGGCCAATATAAGCCTCTCCCTCATCGACTCATGTGTAATGTGGTGGATATCCTTTGTAAGGAATGACTTTAAGGAACATGTATGGGACAACCCATGTTTTTGTTTACTTGTTTGTTTACTTGTTCACAAGCAAATTACTTGTTTGTGAACTTGCTTGCGTACAGGTGTTAAAGTGTTGATATCTGTGCAGATGCTTATTAAAACGTAACCAGCACCTCTGTTTATGCTCCCTTAACCTTGCAATGTGCACATCTACATCAGTCTGTCCCAGACAACAAGACTTCTTAAACTACGCAGAAATTTAGTGAAGCTGTCCCTATATCGGCACTTTACCAACACACTCATCTTCTCAGTGTTAGGTAAGGATGGTGTGTCTGTGTGTGCGTGTTTGTCTGTCTGTGTCTGTGCCTGTTTACATTTATGACACTGATGTCCATTTTTTGCAGCCTCCATTGTATTTGTTATCTGGACAACCAAAGTTTTCAAGCTTGTGGATTGTCACACTGTGAGTATATGGTTAAGTTTAAAGTAATGAGGATGCATTTGATTATGTTATTGATTATGGAGGTTTTATATTTCTTGATGTCAGCCAACTGTATGTGTAAGGGCAAGGGGAAAGGTAGTGTACAAAGACCTTATGAACGTGCTATGTGAATCATCTTGTGTTTGTCAGGGATGGAGGGATCTCTGGGTAGACGATGCCTTCTGGAGGCTTCTCTTCTCCACCATCCTGCTGGTCATTATGGTGCTACTGCGGCCTTCAGTCAACAGCCAGAGGTGTGTGTGTGTGTGTGTGTGTGTGTGTGTCTGTGTGTGGTGTGTGTGCGTGTGCATGTGCACGCATATAATGTGTAATTCACTACCATGAGACCCACCTGGACTTAAGTATAATAAAAACAACATTCTGTGTTCATTAACACCAAATCCACCCCACTACCACCCTTCGGACCACTGTAATTTTTCAAATCCTGGCTGTGTAAACAGACCTAATTGCACCTTTGCTAAACATGGAAAGAGCTGATACAGAGTATTATTTACATTTGTATTCTATAAAGTTGTAGATTTGTAAACCAATAATACCAAATAAGTAAACAACAAATCAGAACAATTAGTTGTAAACAAGCACCAAATGAAAAAATGGTGCATTTTAGCTAAATGTGCTGGATAGGGAAACTGAGGTGACATAAATTTCTTTGTAGCCCTAGTGTCAGTGTAGATGATAAAATATTTTACTTCATCAGCTAGATTAAAAATAAAAACAATGTGGAACCACACATTAATCTGTTACACATTGTAGTAGTAACTTGTGCTTTGTTTTTTTCTTGCATTTCGGTCAGGTTCTCTCACTCTCCTCTCATAGATGATGACAATGAGGACGAGGAAGATGAAACCAAAGAACCCATGCTGAGCAAAGCTTTCGGTGAGCTACAGGTCAAATTGTTGGATCTTTGTGATGGGTGGACATTGTTTGCTCATGCGTTTTTCTTTCTCTCACTGCTAACGGGTTTGATTATGACCAGAGGGCATGAAGATGAGAGGCACAAAACCAGAGACTAATGATGCTCAGAAACTCCTCAGTAAAGAGGTGAGGTGTACTCGTAACCACTAACCAGTAATGGACAACCTGGATTTACAATCTACAAACTTGTACCACATTATTCCATATCAGCGTTATTAGTGCACTTCATACAGGTGATTTCATTAACTAACTCCTCAGAGTTATGCTGATTTAGTAAAAGGTACTGGAATAGATAGTTTCTGAAACAAGTCTGTCCATTACTGGTACTAACAAATGGTATACTATGTTAAAGTAACCACATCTTTTTATAAACAGAGGGATTGATCATTTCTGATCTGTTTAATTTTGATCTGCTATTGTTCCTACTAAAGCGAATGTCATCTTGAATGTCGAAATATAGGTAGTGTTATTTCTCTTTATACTTTCTTTGGTGGTGACAGGATGAAGACCTCAAGTGGGTGGAAGAGAACATTCCCATATCTGTGGCTGATGTGTGAGTTATGAACACCACTGGAACAGAGTGGTCATTTACACTTTTGCTGTTATATGGCTCCTCATTTTTCACAATAAGCCTGTACTGTAATTTATATGACCAAAATGACAAAAGGTAAGTAAGCAATAATTCACAGATTGTTTTGGAAAGAGCTTTTTAAAAGTATAATGATCTTTTTCCACTTCACAGAGCACTTCCTGTTATATTGGATGAGGAGGAGGTAAAGGAATGTCTGTCTTTGACTCCCTCTGTCTCATGATCTCAAGTCACATTTTTATCTATTAAAAGCCTGCAGTCAGATGCTGTGTTGTAACAACAGCAGAAGCACTTGGTAGACTATATCAAATTCAACCAGTCTTCCTCCTCCCTCTTTTGTCTCTATAGGAAATTCAGAAAGCTGAAATGGAACGATCTAAAATGGAGTAGACACAGGAGGATGGGGAAAAAGCTGGAGTGACACACAAGCACACTGCTGTGCTAGTTTACAGCAGTTGTAACATTTATGTGATCTGCCTGGTGCCCATAAATATTACTGTGTAGATGGACATAATTGACGTTTCAACATTTTATTTTGTACATTTGTACAGCAGTGCTGTAAGACAATGCTACCACTTAGCTCACTGAAAAATCAACTGTCAAGATTTGCTTACCTAACTTCTTACTTTGTTTGCAGCACCATGCATTATAACCCACTGGACTGCAAATTGTGGTGGATCATGTCTGTCATATGCTGGTTGCCTCCATAAAATGCCGATTTCCTACCATGCCTTTTGTGCAATACTCTAGGAATTGTTAAAAGGCAATTCACTTATTTATTTTTTGTCACTCTGTTAATGTTTTAAGTGGGAAGTAGGGTACCCGAATGAATGAGGTTGCTTTGGAGTATTGTTTGTGTGACTTTCTGTTGTTGGGAATTAAACTTTATATGAAACAATGTAATCAATTTAACTGCTTTTTATACACTTAAATAATTTAAATCGTATGCCTTGTAAATGTTTAATATATGGAAATATGCCATTTAACCATGCTACAATATTAAGAGCGGTTGTCTGTAACTATCAAGGATGTCGTGCAGTTCGCAAAAAATCGAATTCTTTTTTTTGTACCCAAACGATAGCATTTGATGACTTATATCACCTGTGAAAGTTTGAGTCTGATCAGATAAATATTTTGGGAGAACGAGGGCCTAGAAGTTTTGGGCGGAATCGGACTGTATTTTACGCTAATTTCGCCATGCTTGACATTTTGACAAAAATATTAAAATAGAGCAGGAATTTTAAAACCAAAGAGTTCCACAACAAAACTAGAGATGTTTGTGAGTAATTTGAGGTGTTTTATTAGTTGGTATGACAAAATCCGAATATTTTAGGGATTTTTACTTTATTTTCATTTTACGCTTAGAGTTTATGCGTGGTCAAATTCAAAGGCTTATAAACCCAAAAGTACGGGGAAATTGTCACATTTTAAACTTCGCAGTCAAAGAGTAATACTTTTACTTGGTATTCGTGAAATAAAATTTTTGGGCACTGCAAAAACAAATCTCTGGGAAGACCCGATTCAAGTTGCGTTTTGGATGATTTCGGCACTCTAAAAGCTTCGTGTGGTCACGACCTGATCGGACATGGATCTCAAATACTAACTTCCCAAAGACTTAGAAACCAGTTCAAATACTTAAAAACACTTTTAATGAGCTACTGTTTCACTTACAAGCCTCATTGTATGGTACAGAGTTCAATTTTGAGCTTAGCATTCCCTGGGAACTCTACAATAACAAAGTGTATATGCTTATACCTTCGACACATAAACATTGAAACACGATGGAAAACAGCTACATTTGAAACTAGATAGAGGTAGAAATCAATGCCAAACAATGTCTATACATTAAAGAGGACGATCAATGGGAAATCTAGCTGTATTGTAGGCCCATTCGTGAGTATTATTGTGCTGATGATTTGAATCACACACAGTCTCTCACACACAGTCTCTCACACACTGTCACACACTGTCTCACTTACACACACTGTCTCACTCACACACACTGTGTCTCACTCACACACACAGGGCCCTATTTTGCCGCGGCGCATTGTGTGTTCGCGACATGCGCATGCTGTCATTGCTATTCTGTGCCAGCGCAACGTTCATTTTTTCAGGCAAAAAATCACGTTGTCCAGATAGCAGATGACATTGCGCCGTGACGGGCGGGTCAGAGAAAAGAAGAGGTGTGGTCTGGCGCAACGCTCACCAGATGCTCTTATGAGGACGCATAAACCATTTGCGCTTTGAACCCCGATGTAGCTGCTGCTGCGCCAGAGAGGCGAGCTGAACTGGTAGAAAAGTTGCAACATGTATAGCCTGTATAGCCATGTATTTTTATGTTTTAGTAAGCAAACAGGCACAAATAATAAGAGTATAGCAATGTTTTGCAGTTTATAGCAATGTTCTGCAGTTTCTTTTGTCGTTTTAAATAAACAGCGATTGCAATGTTCTGCAGTTTATTTAATAAACAGCGTGGCAAGTTGTAAGAAATGAAATGGACTAATCATCAAAAAGAAAACTAGTGGACTAATGGTTTGATGGACCTCCACCTTTTATTTTTGATGTTTCCTTTGAGTTTAAAGCTTTTGTTTCACGTCTAACATTGTTGTGCCGCTTTGGGCACTGTTCGAAAGTTCTCTTCTTGCCAAAGGAGGACACAATTATTGAAGATATTTCCTCTCATACTTATGACCCGCGGAGGTTTGGGGGGATTCTTTCCATCCCCGAATATTAACTACTCACGGCTTTGTACACTTTGTACATGTACACTTTGTTATTGTTTGTAGAGTTCCCAGGGAATGCTAAGCTTAAAATTGAACTCTGTACCATACAATGAGGCTTGTAAGTGAAACAGTAGCTCATTAAAAGTGTTTTTAAGTATTTGAACTGGTTTCTAGGTCTTTGGGAAGTTAATATTTGAGATCCATGTCCGATCGGGTCGTGACCACACGAAGCTTTTAGAGTGCCGAAATCATCCAAAACGCAACTTGAATCGGGTCTTCCCAGAGATTTGTTTTTGCAGTGCCCAAAAATTTTATTTCACGAATACCAAGTAAAAGTATTACTCTTCAACTGCGAAGTTTAAAATGTGACAATTTCCGCGTACTTTTGGGTTTATAAGCCTTTGAATTTGACCAAGCATAAACTCTAAGCGTAAAATGAAAATAAAGTAAAAATCCCTAAAATATTCGGATTTTGTCATACCAACTAATAACACACCTCAAATAACTCACAAACATCTCTAGTTTTGTTGTGGAACTCTTTGGTTTTAAAATTCCTGCTCTGTTTTAATATTTTTGTCAAAATGTCAAGCATGGCGAAATTAGCGTAAAATACAGTCCGATTCCGCCCAAAACTTCTAGGCCCTCGTTCTCCCAAAATATTTATCTGCTCAGACTCAAACTTTCACAGGTGATATAAGTCATCAAATGCTATTATTTGGGTACAAAAAAAAGAATTCGATTTTTTGCGAACTGCACGACATCCTTGATAGTTACAGACAACCGCTCTTAAAGACATGCACATGGGTTTTACAGGCCATAATATGTGAAGAAATGGCTTGAGGTGGCTGACGTAGAACATCTATGAGAAGCTTCTCACCTCCACTTCTAATTCGTCTCTCGTGAGTCTATGGGCGGAGATCACGTGCCTGTCACAACACCATTAGTACATCACTTCACTTACTGCGTGTGGATGTGTCGCCGAGCATATGAGGATTAGGGCAGCGCCCACTGCAACTTTATGTACTCAGCTGACGAAATATGTCTTAACGGCACAGGACTACAGTTGTGTATGCAAGAATGGGATGAGACGCCGTTCTTAGAAATGTGAATGTTCGTTTTTAGAAGTAGCAGCTAGGTGGTATTACGGTATTAGCTTCCTGATACTGTCACTGTGGCTAGCTAGCTAGTTAGCTAGCATAACAGCTAACACTAGAAGCCGCAGTCTAAGTAGCATAACACAAAATATTAACATTTCATTAAGCGACACAGCCAGTTGTAATATGCATTAGAGTTACATAAAGCAGATGGAATGGGCGAGTTTTGCCTTCGACACTTTTACTTGGGTAACGTTAGCTACTTGATGCTATCTTTGACAATATGGCTTTCTTGGTTAGTTGACAGTCTGTAGTTGTTTTTTCGGTTACATTAAGTTGTCTTTGCGAAGGTTAGCTAGCTTACAGACACCGCGCAGTTCTTCAAAGATACTTCTGTCAGTCGAACAATCGCGACGAAATTCCACTGAAATCAGCCAGCGCCAACGGAGACTACATCCACGAACAATTCACCATGCATGATGCCTTCGAGCCCGTTCCTATTTTGGAGAAACTGCCGCTCCAGATTGATTGTCTTGCGGCTTGGGGTAAGTTTCTACACCGATGTAGCACTGGGAGGCTACGAAAACGATACACTGGGTTTGGTCGCTTCTGTACAAGTTGCAGCAGCACAAATATGAAGGAAGTGTCTACGCAGGTGTCCATTTCCAAACCAGCAAACGGCGTGTCGCCTTTAAACGAACATTATTGAGAAAGTTATTTTAGACACTTTTTATACTGTTTTAATTCGTGTAGTGTAACGTTTGGAGCGCCCCTTGAATTAAACATATCCAACGGCGATGCATTGTCATGTAATTCGGACACTGTCTTTGTCAAGAAGGTTAAAGGAACCGTGGAACACTACTTAGTATTTTCTTTCAAGACCATAACCTTACAAACCTAATGATGCTATTATGGATGTCGCATTCACAGAGGACTGGCTACTTGTGGGGACCAAACCTGGCCATCTTCTTCAGTACAGAATAAAAAAAGATGCAGGTAAAGGGGTGCACATAGTAAATTAATACCGTAAATGAATGCATTTGTTAGATGTGATGGTTTTCTGTTTTATATGACCTGACATTTGTTGAAAGGGCAACTGCAGACTGACCGTGATGTCCTGTCTCCCCAACATCTTCCATGTTTCACAGGTACGAATAGGTTTGAGGTGACCCTGGAGAAGTCCAACAAGAACTTCTCCAAGAAGATTCAGCAGGTAGATGATTGAACGCTTGCATTTCTAGCATTCATGTCTTGTATTGGAGGACTGAAAGTAATTCTCTAGCTTACGAACCACGTTTGCATTCCATGTAGTTGTGCAGCTGAGAGTAATCAGTTTTATTTTAGTACATGTTGGTTTGGGAGAGATTCTCAGCAGAGTTCATACCTTCTCGTGTTTACTAGAGCTGGAAAAATCATGTCATGATGCAGAAGTGAAAGGTTCTGCATGATGTCATTCTCATACTTCTTGAAAAACTGTTACAGAAAATGTTTAGAGGGTATGTCAAGTTGTAATCTGTATGCTTCTGTTTATTAACAAAATGTTGAGAATAAGATGCATCATCAGAAATTTTCTTATAACCGCATCGACAACCTTTCAATTGTAATTGAACCCAGCAAGGCCAGGGAAGCTTCACAGTTCTAGAACCCCCCATTAGAGCATTTTTCATTGGTAGTATTACTTTCTCCACCTAGTTCCTACAGTGTGTTTTGTTTTACTTGTCAAGGGCAAGAAAGGACATGTTATTATTCAATATATAACAATTACTAACCAGATCCATTTCAGCTGTACAACAGTGGATAAATGAATTTAATGCATTCTGTTTCCCCTTAGTTGTATGTGGTGTCGCAGTACAAAATTTTGGTCAGCCTTCTTGGTAAGAGACTTGGTATTCTGCCTGCAATTGCTATGATGTTCAAGGCCTTTGGATGTTTTTGAGTGGTGTTGATTGTGTGTTTTGGGGTGATTTGTTTGCAGAGAACAGTATCCACGTTCATGACCTCCTCACCTTCCAGCAGATCACGGTTGTGACAAAGGCCAGAGGGGCCACACTCTTTGCATGTGATCTCCAGGTATGTTTTACATAGGGTTAGTTCTTGTTGTACTTGTATGTAGTAGTTAGTCACCCAGCTATTTCTATTGCTTCTTTTCTATCTTGTCTCATTCTCCTTTCTCAATGTCAGTATTTTGCTGTATGTTTTTTTTAAGCAAACTGCATCTGGAGAGGCAAAGTTAAGGATGTGTGTGGCCGTGAAAAAGAAACTTCAGATGTATTACTGGAAAGATCGAGAATTCCACGAGCTGCAGGTAAGCTGAAGTGCCTCCGCTTATTACTGTATTTTGCTATAGCACTACATTAGGGATCTCTACAAAGGCTTCTGTTCAACTTCACAATTTGTTTTAGCAACCAATCAGTGAACAAAATTCGAAAGCAGAACCAATAGGTTAAAAGTTTAAACAGAGTGCCTACCCTCTACGAAGTAAACGCATGCCTATTGAGTATGTCCAGACTCTTTGCACAAAGTGCAAGTCCACCTAGCTAGGTAAGAGAAGTGATGTTGACATGGTGGGGGAGGTAATTACCAGAGGCTGTCTGTAATCAGGTTACCAATTAACATATTCTTATCAGTTACGGACATTTATAGTCATTCGACTTAATGAGATGGCCATCAACTGCCATTTTAGACAGTGAAAATGAATGTACATTTATGTTTCCAAGTAGGGGAGTATAAATATTTAAAGTGCATATTATTAAGTGAATGAATACCAGGTTTGGGTCTTACGGTCATCTGTAACCAACAAACATGGCTCTTCTAGGGTGATTTTGCAGCACCTGACATCCCCAAGTCTATGGCATGGTGTGAAAATTCCATCTGTGTTGGATTTAAGCGGGACTACTACCTTATCCGAGTGAGTTTTTCATTTCTTTCTTTAATGGTCAGGTCATCCAGTGCTAAACTAAATAGCTAATCTATTAATAAGGATCACAAGTCTAAGTGTTGTCTGCTGGCCAGAACTCAAAATTCTCTGTGTGTGTTTCAGATGGATGGTCGTGGATCTATCAAGGAGCTCTTTCCTACTGGAAAACAGCTTGAGCCCCTGGTTGCCCCACTGGCTGATGGGAAAGTGGCAGTAGGTCAGGATGATCTTACAGTTGTACTTAATGAGGAGGGAGTTTGCACCCAGAAGTGTGCACTCAACTGGACCGACATTCCTGTTGCCATGGGTACTGTTCTAACATTTGCATTGTTTACAAATGTACATAGCTTGACGTCCCTAACCTCTAAAATACTTTATGCCTATGCTATCTTCGCTACTGTATGCCCCACATTTGGTCATGCAATCAGAATTGTGCTTTGTTCCATTTGTCAGGCAGGTTTTCAAGGATTCTAAATTTAAAGCTGTTACTCAGCCCCACCTTATTTTATTCACAGCTCAGATTATTCCCACACTAGACAAAGATTAGACTTGTTTTTAGAACTACACAGAAAGAAAAAAAACCCACACACATACACACACACACACACACACACACACACATACACACAGACACACACTCTTTCCTCCATCTTTATTGGAATATATACAGATGCTGCTCCAAGTCTGATGCAGATTATTCCACCCCCACTACTAAAGTGCAGATTGTACACCAACGCTGCAAATAGCAATGCAGTACACTTCGGCTAGTCTTAATGTTACACCAAAACTTGTATCAATTGAATAAGAGCAGCATACTGAGGCCAGAAGTTCAATCACAGTTCACATTCAGTATTAGAAGGTATTAGTTCAACTACAGACAGAACAATACAGAGACAGAGCATGTCATTAATGTGTGTAATTGTTAGCTCACTCACTGTAAATGTTTTCACGGACTGGGTGAGATAAACTATGTGTAGCAATTGTATGACGGCTGTTACTGCACTATTTAGGATTGAGACTCCCTTAACTTTTGTGTGCTGTTGAGGGCTGATATGACAGTACTGACTGGTCCAAAAGTCATCTGATAAAACGGGTAACACCTCCAACAACTGTGATTTCAATTCTACAAAATGTTTAGATGAAATTAAAGATGCACAATTGTAAACTTGCCTGAAGTGTATTAGGCCTGTAAAGTCAAAACATTGTGATATGCAGATGTTGGTTAAAACTCAATGGAGACATTTATTTAGTAAAAGTAGTAAAACACCATTTTAAATAAAATAGTGTAATCAACAATATAAATTCAAAGAGACAGAACGAGAACATCACTGTTGACTAAACATAGACATACTTTCAGAGCAGAGGGAGTGAGAGAAAACTAAATTAAAATGGTGACTAATTGCACTTCAGAAAAACTAAAGACTGCAACATCTTACAGTGGGGTCTCAATAGAATGCCTCCTCTGCTTAAAACTCGACTGAGACCAAGACAAGGCCGAGACCACGTAAAAGTGCTCTCAAGACCAAGACCGGTCTCAAGACATCTGTCTTTACAATGCAGTACTTTATCTTTGCTCAGACTCGTTGTCTGTGTGTATTCTAGTGATGGTACATTTCCAAGTTTATTACCAGTGTTGAAGCATAATGCATATCTGAAATACCAGTAACAACCTTAAATCCCATGACTCCTATGTATAGCCTGTAGTGGGATATGCGTTACCAAAATGTAGAGTTCATTGTTAATTTCTGCCTCACTTCAGTTTTTTTGTTATACATAATAATTAAAACTGTTGAGATAGCTGAAACATGCGCGGGGAGCTGGGCTTAGCTGAATAAACAACAAAACATAGTTGTCATTCCATGTAGGTATTCTTCAAAATTGTATATTTGCGCTTATTGCGTTTTCAATTTTGACATTGCTGTCATTATTTTTTGTAGCTAAGTGCTGAAGAGGGTTATATTAATTCTGTAAAGACCATACACTGTATATAAGAGAACTGGACCCTCTGTGACGTCACACATATACTTTCTCACACACCGGATGAAGCTTAAATTGAAAGTTCTGGGTGCGGCCATCTTTGCCAGTTCATTCTATTTATGTCAATGTAAAATATCTGGGGTTTACAAAAAATGAATTCTAAAGAAAATCACCTCACTCAGAGAGATCATGGACCAGAAAACTACTGGAATGTACTTTTTAACATGGGAGTCTTAGGGAAGTTGCTTGTTTCTGCAGCCAACTCCCCAATGGATGTGTAAGGTACTGCAAATTCTGTTCTGTATTGCAAGTTCTGTTTGGGCTTGAAATGCTTGGCCGGAAACGTTGCTGCTAGGTAAAGGCTCCGTAATACAACTATAGTAGTTCTTGGGTTGTCCAGCAGAGGGAGCATAAACCTGTGTTTGACTGTGCTTCTGTGAGTGTGGGAAAAGGGCACGGTACCCCCAAGATACTCTGGGGATGCTTGTCCAGACAGTAACTGCTTGTTCCGTCCTCCATTCTACTCATCCAGGACACTAAACATTTGAGCCGCCCCTTCTCTACCTGTCCTTGGGCAGCTTTGCTTTCCCGATAAGCTCGCAGGTTGAACAGAGGCCAGGCTATTGTCATGCTCTAGACTATAAATGGCCGTGCTGATGTGCTGTGAATGAATGTGATTGTGCAGTTTAAAGGAAATTCTTAATTCAACCCCTCATTATCCTCAACTCATTATCCTATAGAAAGAATGGGATGTTATCTTACATAGTTCAGGTTTCAAAGCACTCTCTACTTCCTCATTTTAACGCCTAGGGCTGATTTGTGTTTGCAACATCTCACAGAGGTAGAGCTGTCCCCTAAATGTGATGGACACTCAGTTCCTGACCACTATTAGATGGCAGTCAAATGGGGCTTGTTCTACCCCAGGGCTCAGTCCTTCAATCTCCGATGGCATTCTCAACCATTCATCAGCCCAGGAGACTTGGGTGCCTCTGAGCCTAGATTTGTTGCTGACAACCTAAATCCCAAGGCCAAAATTTCCCAAATCCCTACCCCACAAGGACAAATAATCCATGTTGAAAAGGCTATTGTTTTACACTCAGTATGTTGTTGTGTTTGTATTGTACTACAGACTTAAGCCAGTAGGTAAATACTTATGAAGTCTATTCAGTGGGCTCAGTGTGTGTCTGGAGGAGTATGTAGCAGTACACAGTACAGTATTGTGTTGTGGTTTTTGTGCTTATTTCATTTCTTTCTCTCTCTTTCTTTCTATCTCTCTCTCTCTCTCTCTCTCTCTATCACTCAGAGCACCAGCCTCCATACATCATAGCTGTGCTTCCTCGCTACGTGGAGATCCGAACCTTAGAACCGCGACTGCTAGTGCAGAGCGTGGAGCTGCAGAGGCCTCGCTTCATCACCTCAGCAGGGTGAGAAACAACACCTCCTCCTCCCACTACACACACACCTTAGGCTGCCTCCACATTAGTACATTTTAAACTGTTTTAAAAACTGAAGCGATTTTTGCCCACACAAACCGTTCTTACTTCCTTCTGCTAGCGATTTCAAATGGCTCTGTCACTGGCTTTGTTTCTAATCCGTCACAGTCCCAGAGCCCAGAGCCCAGAAATGAGGGACTAGTGTGGACAACAGGTAAAAAAGGGACAACTTTGTCAGTTTAGGAACAAACTAGTGTGGACATAGCCTCAAATATGGAGAATACTGTTTAAAATAAATAAACACAATAGGATTAATGTCACACATCATTACAAAACACAGACACAAGTCCTGAGGCTGAAATGGATGGGTTCTTAGGAGATTAGATGTGCACAAATAAAAAAAACAAAAAAAACAAACAAATGCATAATAAAGAAGCTGTAAGACAGAACATAAGAGGTAAATTAATGTGCATGATGTGATGCGTAAGATATGTGATAAATGTATAGCTCTTTTGGATATAGACAATACGGTCAGGGCCTAATGTTAAGCCTTTATGTTTGTGTGGGCTGTTGGGGTATAGTGGTTCAGCTGCAGTGGTTTTCTATTTACTCTCATCTGGAAGGAGTTTCCTTTTGGAAATGTGTGTGTTAATGTATGCATTGCTGTGCGAGTAGCATCTGCTGAATGACTAAATGTAATCAGCCCGACACCAGCTGCCAAGTGAAATTATACAACAGCAGAACAGCCGCTGTCTTCCCATGTTGGATTTATTTATTAGCCAGATTGTTTTCCATTGCTTTAAAGTTAAACTTTGAGCAATTAATGCACGTGTTGTTCTTACATCTGATTTTGCTTTGTCAAGGTATTACTGCTGTTCTTGGAAGAGAAAAGTCCAGACTTTTGTGGTTTCTTTCCTCCTGATAAGTAAAAAAAAAAGTCTTTCTCTCTTTCTCCTTCTTTCTCTCTCTCTTTCTCCTTCTTTCTCTCTCTCTTTCTCCTTCTTTCTCTCTCTTTCTCCTTCTTTGTCTCTCTTTCCTTCTCCCCCTTTCTCTCTCTCTCCTTATTCTTTTCTTATTCACAGACCTAACATTGTGTATGTGGCCAGCAACCATTTTGTGTGGCGTCTGGTGCCCGTCTCCATCGCCAGCCAGATCCGGCAGCTCCTGCAGGACAAGCAGTTTGAGCTGGCTCTTCAGCTGGCGGTGAGCAGCACAGAGAACCCCCCCTTAGGGCTCCAGAGCTCTGACAGAACAGGCCCGGAATGCAAATGTGCACTGCAGAGAGATTTTGCATTTAAATCCACTTCTGTTTTTTATATTGCCTCTTCTAGCAGAAACAGCACAGTATTATGCCTGCACAGCAACTGCTCCGTAACTAATACAATGCTCAGGGAACCACTGTTAGTTTTTCTTTAATAAATTGCCTGCAGTATGTAGTCAACATGAACATGAACAAATTAAACCACATGCAGACTAAAAGAAAAGTGAATAGAAATAATTTGAACGTGGTGTTATTGTTGTACCATGATCTACGTGAGCATGGTCACTGTAAAACCTTAACTGAAATTTGTTATGTTCATCATTTTGCTAAAATATTTATATATTTTTTTAAATTTTAGACAAATACTTTTGTTTATATTGTGGTGTACAGCGCTTTGAAAAAAAAGGTGTCTGCCAAGAAACCATAATTATAAACTTAAACATAAACATTTAGACTGATGCTTAGCCTTAAGATGTGTCTAATGAGCTTCTTGATTTTGTGAAGCCATGTTGTGTCTTACCTCAGCCTCACTCTCCCTGCCCTGCTCCCTCCCTTGCACCCTTAGAAGATGAAGGACGACTCTGATGGGGATAAGAGACAACAGATGCACCACATCCAGAACCTCTACGCCTTCAACCTCTTCTGCCAGAAGCGCTTTGATGACTCCATGCAGGTGTTTGCCAAACTAGGAACAGGTGGGCCTGCTAACAAGTAGAAGAACAAGTAAAGCTTAGGCCATATTCAGACTGCCATACCCAGTCTGTTTTTTAGTATGTCCAGATTTTATATATTTTGGATGTTTGGTAGTCTGAAAACAGGAAGTTGCATGAAATGTGATTTTTCCAAATCTGATTCAACCGATTTATGGATGTTGTTTCAGATGTGCTTCCAATCAGATTTTTTTAAACAAATGCAACTCCGTCTTAGCACCCAAACCACTTCAGTAGGATTTCAAAGTGTCTGATTGATTTACTGTGCAAGTTAGTATGCCTGGACCAAACTCCCTGTTCTATTATCAGTGGTGATGACTGCACAAAAAATAATTGAAAACACAGTGGTGTCCTTCAGTTCTGATGCTGTAATTTGTACAGAGTTTGCTTCTGCACTAAATGATTATATAGAGCTGCAGTGCAAAATCAACTCACTGTCCTCCATATCAGTTGGAATACATTTTAGGTCTAGGCCTAACCACCACCCATATACAATGTGAACAGTCAGTCTGAAAGATCAGATTCTGATCAAATATGGGGGGAAAAAATCATTTTCGCACTGCAGTCTAAACATGGCTTTAGTTTGTTTGGAGTACAACGTTTTGTAAAGAGTTTCTTGTGTTCCCAGATCCCACCCACGTGATTGGGCTGTATCCTGACCTGTTACCCTCCGACTATCGCAAGCAGCTGCACTACCCCAACCCTTTACCTACCTTGTCAGTAGCTGAACTAGAGAAGGCTCACCTGGCTCTGATCGACTACCTTACTCAGGTATGTATGTGTTGCAGAATCTGGTATGGTTAGATTTAGTGCGAGTCTGTTAGGTCATGCCATTGTAACATTTTGGTCTAGAGACCTGCGTATATCCTTCCTACTTTGCTCTACATGTAGAAACGCAGTCACCTGGTGAAGCAGCTGAATGACTCTGACCCTTCCACGACCTCCCCCCTTATGGAAGGCACACCCACCATAAAGAGCCGCAAGAAGCTTCTGCAGATCATCGACACCACCCTCCTCAAGTGCTACCTCCATGTGAATACTTTCCTTCCATTCATTGTCTTGTCTCCAGCTTCAGGGAGTGGAAAAAAACGTGCCATGTATTCCTTCTGCCTGTGCACATGACACAGGTCATTCCACTAATTAGCTGGTCTACTTGTCTGATGATTTTTCAGACAGGTTCATGGTTGGATCAAATGTGTGGCAGGGTTTTTACTTTCTGAACCCAGGATATCTCAACCTCTGTCTGTTTCCCCTTGCCAAGCATATGGTTACTTTACAGTTCCTTTAACAATCAGCTAGGTTCATGTCAGCATTCAGCATTTCATCTCTGTAAATGAAAAATGAAAGTGTTCTGATGTCTTTTGTTCTTTTACCCCTTCTAGACCAATGTGGCTTTAGTGTCTCCTCTCCTACGTCTGGAGAACAACCACTGTCACATTGAGGAGAGCGAGTATGTGCTGAAAAAAGCTCACAAATACAGTGAACTGATCATCCTTTACGAGAAGAAGGGCTTGCACCAGAAAGGTATCCAAAGATTTCTTTGGCGTTCGCCCCCCACACAATTCCTCTTATTTATAGTAGCACAACTATGAATTCCATTTAATTCTGGCTCTGTGCCTCTTGATGTTGTTATTTTGTCCATGTTAGTTTCCATGGTTTTATTGTTTTATTGAACACAGATGGTCGCTATTGTGTAATTGCCTAATTTCAGTGTCAGAAAAAGAAAACACTGGAGTAAGGCAACAATAGAAGCACAACATGTTAAATTCAAACGACTGAGACGAGATACAAAATGGAACATGGTTTTGAATTCGCAACTCATTGACGTCTATGCCTTTTTCATTGATAAGTGTCAAAATATCTATATGTGCATATATTAAAGAGCTGCGCTTGACAGCCAGCCAGCTGTTTTTATGTCCAGGGCCTCTGACCCTTATGCTGAAGAGATGCGCCTTAGGGTTGCTGTGGTGTGGTGTGGGGGCCTGGGGTCTGCTCTTGTTCATAGCAAATGGTTTTAATCAGTAATCCTCAGCTGCCATGATGACGTCATCATGCATCATGCAGCTGTGGACAAACCCCTGTGTCCTCTTTTTACTCGCTTTCTGGCTGGCTTTCTTTGCACACACCTTCATCAATCTGTCTGTTAAAGCCAGTGTTCCAGCTCAACACCGAACTGCACATCGGGGTCATCCAAATTCCTCTTTCTCCCTCTCTCTCTCTCCCATGTTCTTGTAAATCTCAGTCCCTCTATCTAATCCTGTCATGCTCTACTTGATCTCTTCACTCACTCACTCTCTCCTGCACTCTCAGTTTTCTCTTTTTTTGTTGTCTAAACATTTTCCTCAACTCTTCCTTTCTTCTCTATCCCTCCGTAGCCCTGCAGGTCCTCTTGGACCAGTCCACCAAGGCCAACTCGCCACTGAAGGGTCACGAGAGGACAGTGCAGTACTTGCAGAGACTGGGTAAGAACTGCACTGGCGTTTTCAGACACGCACGCATGCACACACACACACACACACGCACACACACACACACACACACACACACACACACACACACACACACACACACACACACACACACACACACACACACACACTTCCTCCTGGCCTCTGATCGTGTTTGTTTGCACCAAGCACAAGTGCAGTGCATGTGCCACAAATAAACACAGATGACCTTGTGTTAACTTCCCTTCCCTTCTCCTCTCTGCCAGTTCGCTCATTCAGACCTGCATTCGGTCAGCATATTTATTTGCAGAGTGTGTGCATTTTGTCTGAATTGGCTGTTCAGTGCTCTAGACTGTGTTGTTGTTGGGCTGTGTTTCCTTGGCATTAGCTTACATAGGTATGGTAAACAAGTAAACACACATATTCACTTTGCTGGTGAGGGTTTATGGTCTTGAATTAAATGCACATAAAATTAACAGAAACAGTGTATAACATTGGTGTGACAAAAAAGGAAATTGTGTCAATTTAAACTCTGTCCTCCTTGGCTTGCAGATGGTCAAAGTTTCTGGGCTAGCTCTTTGTCAAAGTTGACATGTGCAGTGTTGCCTTTGTTTGTCATAGTTTGGGGGTTTAAAGTGGAAGTTAGAGTTTCCTCTGACTCGTGCAAAAACAACCAGCATGCATTGGTATAACTAAAATATAATCTGTGTAATTCCTGTGACACTCCCCAGATAACAAGAGGGCCTGGTTATTTTTCCTATAAAGTCATTCAGAGCTTATGGCAAACAAATTATCAGAAATTTGCCGTGATTATTTAACACAGCGGTGTAAAGTACTACCCAGCCACTAAGTGTCCCTACGACAAGTGTTGCTACGAACACTTGCTATACTTGCATTGTATAATGATTGTTTGGCCTTGATGTTCTGGGCGAGAAAACTTTGGCTCCAGGAATAAAACTGTCTGAAAATGCAGAGAAGCAGAAGTGCTGCCAGTGACCAAAGCCAAAGCCTATGACACCACTAACTTGGGTACGCCTGGGGGATATCCTACAGAGGTGCTACAGAGGAACCTAGTTTATTTAACCCAGGGGTAAACCTAATAAAACCACCTCTTGCCATTTGTGTAGTTAAGAGAATGAAGCCCTGGGCTCTTCTACAACAGGTTTACAACTACATCCGGGTTAACTAAACTTAACTACACTTAACCACCTTTGTGGTATACCACCCTCACCCCAGGCTCAAGAGAGATCATGCATATATGCACAGTTCTCACCAACACATCTGACTGACATTCATTTCCCCTTTTTCATTCCCAAACGCTATGTACGACTCATGCCTTAACTGCTTCTGCTATGTGTTTCTGCAGGGGTGGAGAATATAGGTATTATTTTTGAGTTTTCACCTTGGGTGCTGAAGACCTGCCCAGAGGATGGCCTAAAGGTACAACAATACATCTGTGAGACAGTCGAACATAATTGTGTTGTGAGATTTAGAGGAAAGAGGGAGAGAGAGCGAATAGACTATTAATCTTTCATTTTTAGCTAAAGGCTTTTTTGTTCTAAAATTAGGAATCTCAACTCAATAGCTGAGTATAAACCTCAGTGTTGAGCTTGTGGTAAAGGAAGTATCTTTTAATTTTTAGTCTTGATTTTTACCCATACATTGCAGTGATTTCCACAGGGAATTTGTTAGTCAAGCCGTTGTTTGTTAGTTGTCAGTTATTTAAGGTGGCTGTCTGGGAAGGTGCATGGCTATGGTTGAGGAATAAATCACTCCAAAATTACTCATATTAGTCCTCTGGTTGTGGGTTAGATCTTCACCGAGGATCTTCCAGAAGTGGAGGCCCTGCCGCGGGACAAGGTGCTGATCTTCCTGAAGGAGGGCTTCAAGGAGCTGGCCGTGCCCTACCTGGAGCACATCGTCCACGTGTGGGATGAGACAGGGCCCGAGTTTCACAACGTCCTCATCCAGCTCTACCTGGAGCGTGTGCAGGCCCTCATGAAGGAGTACCTGAGCTCCCTGCCCGAGGGTAGGAGCCTCAGAGAGTCTCAGCACAAACCTAAACCCATTTTTTAAGGTGCTGTATGTAGGATTGTGGCCAAAACTGCTACTGCAGTCAAATTCTAGAGGTTCTGCAGTATGCAGTCAAATTCTTGTTCTTCCATTAGAGGCAAAATGAAAACATACACAGTATTTATGGGATGTAAATTCAGTTTTAAAATGTGAATATTCTGGCTGTGTTTTGTTGTCAGTGAAATCTGTATTTAGAACATCTTTCCTTATTCTCTGGTGACACATCATGACCACTTCATTAATATTGCCATAAAATTCTGACATGTAGCACCTTTACAGTTCTTGTCAGTTTGTTACACCTCCTCCCCTTGTCTCTATGAGTCATTATTCAGTCTGTCAGCTTTCCCTTTCCGTGTGTCTTTTGCCCCATGTGCTTCGGGTGTGTAGGAGTGGCTGCAGTGGCTGCGGGACAGGAGGATGGCCAGCTGGGGGAGTTCAGAAACAAGCTACTGAACTTTCTGGAAATCTCCAGCAGCTACGAACCAGCACGCCTCATTAGTGACTTCCCTTTTGATGGTAAGTCAGAGGTTACCCCTTCAGTTCCTCAAGCTCCTTTGAGAGAGTCAGCCTTCAACTAGTCTCATGTGATGTGTACAGTTAAGTATTTTTTGGGCTACTAACAGTAAGCTCATTGTGCTGTCCGGCAGTTTAAGCCTTCCATTTAGCTACGGGAAAGTGTCATATGGACTTGTTTAGCCATTCATTTTAGGGCCTATTTTTTTTTTTTAATTGTCATGTACTAACTTCATCTTGATTATAATGAGCCAACATCTTTGCAGATCAAGCTGTGGATGCAATTTTGGGTAACACTTTGAAGGTGTCTACATTAGAGTGCCATAAGCATGTTATAAATATGACATATGACACTGAAACCTTGTTTATGATTGTTGTCATTAAGTGTCATTTGATTTGTGCAATGTCTACATCCCAAAAAATATCAACTTAAAATTACAAAAACTGAATAACACTTAATGACAACAGTCATAAACATAAATGAAGTGTAATTATAATCATGACATGACACATCATGAACATTAAAGAGCTCATGTCACACTTATGTAGACATCTTCAAATAAAGTGTTACCCTATATTGTAGCTACCCCTCTATTATGTTTAGTGTGGCGAATAGGTATTTCTAAAAATATGGCAGTCAGGAAGGCAAAAAGTTACCATTCATGATGTGCATATGTTAACAGTTAAAGGTTTCAGTTGGAGAAAAAAAAGTGTTTGCAGTATTATCACTCCTCCATGTTCTGAAGAATTACTTTTGTTATGATGAAAAGCTGTGAGCATAAATCAAGTTAAACAGTGGATTGTACTTTTACATGTAAGTTGAAGGTAATTACATTGTATTGAGCATGGGTGAGAAATGCACATATATGTGTTAATCAACAGTGTTTACATTTGAAAATGTGTGTCCGTCTGTCTGCCTGTCTGTCTGTCTGTCTTTGTGTCTGTTTTGGTGTGTGTCTGTTTTGGTGTGTGTCTGTCTTTGTGTGTGTGTGTGTGTGTGTGTTAGGTCTGCTAGAGGAGCGTGCTCTGCTGCTGGGCCGCATGGGGAAGCATGAGCAGGCCCTCTTCATCTACGTGCACATCCTAAATGACACACACATGGCCGAGGAGTGAGTAACACAACAAATTGTGTGTCAAGTCACAAGACTCAACTTTCTCATTTCATGTAGTTAACTCTCCACCATGGAATGTTTTTAACACAAGCGACAAAAAAATTTAAATAGAAACAGAATGAACAAAAAATGCTTCCAAACGGCAAGCTAAAAAGATTTGTGCTGCATGATATTTCACTTCCTAGTAAGTTGCAAGCTGTTAGAAAGTTCTAAGAAGATCCTCTCATGTTAACTGACAGTCCCTTGAGCCCTTCTCTTTCTATCCTTACTCACAGGTACTGTCACAAGCATTATGACCGGTTGGCAGATGGCAGTAAGGATGTAAGTATGCTGCAGGGTTGTTACACTGGGTCAGATAGTTTAAAATTTTAGCTTTACAACATGAAATATGAGGATGATAAGAAAACAATAGTCTGTAAAAGTGAACAATATCTGTCAGTGCCTTCTGGTGTTTAAACATTGTTCACGGTAATCCTCTTCATTAAGAAAAGAAAAAAAAGCGTGATAAATCCTGTGTTTGTGGCTTCATGTCATTTTACTGTTAGTGCAGTTCAGCCACATTAATTTTAGAAAATTAAGGTTGGAAGTAGTCTAATTGTTGCACCAAGGTTGTAGACAGAGCTTGGTCTGGCAAACCTCCCATAGACAGGAAGTTCTTAGAGGCAGGATCAACAGGCATCTTTTAAATGCCTCTGTGTACTACTGGACAGAGCTACAACTAATCACACCACTAATTCCGATGATAAATGCAGTAAGGGCAAAGGAATGCAGTAAGGGCAAAGGAACAGTCGAGAATAGGCAGGTTGGCCAGACTGACTTGAAAGCAAAGTTTAATGTAGCGTCACAATGTAATGGATTTTGCATTGCCAATATCTTTGTGTATATTTTGTGCAGTTCCCACCTTCTCGGTCAAACACACAGAATGTCATTCATTCAAAACCCACATCCATGCCCACTCCCAGCAAATAATTTCCACACAAACTCTCACATCACAACACTGACCTACCACAAACTCATCATACCTACGGCTATGCAGTACATCTAGTTTTAATAAGAAAGATATTGTTCACTTTAACCAAATACAGGCAGATGTTGTTAGGTTGCACTTTGTGTATTTGTTTCCTGTATATCCTATTTGTGCAGTCCATTGATTTTCAGTGGAGTTCAGGGACTTGTATTTATGCGTGTTTGTATGCACAGGTGTACCTGTCCTTGCTGCGTATGTACCTGTCTCCTCCGGACGTGCATTGCCTGGGCCCCATCAAGATGGAGCTGTCGGAGCCCCAGGCCAATTTGCAGGCGGCACTGCAGGTGCTGGAGCTGCACCACAGCAAACTCAACAACACCAAGGTAAGCAGATGCCCACTGCTACACACAGCCACAGTCACAGTTTAGTTGAATGAAATGCTATTCTGTGTAAACTGTTATGTACATTATATATTAATTTCTTGAAGATTTGCAAACATTGTAGGTTAAGGTTTTTCAGGGCAATTTTAATGCAAAACCTAAAAGATAAAGTTACAATAAACCCTAATGTTCATAAAAATAAAGCCATTTCCATAAACCTTGATGTTTTACTTATGGCATTTTGGAATTAACCAACATCCTCCCAACAAATAAATGGTTTGTTAAGCCTGTATCACACTTCTCATTCTTCTTCCTTCTCCCCTTCTTCTTTTTCTGGTCCCTGGAGACACAGTGGAAAGGGATGAAAACATGAGAATAGAAATGAGACACTAATGATAACTGTTACGTCATCACCCATTCCTGCAAAAACACTGGTTACATCTATAATCACAAGATGCTGTTGGCAAGTTTGGCACTGTTGATTTCTGGGTTGTCATTTTTAAACCCTGTCTGGTGCAGCTCTGCACTGCCTCTGCTTGCCCCTGATTTTGACCATGATGAAAACAAGATTTTTTTAAAGATTTTTCTATAGTTCATCTGTGGTTTTGCATGATTTTTACTCATAACTCAGTTTTAGTTTAGTTTTTAGTCAGCAGACGAATTGGTGCTGAGTGTATTTGTAGGTAATTGTTTAGCTAAATTATTGAAGTGTAATCTGACCAGTGTGTCCATGAGGAGTAATGACCGACTTGCCAATTGCTATGCAAAAACGTGCAGCTTAACGCCGCCTCAATGCAGTTTTGCAAGGGAATGGAATAAAATCCCAGAACTTTCCACAAGACACTTTTGTATGACCCAGAAAGAGGATGTGTCCGGGAAATGTGTTGGTTTAGGTGTTGGATCAGAAATCCCTTATACCTCTGCATTTAAGGTGCAGTCCTGAAAATCTTTATTTAATTGGCTGTGTAGGCCTAGCTATTAGTCCCACACTCTTAAATCAAAGGTGAACTAAGATGCACCTTCCGCTAACGTGAAGAACACACTTAACTAAGGGAGAGGGCTAAGGGGTAGAAATGGGATGCATCCTAAACTTTATTTGGAATTTATGCTACTTTAATCTTATCCAAAAATCCTTATATAGAAGGATTTGTAGAGAATACTTCATTCTAGGTCACATTTTTATACCCAGTTTATTTCAACAAGCACATTTTATTAAAGGGGTCCTTCCGCTAAAAACCACTTTGAGTAGCTCTATTTACAATGTGGTGGGTCACAACAAGCAGTATATGCACGCAGCATTCCGAGACATGAAATTCGACCCTCATGGTTTTACTGGTCATTGAAGGGTCGAGCTAACCAAAATGAGCGGATCAGAGCAGGCTAAACCTATCTACGTCACTAGGTCGTAAGCCCCGCCCAGAGCCATGTATGGCAAGCCCACATCCCAAAGGAAGAACAGTGGACAGAAGGTCTCTTTCTAGGTGAGCGAAAGACAGCGAATTTGCCCAATCAGAGGTGCCTTATTGACACGTCATGAATATTCACGAGGGACACCGGAAAAGCCAGTCGTTCAACCACTAGACCTGTTATAGCTTACAGAAAACAGCGTCAAGCAAGAGAACTAGGACATAATTTTTCACAAAAATGATGCACAATGCATTCAACTATAGTGGCGACACAGAAATATTAATAAAAATAACGATGAAAGGACCCCTTTAAGAAACTAAGCTATTGAAAGCGGGCATATTAGTGTTGCGGCGACTTTTTTCCCCCAACTGATTTTTTGTCAATAATTGCCAGGACACTGAAACTCTGGGGGACATTAATATTTGCAGGCATGTAGCCCTTAAGCTTTTTGAGCGCCCAAAAGTTTCACCGAACAACATGACATTTTTGTGATATGTCAAGGTTACAGAGGCATATCGACCCAGCTCATACACACTCACTTGAAGTGTAACGCCACCTAGTGATATGGGTAAATGGAAAAATTGGGATTTTGTATTGCCAATATCTTGAACCGAGAAGGTGTGAACTGCACAAACTATGCCATGCACGATCAGCACAGGGACATTTGGCCCATAGGGAGCACTGTAATTGTACAAAATGTTGTTTTGCCTATTATCTAGATAACAGTAATGTTTACAACCAATTTTTTTTTGTTGTGAAATCTATTGACCCTTACGCATCTATTGACCCTGATGCTTACGCATCATAGGCTGTTCATGTGAATCTCACCAAATTTGGTACATGTCATCTACAGACAATGGTGACAGAAGGTTATCAAAGCATTTATCTTGAGGTAAACCGTTTGAAAGTTACATGTCAATGAAAATTCAAAACCTAACATTCTTCAAAAGTCCATATGTCAGCTTGTAATTGCTTAAATTTCGTCAAAGTTAACATCCCAACTCTAAACAGCTTTCTTTTCATGTGCACCAAAATTTGTGACATTTTGACAAAGGGGGCCATGTTTTTCGCCGATGCTAGGTGTCCAAAAACAGTTTTTGTTAAATAAGTCATCAACAATTTTGCCCAAGGCAACGATTTTGTGTTAGTATGCCGGGGTTACACAGAAGTATTGACCCACCCCATAAACCGTCTCTTGAAGGATAGCGTCACTTAGTGATATGGGTAAACGCAAAAATTGGGATATTG
The DNA here is from genome assembly GCA_030347295.1 of Setipinna tenuifilis. Lineage (NCBI taxonomy): Eukaryota > Metazoa > Chordata > Actinopteri > Clupeiformes > Engraulidae > Setipinna > Setipinna tenuifilis. The sequence continues at coordinate 12,144,758 of CM059278.1, forward strand.
TACTGCCAATATCTTGGACCGAGAAGGTGGGAACTGCACAAAATATGCCATGCATGATCACCACAAAGACCTCTAAAAGCACAGCACATGCCATACATTTTTTGTTGACAAAAAGTTATCAAAGGATGTATCTTGAGTGGAGCTGTTTCAAAGTTACATGTCAATGAATATTTAGAACATAGCTTAAAATTATGCAAAAGTCCATATCTTGGCTTCTAACTGCTGAAATTTGGCCAACGTTCATATGCCAACTCTACACAGCTCTCTTTTCATGTGCACCAAATTTTGTGACATCACAGGGGGCGATGTTTTCTTGTCAAAGCTAGGTGTCCAAAAACAGTTTTTGTTAAATAACTCAACAATTTTCCTAAGACAACGATTTTATGTTAGTATGCTGATGTTACAGAGGTGTATCAACCCAGCCCATAAACATTCACTTGAAGCATAGTGCCACCTAATGGTGTGGTTAAATGCAAAAATGGGAAATTTGGCATTGCCAATATCTTGTACTGAGAAGGTGGGAACTGCACTTGTACTTCATCACAGGGGGCGATGTTTCTTGTCGAAGCTAGGTGTCCAAAAACAGTTTTTGTTAAATCACTGAACAATTTTTTCTAAGACAACGATTTTATGTTGGTATGCTGATGTTACAGAGGTGTATCGGTAAATATACACAAACACACAGAATGTCATTCATTCAAAAACCGCATCCATGCCCACTTCCAGCAAATCATTTCCACACAAACTCTCACCTCATAACACTGACCTACCACAAACTCATACCTACGGTTTCCACATTTCAATACACTGCGGTGGTCATACCACGTACTGCTATGCAGTACATCTAGTTTTTTATGTAATTTCTGGGTTAACAGCACACAGATGTAATGTGTTTGCAGGTTATGTCAGCAGTCAAAGTTTTAGCCCTCAGAACAGCCAAGGGAGGGGCCCAGTCATGTAACGAATGCTTGTTCAGTGTTTAAAGCCCCTTGCCCTATAAAAATGCTTCATTTTATTAGCACTGCTTTTTTCTTCACTGCGGTTTGGGAGGATTTGTATGCTTATTGAATCAAGAACGTTGTGTGGCGCTTTAAATTAAACATATATTTCTTCCCCCTCTATAGTCAGGGATATAATGTCCCCTTATTTGACTTTATTAAGATCTTGGACACCAAAATATTTTCAGTATTTTTTTTTTTTTTTTCTTTAATCCTGCAATTGAATGGAAAAGCAACAATGAAGCCATTGCACTGTCTGACATTTTTAGAGTGGAGCTTCCATGAGATCTTCCTGCTTTTCTCTTTTTTTCTCTTTCCTCTCTCATTTGCCATAACGTGTCTGCTCTTTTATTTCCCTTGGCGGAGGGCCCGAGGGGCCCAGGCGGTGCCAGCAGTTCAGAGAACAGAGCAAAAGCCACAACAGAGCCGTGGCAGCAGCAGCAGTGGCTTCCAGCACGCGTCAGGCCCCATTGCAGGCCTGCTGCACACCCGGCCCACATGCCAACCCAGTGCACACTAATGCCCATGCTAATGCCACACCTCTACTTGTGCCATCTCTGCTCCATCCAGCCTCCTTTACTTTCCTAATGTCTTGTGTAGAGTTTCACTTGCACCTGTATTCTTTGCTTGTGCCTTTCCTCATACATGTCTGTGGTTTAGGATAAACATTACACACTGTACATCCAAGTCTCTAATGTCTTTAGTGTTGCCCACGTTTTAAAAAAGTTGCAATTTTCATTTAGACAAAGTGATGGCCAACCTGGATTCAGAAGCTACAGTCCAGTAACACATATTCCAAATCACCAGGTTTTACATGTGCACTTAATACAGGTGATTTCCTGGCATTGTGATTGTCCTGGCATTGTGTTAATTGGATTCAGTTCATTTAGTGAATGACTGGAATAAATTTCTGGATTGTATCTTTTTAAGCCTGATTGCTAATTACTGATTGTACATTTTTGTCATTTCCCAGCATACAGTATATATAGCTCTGGTTTGGATTCCAAGTATGCAGCTCTGCTGCCATCATGGTGAAGTGATGTCTATTTTACACATTAAGCTGGTTTCATTGCTGCATTGTGGGGTTAGTTTTAGTGCAGCAAATGAATTTTGTGAACTGCTAATGGTGGAGAAGCAAACGTGTGGTGCACTTCTTAGAGTAGAGAGTGTTTGTGGTCTCCGCCTCTGTGCAAACTGACGGAGCAGTGTCACATTTTTGCCGCAATAGTTTGTTTTTGTCTGTCTTGTCTCACCCCCCCCTATTTCTCTCCACTTTGCCACTCTCCTGCTATGGGGCACAGGCCATCAACCTGCTCCCAGCAAACACCCAGATCAATGAGATTCGGGTCTTCCTGGAGAGTGTGCTGGAGGAGAAGGCCCAGAGGAAGCGCTACAACCAGGTGCTCAAGAGCTTGCTGCAGGCAGAGTTTCTACGGGTGAGCACTTTGTACAGTGGATTTGTTTCTAAGCCTTTGTGTGAATATGCTTCATATATGTTCATGTTGCAATCTTATCTGTGTTTATGCATAAAGGTCCAGGAGGAAAGAATCTTTCATCAGCAGGTGAAGTGTGTGATCACTGAGGAAAAAACCTGCAGAGTTTGCAAGAAGAAGATTGGGAATAGGTACTTGGAGTACATTACATTACACTTAAAGAAACTCACAACAGAGGAAGACAATCAAGCTCAGGCAACACAAGACATTACAGTATAAGTGTAGAGAAAGGACATATGCCACATGTCGGCAGTGGGGCTCAAAACCATCCCTACACAGAGATGGTGACCTTAACACAACCCTTTGGACCACTCGCCCATCTTGACCTAAATATATATTCAAATCAGACATGGTTTCCAGCATTCATCACATCAGCATCAACATAGTATCAGGATTAAGACCCCATTTACACCTGGGATAAAAATGTGAATCCAGATTGTATCTAGATATAGTTTAAACCTGATTACATTAACATCTGGTGTTCATATGTTCTTCTGTCCACATTCTCTGCATCCGAAACTTAAGTAGGTACTGCCTACCACCTGACCGTTACAGTAGTAGCTTTCACAAAGCAAGCCAATTAATAGCAAGGTACAATTCAAAGGTACTACAACGCCACCATCTTGCCTATCCTTTGACTCAGATGTTTTGTCTTAAAACCTCTGCCACATATTTGATTCAGCCATTTTTGAACCATCTGATACTTATGAGCATCATCATCAGATTTGGGGTCAGTTTGGTCACAATGTGTTCCTGAACACCAGCTGATGTGGTGAGGCCACAGACACAGTCAGAATAGGGTCACAAAAGTTTCTCATATCTCACTCTGAAATCTCACTCATTAGCCTAAGGGGAAAACTTACAGTAGGATAACTGTGACTAAAGTTTAAAGTCTCCAAAGGATTCTTGTTGAGTCTGTGCTCTGAAGGGATCTGCACTAAATTTGCTTTCGTCAATCCCCTGCAGTATGTCTGCACTGATTTTTTTTATTTTCTAAGTTGTACAAATTATTGTTTTCTTTCTTCTTTCCTTGAACACAGTTACTTCTGCGATATTCTGCCTCTGAATCTAAATCCTTGTCATTTCAACTGGTCCCAGCACATACCAAATACACTACCTTTCTTTGCACTGTAAAAAGTGCTGCTTTTAACACACTTTAAAAAATAAAGGCAATTTTCTGCCTGGGTCTTTCTATGCTGGTTTAACTTAACAATGTCATGTATATTCTTGTATATTGCTTAAGTTAAACCACAAAAATATCTATGCTTGTCAAACTTGTCAAAGCCCAACAAAATACACCCAACTTCTTAATCGTTCATTGCACCTGTCTTTTACGAGAAAACCATGATCACTTATTCTACTGACTTAGTGTACCACACATATTACAGTTTGCTCACCATTTGTTGTTCCCATAGTGAGCAGCAGTGTTTTAAAAAATATCTAATAACTTATTTGTTTCTCATCCACAGTGCCTTTGCCCGGTATCCTAACGGTGTGGTGGTGCATTACTTCTGCTGCAAGGACCGCAGTGTGTGCCCCACTGAACAGTGATGCACATTGAAAAGCCTGGCAGGCACAGCAGCAGTGGGTGCCCCTCACCCCTGCCTGCCATTAGAGCTGTGTGTGGACTTCACTGATGCCTCCCTCAGATTTCACAGGGACACCCAACATGCTTCATAGGAACGGATCCATGTGTGGGACACAAGAATATGACAACTGAAGGACATTGGAACACAGACATCTTGTTAGCTTTTGAGAATAAATCATTTGAACTGTATTGGAAACGGTGTTTAGTTTTGAAGGGGAAAATGGGCTTAGAATCTTGTGTGAACTGAAAAAAATGTGAGCTCAACCCTGACTTCTGAAGAAAGGAAACACATCTGCCAAATACAGTGAGAACATTAGTTTCGTGGGGCTTCTAGAGGGAGTCTACAGACCCCAAACACGCCTGTCTGTCCTGTGTCCTGTACTAGTTTTTGCACATTAACACTCTCTGTCAAGCTCTGCAGTGTGTGTCTCTCTTATAAATAAGTGAAGTTGTCCTTTCTGTTGTGCGCGTGTGTTCTTTTAGCCAAGGCCAGGGTTCAGCTGATGGCCAACAGCGTTTGCTCTGGTCTCAGTGTTCCATTTCTATAGCTTTAGGTCGGGCTGTTCCGAGCTGTGCCAAAGCTGGAAACCCGACACCAGACAACAGCTTTAGCTTTGACTACACAATAGAGGCCGAGAAAAGAATGGACGCACAGAGACTCTATGCACTGCTAAGCGCCTCTCTCTCTCTCTCTCTCTCTCTCTCTCTCTCTCACTGCCTGCTCTGATACTGTTACATTCATTTGTTTTTGTTCTTTCTTTTTCTTTCTTTTCTTTATTTTTTAAGTATGCTAGTGTGTACATGTGTACACGTTTTCCTTTTGTTTAAAGCTTGAAGCAGAACGACTCATCACAAACAGCTCGTAGTAAACTTGCACAGTAGCATGGCACTTTAAGCCTGAGTAATTTTACTTATGGTTTTATATTTATTTTGTTAACACAGGATCTAACGACAGGGGGAAGCTAAAGGTAGAGGAGAGAAACTGGTGATTATGTAGGAGTGCCTGGCCTGTGATCATCTGTTTTTGGGGTGGAGATGGCCCTTAGGAGGGCGCCAGAGTGCAGTGCTGTCATCAGGAGGTGATTTGGTATACACTAACCCTGTGATCAGCTGCTGAGCTTTTTTTTTTTGGTGGTCCATCTGCATCCATCTGTTTGTGTGCGTTTTTAATTCTTTTCTTTCTTTCTGCTAACCTGACTTTGACTGTTATCGTTAGCTCAATTTGTGTAGCGAGGGTATGTGAAGGAACAGATTGTATTTTTAAAAGGTGGAACCAGAGTCGGTTGCTAATAAACTTGCATCATCTTCACACTTTTGAGTTATGTGTCTGAAGTTGTTATTAAATTCTCTTCCCATTGTTGGACATGAAAGGACACAAACAGAACTTCAATTTAGGGATAAGCATATCAATCTATCAGTGTTTAAAATAGAGGTAATATCTTAAGCCCAAGTCCAAGCCCGACCCAACCCGAATTTTGGGCCGGGTCGGGCCTAAAATGTCAATCGTTACGTTCGGGTCGGGTCAGGCCGGGCTTCTCTCTCGCTGACTTTTTTTAAAAATATAAATGAAATATATGTATATATATATGATATTTCAGGTTTGCTTCGGGCTCTGGCCTGCAAATCAAGTTAATTGGTTGGGCTCGGGCTGGGTCGGGCTTTAATACCCGCGGGCCTGGGTCGGGTCGGGCTGGATTTTTTAGGCCCGATCTTACCTCTAGTTTAAAATAAAGCTCCAGAACGAAAGACATTTGCTTATATGCTATTGGAAAGTGATGGCAAATAATATACTACAGGTACATTTGGACACTCAGTCAACATGGTGGTTGGATAATCAGGAACAAGGTTTTATTTTGCATTTATGCATCAATGGAGAGACACAACTTTCATGGTGAGGATATTCAAACAGTAAATACTCTGAGGTGCAAAGGGAATGTACCCATCAGGCCCACCCTGAACTGATATGCATTAAGCACATGTATGTAACAAAGGGTCTTTGTTACAATTTGGCTGCGGGTTCCAAACAAGGTCTGTATGTTGTTTAGAGAAATGCGACAATTCTTAAAACGGCCAAAAAGATGGGACAATCAAGCTCACGGTACTCAATAATAGATAACATCTCACCTCTTAAGGAAGAGACACACATATTGCCAGTACTTAGGAAACTGCCTTACAAAGCTCTGATTTTGATAGAGTTATAAGAATACAAAATAACTTAAGAATATAAAATAATAATAATTAAGAAATGTGTTAACATTAAAAATGTTATGTACAACATCATTATTATTATTCAGAAACCTTCAAAAGTCACAAAATAAAGACCTGCATTTGTCACCATATACAATTGTACACTGTAAAAAGTATTGCTTAGAACCAACTTAAAATAGGCAAAGTGCTGCATTCCAGTCCCATGCTCATGTTTTAAATTGGTTTTATGTTTAACTTACAGTTACAGTGTAATTGTGACAACTGTAAATGTAGAAATGTAGACTTAAAAATATATACTTCAGGAGGCTGTGAATAAATAATGGCCTTTAAGCTTGAGAATGTGTGGTAGGCGTGATTTTTGACATTGGTATATGGTTCCCTAGTGCATGTGTGTCAGAGTTAAGTGCAAGAGCATGTGACGTCCTCTACCTCCTGGTTCAGTCTCTTGAGTGCCATCCCTCAGAGCTCAGTGACCTGAGTGCAGCGCTGTATTAAAGGAGGGTTACATATCCCCTAATGGACTTTCACACTACTCCGTGCCAGCCAGCTAGCAAAATAGAGCCATGGCCAGCTCTCTCTCCAACTGAAGTGTGTGTGAATCAGGGCGACTATGCAGCTTGGCCTGGCCTTACTCTCCCAGCTACTTGCCAATGTGACAGGTGAACGAGCCAAAGGGAGAACAGAGAAAGATGAATGACTAGATCTTCTCCCAAAGCAAGTCACTCACTGCACTCAAAGACCCGGAATTAAAACTGATCTAGCTTTTTTCCAGTCAGATTAGAGTGGACTGCAGATAGATACATTTAATAAATAATAAATCAGTGTATATGACCTCATTCTCTCCCCTCCCTGTCTCTGTTTATTGTTCTTGGAAACTTGCTGGACTAAACTGTACTGAATAGTGATAGACTAGTTTCTTAATTATGGCTAAGATGTTTTTCACAGTTGTATCCAGATGCAAAGGACAAGCATTTGTAAGAAAGCTGACAGACAAATACATGTAACTGAACTCTGTCCGAGCCTGCGTCCATATGCCCCACTCAATAATAATAATAATAATCTCTGGAACATTTTTGAGCCACACAAACACATAGAGGCTCTTAAATGTGCTGCATCTGTTACAGCAGTGACTCACCCCTTTCTTTGTTTCTTTTGCACAGTTATATCCTTTTTTCCCCCATCAAGCCTGGGGGAATGGTACAAATTCTCACTCATCTCTCTCTCTCTCTCTCTCTCTCTCTCTCTCTCTCTCTCTCTCTCTCTCTCTCTCTGCCTGAAGGGATTAAAGAGAAAGATTACTCCAAGACCCACTAGTTCAACTGACACTGAAACTTGTTGGCTCAGTCAGACCATGGCTGGTGCAAAGATATCAAATCAGTCTATCCATTCGAATAAGGTAGGCTGTCTATTTTAGCCACAAAAATTGCAGGTTTTAATCCATGCCTATAACTTTGTGACATTGTACTTTTCTTTTTTTGGCAGCGTGGTAGATGCTAGGCTAAAACATATTTGAAGACATCAGTGTTTGTGAATCTGTTGCATATGCATATGCATATTGGACATCGCTGTAATACTAACCCCTACTAAGCAGCAAAGAGAAAGATTTGGGAGTTCTCCTTACCACAGACTAAACTGATGCATTCCTCTGAATAAACACAGCACTGTGTATGTGTGCTCTGGATGCTGTATTTATTCAGTATAATGAAACCAGTTAATTATTAATAAGCCTGTTAATTTCAGTGGTACTCTATATGTCCGGCCTGGAAAAATACATCCACACTCTGAGGTGGAGCTAAGGAGGGGCGAGGCGAGTGTGTAGTGACCATAATCTCACAATGACCCCTTTCTGTTCACCCACCCACCCAACCCTCTCCCACATGTGTTCCCTTCTTAAACAGACTTGGGGCTCGGATGGAATGGAATAAGTCTCCCTCCAGATCCACCACCTCCTCCTCCTCCTCTGCTTCCTAAAATATCTCACAGGCTATGTGACCTGGGCAGTCTGGAGCTCCAGACAATGTGTTTGCTTTGTACATCTCACGTGGAGATGTGGCACAAAAGACTAACATTAGGCCAGGATGTTTGCAGCCCGAAGTCTGGACATTTCCACTGTTATCCTAGTGGAATTCCTACTACTAGCATGGAATTTGCCCCTCTCTCTCTCTCTCTCTCTCTCTCTGTGTGTGTGTGTGTGTGAGAGAGAGAGAGAGAGAGAAAGAGACCAAAGATTCTCTGTGTGTCTTTGTTTTCCTCCTTCTGGGAAATCACCATTTTGGCACAGATGTCTGAAATGCCAGCACAGACACTGGAGAGGCTAGCGGGGTGGAGTTCATCAGAGCAAGGGGAGTGACGGCAGCAGGATGATGGGGCTTGTATGGCATTGTGTCTCATTTGAAGAACTACAGCACTGATAAAGTTGACAGGCTGGCTGCTGTATATGATTCCACACATTTCCTATGCCATTATGTACCTAAATGCATGCTTCCTTATTTTCTCTCTATTCCCAGCTCCCTGCGCTCCCATGTCCAGTGCAACATCCAACATCCCCAAGACAGGCACATGCTTTGCATCCTCTAAAAGCAGACTTGTGATAGTGCCCAAACTCATAATCTTTATTTCCTTGTTGCCGACCTGAAGCCCTGCAGAGAAAGTCTTTAGTGTCTGGACCTCTGAGCAATTCTTGGCTCTGTACCCTACTGGGCGCCACTTATGCATGGAGCACCGAGCACTCTAGGCTTACATGTATAATTGGATTTGGTGGACAAACAGAGCAGCCAGGCCAGAAACAGATATGCCACACCAGAGAGAAATCCGACCACCTTAGTCAATTATTAATTATGAAAACAAAAAGTGGTCTAAGGAAGTAGACAAAAACAAAAAACAAAAACAAACTGTTAACAAACTCCTAATGCAATTTTCACATGTGTAAATCTTCAGAGAAACATCATTTAATTTAAGTCGGTTGATATCATTGTCATGTGTTTTAAACACTAGTGAGTTAAAAATAGTATTTTTATTGTATATGGTATAGGCTGCCCACCTTCCCCTGTTCAAGTTTTCATTTCACTGTAGGAAAGCCACTCTCATTCTATGTTTCTGATACTGTAGAGACAGCTGCACAGTATTAAACTACTCTCCACACTGTAGGTGGGGTGCGAATGACCTCATCCGACAGCAACATACCCTTAGCGCAGCAAAATGTAAAAGCGCCCAGAACCATTGCAGTACAGTCATAACGTCTATAATACGATATAATAATGCAATGACTCCCCCTGGCATAAAAAAATATATTGCGGACTCCCATCGCGTTGGACATAAGGCAGTCGTTGCTCGTTTGGTACATGACGTGTAGCCTACAATAGACTGGCGCACATTAAAACACATTGTTTCTGGGCATCCAAAAAGCCTGTCAATGGCTGAGGACAGGTTATAGGCAAAAATTATTTGCTTTAAATATATATATATTTGAACCTCAAAAGAAAAAAATCGAAAACCTTTGACCCTCCGTCGCCAGTGATGAGCGCATTACGCTGACCAGGAAAATCTCACGGCGCTAGGACCAGGCTATTCTGAGTGCGGAAAATTCTATAGGGATCTCCGTTCTATCGCAGGAGCTTGAAGGCAGAGAAGCTGACAGCCGCTGCGCAAAGCATCACAGGGCAGCGAGCACACACACTGCCCAGAAGACAAACGAACCGGAACCTCCTGGGCATAAGTCGGGAGCCCTCCTTATGGGCTCACAATGCGCAGGATTCGGGCCAACGCCATCGCTATACTGACCGTCGCCTGGATCCTGGGCACATTTTATTACCTGTGGCAGGACAATAAACCACGTTCGTCCGCTTCATCGGCGTCGCAGCCGCGGGCTGCGGGCATTAAATCTCAAAAGGGTTCTGATGGACGCGTGGAAATACTTCGAGAAGACCGGACCATTCCGCTCATAGTAAGTGAGGTGCACATGAAAGCGTATGGAGATTTACAAGCTGGAAAGACGCGACGCGAGTAGTGGGAAACTGCAGGAGATTGCGTGCTGCATATTGATGCGCCAGTGTTCCGTGTTTGGACGGAGGCAAGACTGTAGATCTATCCACACACAGCGAGTGTGTCCATTGTAAGTGGCTAGTCAAAACACAGGACGCCGTATTTTTGGCACAACCGCAATACAATTCAGAGTTGCGTATTTTAGAGAAATTCTAGAAACGTTCCGAGTAGTGTGCCTGCTCCCGGTTGTTCTCGGTCTTGGCTTTGCAAAAGAACTGTTAAGGCTGAAATCCATGTTGGCTTTTACTTGGCCCTTGTAAGAGGCTTTCCTTAAGACCGGTGCAGGTGCGAGCTGCGCGCGTGCTTTCCCTTTTCTTCAGGCGTTTGCGGAGAATCGCCTTGAGCCATTAGACAATGTCAGACTAGTTTCTGCTTGTGGAGATTAATTTAAGTCATCTACGAAACCAGAACAAAAAATGATCAGGATCACATTTTTGCAAACATAGTTTTCAGTGGCATGGGTTGCTTTATATAAGCCACATTAATGTTTAACGCACAGCTGCAGCCAAGCGAACTTTGGGCAGATTGCGTGCCCACTCTTATCCTTACTTAATATTTACACTTAAAACACATTCAAACAGAAAAAGCTAGTTGTCAGATGTCAATAGATGTGTTGTTTTTACGAACTTCACCACAGCTTAATTGTCAGTTACATCATGGTTGTTATTAGGCAGTCGTAGTAAGTCAGTTTGTCTTGATTAATGTGGTCATTTGGCAATAGATGGCATAACGTAAACCTGTTGGCAGGCCAGGTTTTTAGATATCTCACCACGTTGGCATTCCGAGTCGTTGCCTGTTTCATTTCCACTAATGAGCTCCATAAGGACAGTTATTCGGTCGTTATTTCTGATTGACAACTTTATCTATGAATTGTGTTTTTAACTTGTAAAACAAAGCAGATGTGTTTTGACGACGAGACGACTTTTTTTTCCTGTTACTGTATGTTACAAGCTGAACGTGTATGGCGACAGCTGGGCGACAGTACGGATCAATTAATGGGAACGAATTTTGGTGGCCAGTAGTCGGCCATTCAATGCCAGATTCTTTACATGAATTAAAATCATTGAAATAAACGATCAAAAGTGTTATATGAAGATTTGTGCATTTGTGACGTCACGTCACCAATGGTCATTAAATAAATAACCTGTCGGAGGATTTGTAATTATAATTTTCTAACCAAAACGCAGCCTGCAACATAGACACACCTGGGTTTCAAAGCAGTGACAATAGCAGTGCAATAGAGAAAATAATAAGCCTACATATATAGTAGTCATGTGTACAATGCAGTTATTGTTAAATTTACGCTCCTTCAGAAAATAATGTTAATTTCTATTAGATTAGTCCACCATTGCTTTATGTCATGTGTCAGGCAAAGCTCAACTTTCCTGAGGGAAGTTACCACGTGCCACGTTACAAAGCTCCATGGTAACAGAGCAGTGTTCTCCAAAACCTCTGGAGTATGTCATCATGACTAATGGCTGCTATGTGACAAAAAACCCACCGACTTGCCCGTGTTTACTCTTGTTTAGAGCGGTCCTGCAAGGCTATGGGCCATTAAACATGGGTTCCTAGGGTGTGTGGGAATAATGAGAAAGAGCTAAATAAGATGAAAGCAGTGCATGTTATCAGTTCACACCTCTGTTTTGTTTTGAGTTATTCTCCATCTTTAGTCAGCCTCATTCCTTGTTTGCCACAGTTTTGATTGCTCTTAGATGCATTCTTGGTCAAGGAGTGGTGTGGGTAAGCAAATAGCATGGCCCAGGCCCACTCAGTGCAGTGTCTGGCTGTTACCCAAACCATGTGACCCATAGTGTGAGTGCTGTTCTAGGCCAGCATGGCTCCAACCTTAATAAGAGACACACTCACAAGAGCCAAACAAGAGATGTAACCGAAACCACCCTGTTGCTGTCTCACTGCACGCTTTGATATGTGATAAGCCTTTTAGGCCTGGTGCGCTACCTCTGTTGTGGACATTTAGAGACATTCTTGAAATGTTTTGGTTTTCTTAAAAACCCTCTTCCAATCAAGAGATGTCATTTTTACTGTATAAAATAAAACATGTCAGTGTCCAGTGTACACAGTGTAAGACTTCTTCAGCATTACTCTTTAAGGTTGTATGATAAAATCATCAGCTTGGGGACAGTCACATGGCTCCATGCCTTTGTAAATCAATGTGTCATAGTCATAAAGAATAATTTAATTCTTTGACAGGCTAGTCCTACAGAATGGTGCATTAGTTATTGCGCCTACTTACTCTGTCTTTCTTCTTTTTATAATCTTCCTGTGAAACTTCAGAAACTGGGGTCTTCTCAAACTCATATCAGTTTTTAGAGTCTCCCATGATTTCTGTCTAATTTTAGATGTAATTGTACATCTTGACATCTCCGATGTATGTGTGCGCTAATGCTAGAAAGGTACCCCAGGGAATGAGGTCCACTGCTGTGTTTGGCATATCCTGCCCTATTTTCCATTGTATATTAACAATGTTAAGATCAGGGGAGATCTGTCAGGTTAACTGTCAGCTTGCTGTTACAGTTTTTGTCTTGTCAATATGTTTAAGGGTAATGGTAGATATTGAGTTATATAAATCTAATTGTAGTATATCTCATTGGTCCTTACACAAATGTACTTTCTTCATTCCAGAGGACTGTGGATAAAAGCTCACTGTTTTGGAATTTATTTTTAACACAGAAATTAATTCCGCCTGCCTTTGTTTAAAGTATACAATGTTCACCTGACACACACAGAGACCAGCTGTTCCAAAGGAGGTAAATAGCACAGTGTTTTTTTCTACTTAAATTGAATTTTAAACTTAAATTACATTTTGCCACATCTTTGCAGATCACTATCATATTTGCAGAGCAAAACTAAACTATGGCACATATGACTAACATGCATCAGAAACCATATGAGGGATTTGAGGGATCAACATTTCTTTTGTTCATACTAAGCTTATTAAGCTTCTGTTGAATTTCAGACTTCAAAGGACGGCACTTTTACAGGAAGTGCTGTGGCCTTCCATCAAAATGGAACACAACTGGGCTTCTTTTGAAGAGGTTCCAAGAGATTTGGTGATTATAACACTAATGTATAGCAGGATAAAATGCAGAGTCAAAGTATTGGACTTGATCTGCAAAGGGGGCTTTCTCCACACAGAAATGAGAATGAGATCATACCATCTGAAAAACCCAGTTGTGAGCTAAGCTGTTCCCCCGACAGCCAATTAATAACGTTTCACTCTGGAATGCCACCCCCACCCCCTTTTCCTTTTTTCTCCTTCATTCACTTCATTCCACCTCTATTTTTCTCTCTTACATTTCTTCACGGTCTCCTTTGTTGTCTGAGATAAAGCATGTTTCCAGTTTACCACCAGTTTTCCTTCATCCATCTCTCTTCTACAGTTTGGACGTCAATCCCCTCTTGTGTATTAATTTTGTTCGGACAGTCAGCCAAGTCCAGATGTTTCACTGTACTGTACCTTAGCTCCCCAATAATCTGTCCTGCTTTGTTCAAAATGGGGTCGCCCAGCGATCCTCAACTGCAAAAGTGTCAGTTAGCCTTCCACTGCAGGCCACGAGTAGACAACCAATGATAAGTAATCACACTGATGGGAAATGGGCATTAAGAGTGAACAGGACTGTGGTTCCAGAGAAGTGCTAGCGATGAGGGAGTAATCTGAGACGTTGTGCCCTTTCTGATGTCAGGCGGGAACCTCTGTGTCCAGCTGCTCATGTTGGACAAGCGGCTGAGCACTGATTAATGACGCTAGAAGAGGCCAAATACACTGGGTGAATCAGGACTGTTCACTTGTTCACTATATAGTGCACCATACAGGGTGGGAATTGCATTGTTTTGCGCTGTACATGGTGCACCATATTGTGAACAAGGGAACATTTTGGACACAGACGCTTAAACTGCTTGAATGTTCAATGCTGCATACTGCTCTACAAAGCCAAAAGGCTATAACTGCATAATTTCTCATATTGAGTTTAAACCAGAAATTGACTTCACAACACCTCCTTTGTTCATGTAGTTCATGTAGTAGTCACACATTGCCTTTGTAGGGCAGCATAGGTCATTGGTCATCCAACCATACACTGTACAAACCTGCAACTTCAAATATCTCTAGAAAACTTACAGAGCCACATTCACATGTATTGATGTCTCATTTATTGTGGCTTTACGGGTATGATGTCACACTTTTTTTTTGACAATGTATACATCAGCATAACCCACACTCTGCCCATCAAGTAAGTTTATGGTGGGCAATGTTCTTGGTTGTCCTGGGTGAAATGCAAAATAGGTCTGGCTTAACCTATTCAAAAATGTTCCTTTCCCTTCCAACCTGAACCGTGCAAGTCAATGAAAACAAGCTATTAGACGCGCTGAACAAGATGGTGGTCACTTCACTTAAGTCTGTCCTATTGCCTTTGCACTCTGACCTTTGTGTGTCTCTGTATTCCTCTTGTAGGTCACACATGTGCCTCATGGGGAGCTCCAGAACCAGCTGGTGGGTAGCTTTGATGAGAAGGGTTACCTGTCTAGCAAGCAGCTGAGGCCTGGTGAGGATCCCTACCGGGAACATGCCTTCAACCTGCAGGAGAGCGACCGGCTGGGCAGTGAGAGGGCCATCAGAGACACTCGCCACTACAGGTGACTCGCCTTCAGATCTCCATGCAGAGGAGATGTTAGGGCACTGGGCATTTGGGGCTACTGACCTGGATGTTCTCCTAATACTGCCATGCAAATGCAAAAGGCAGTAACTTTAACTTTGAGTAAAAATTAGTTACTGTCATTTTTGGAACATTAAACATTAGTGTTATGACGTGGGCAAATATCTTGAGTTAATTTTGTTGTTTTTTGGTAAAAATATGGTGTTGTCTTGCTGAAAACACTTGCAAGCAAAAGATTTTTCTCAGCTTCACACTCTGTTTAGTTAAGATGTTTTTACTATCTTTGTAGGGCAGAATAGTTCTGGATTAATTGCAGAATCCTATTTTTTTCACTCAACAAACCTGCGAACTATAGCTGGAAAATAGCAAATGCAGTTCCACTGTCAATCACAGGTTCAAGGGTCTGTTGCAATCGTTGTATACTTATTGAGGGTCTGGCCCCCACAAGGTTTGGACTCAACTTCTCAATCATAGAGCTGAGAAAGTCAGAGCTGAAATGCTGTTGTGTCCTACAGGTGTGCTTCAGTGAATTTCGATTCAGACCTGCCCTCCACCAGTGTCATCATCACATTTCACAATGAAGCTCGGTCCACTCTGCTGCGCACCATCAAAAGGTAATTACACGTGCCACCTGCCAGGCACTTGGGGAGCTCAGTGTTAAAAAAGAAACAGGAACCCTTTGCAGTTCTCACTCTTTACCTTACGCTCCTGGATGCTCCTTGGTCTTGTCTCACTGCAGGGCTATTGGCCATTATCAGAAGTGGTTAATCCTGGTTTCAAACAGTAATGTCTTGTCATGTAGTGGTTCTACTTGTGCACAACATACACAGGCAATTTCATTAATTACTTCATCTACTTGGTTAAAGAGCTGTGTATTAGAATCAGGTGGTTTAGTGAATGGTTGGGACAAATATGTGGTGAAGCCTTTTAATCTTTGAAGCCAGACAGACCTTGGACAGTTGTCCACCAATCCCTGTTTTAGAGACAGTGGGTGGAGGTGGAACTTCCATGAATCATCATAGCCCGCAATAACTGTTGCTCTTTACTCTAAGAGTGTGTGAAATATTTTTTTCTCTAAGGGATTAACTAACCTGGCTAATCCAGAGCCATCATGAAAGAACCTGTATCAGATGCATGTCAAGGTATTTTTTTTTACAAACCAGCTTAACAGGGTGAAATTATCCAAGTAAAAAGTGGATCTTTCATAGGAAAATAATGTGTGGAGTTACTGGGGATTTTTTCCCATCAGGCACCACACACTAAGAAGGGGAGAATCATGTAATAGCGACTAAATCAGTGGTAGCTAAGTTTAATGGGAAAGTTTTACAGGAACATCCCTATTGTCACTCTGAAGAGTCTGTTTCATTTTTCTGCCAAACGGCAGAAACTGAATGTGAGCCCACATTTTAGCTTTATTGAACTGCTTACAAATCTGTGTTGAAAATTGAGTATCACTGCACACACTATGGGTAGTGGATATACTGCAGGCTACCACAAGCAACACACAGGGGCTAATGTAATAACAGGTCTTATGAAGTCAGAAAATAACATCTCATAGAGGCAAGGAGGAAGAATAGAAAGTGAATGTTGTCTGTTGAAGTGTGAAAAAAAATTACATTTCTGTGATGCACCAAAGGTCCCAGCCCCTGAAAAAGTCTGGTGTGTTTTGGTGAAAGCTGGACTAGACGTCTAAAGCATATATGCTCATAGGCTGTGGTGGGAGTATCAGTGATAAACTGTAGAGTGCATATTTTTACTTTATGTATCAGTATTCAAATTTTTAAACACACAATCTAAATGTATTACATGCTTTGCCAGTGCAGTCATGCAAAGAATAAGGAATGCAAGAAAAATGCAGTGTAAATGCAGTGCCTTACACAGGCATAAACGTATATTAAATAAACATAGAGATTACATGGAATGTTACAGAAAACAGAAAAACAATACAAAATATATGTAAGAAAATGTGTATCTCTATATCTCTATATAATCTCTCTCTCTCTCTTTCTCTCTCTGTAATGCACTCTCTCTCTCTCTCTCTCTTTCTCTCTCTCTGTCTCTTTCCTGGCTTTCTTTCTATCCTTGTGTTAGTGTCTTGATGAGGAGCCCTCCCTCCTTGATTCAGGAGATCATCCTAGTAGATGACTTCAGCTCTGACCGTGAGTATCTCTACTATTCTCTAGTTTCCATGCACAGTTTAAATGAGGCTTTTGCAGTTTGTTGACTTTTGGTGTCTGTAAATAAGTATAGAACCAACTTTAAAGAAAAGTTAAGTTGCACTATTTGTTAAGCATTGTGATACTAAAATGGTTCAAGTTACACCAATGCAAAAAAGATCTATGTAGCATGTTGCTGTAATGTTGTTTTAAGTTGGTTTAATGCTTCACTTTGTATAGTGTAGACTGTTGTCTTGTAGTGCAGTGAGTTTACATAAGAGGAACATCTTAACTTTCAGAAACACACCAGTGTAATTAAGTGTGCTGGAGATTGCCATTTTGGTAGCTAAGATGCAAAAAAAGCGGGGGAGGAGGGAGGGTGGGGCCTCTGGGGTATGTGGCTGACGTCATGTGAGCGAAATGCATTCGGGAATAGTCCCTGATGAGAAAACTAGAACCTCATGTCCGCAAACGCAACCAATCGCTGTGCCAAGAGGGATGCAAATAGCCTCTGGATCTGCCGCTGCTGCTGCTGCCTGCCTGAAGCAGTGATGGCGTGCAGCTGAGAGTCCCATTACAGAAGAGCCTGTAATGGCCAAATGAGGGAAAAGCTGAAATAATATCCCCGGCATTACACTGTAACAGTGGAGCCGGAGAGGAGGGGAGGTGGTGGAGAAGCGGTGGGGAGGTAAGAGCATTGAGATGACAGGCGTTTTCCCCTGTACAGAAGCCAGGTTAGCGCTGTGAGCTCATGCTGCCACTCCTCACACAGACCGGACGCTGCTTCTTTGATTGCCACCACATGCACCTTATGTCTGCAGGAACAGCAGCACATCACACAAACACACACAAATGCACACACCTACACCCACACCACACACACACACTTTAAATACAAACACACACATACACATGTGCACACACCAAAACACCCCCCCCCCCACACACACACACACACACAAACAGCTATACACTCATGCAGAAAAAAATAGATACATGCAAACACGGACTTTCTGTTGTGCAGTTATGTAACACAGCACTCACTACCTCTCTCAGTTTCTAACTCACACACAAACACATGCATACAAGTACACATGCACACACCCACCTAACATATACACTGAAAGCTCTACTCTTAACTAGGGCTGACACTAATGGTTATAGGTCATTTCCAATAATTTCGCCAGTTTGTTTTGAGACAGCTAAAGATTGACAACTACTCATTAAAGTAGTTTACTAGTCCATAGGTATGTTTGCTGTCTAAAGGTGCATGTTTGGCTTGGTAGTGGGCCTTGATCCGGAAATGCTTTGTACTCCCTATGTTGACAATGGTGTACAGACACTATTGAAACAGGAGGGTAAGGGGGAGGCTGAGGAATAATTTGTAATGCCAATGCGCTTGATGTATTAAACAGCAGGCAGGTTTAAATCACCTGAAAGGCAGGAGACAGGTGAGGTAATGCTGTCAATCATCCCTATGAGCTCCTCTCGAACTTTGTTAAAAAAAACATTTCTTGAAGCTTTACTCTTTCCTAATGTCTTCCTAATGCCCTTCCTGACAATCTGATGGCTTTATTCCCATTTTTATTATCCGCTATTTATGATAACACACTCATGGAACCTCAACAGATGGCCTGACACCACATGTGCTGTTGGAAGAGAGTGAGATTAGATCATGACACACACCAGCAAACCAATATTTGTGCTTTTTTTCTCAAATCCTATCTTGCCAAGCAAGCAGAGATTGCACGCTGCTCAACAACTGACTGCAGCAGATGCTGTGAGCACTCACTCACTATACAAAGCTGCAAATTGATGCAGTCAAACACCGAAAGCATCTGTGCAGCCATGACATCATACTGAGGAGTGTGTCCCTGTTTGTGTGTGTGTGTGTGTGTGTGTGTGTGTGTGTGTGTGGGAAGGGGGGGGGGGTGTAAGTGGGTGTGCATATAATCAAGACAGAGAGGACTTATATGTCTAGTCCTAACTTGGGTGAGATCAGTAAATAGTGTGGCTCGTTGTGTGTCATTGAGCTCCAAGTTACAGACTCAGTGTAGCTTCATTGCTTGATGAACTTGCAGGGGTCAGGGTTGAGAAGAGGACCTACGCTGCACTTCTTTGCCCCCTAAACCCTGCTGATGGTAGTCTCAATCAACACAGATGATCTTGTGCTCACGTGTAGACCGTCTCACCTGTTGGCATAAAGCTCACACATACACACACACACACACTGTGGCCATGTATTTATACTCCCTCTCTGTCTCTCTCTGTCTGTCTCTCCCCCTTTCTCTCTCTCTCTCTCTCTCTCTCTCTCTCTCTCTCTCTCTCTCTCACACACACACACACACACACACACACACACATTTTATTCTACTTTATCCTATTCTTTTAGGATGTATGTCACATCTGTTTTGTGTGTGTGTGAGGGCTGTGTGTTTTGTGTATGTGTTTATGTGAGAGTGTGACTTTTGTTTCTATGGTAATCCAGAGTGAGTTCTTTAGCCCCACCCCCCACTAACCTCCGACACCATCTGTCTCTCCTTCTCCATTCCACACCCACACACACACACACGAACACACGCACGCACACGCATATGCACACACACACACTGTCACATTCACACACTTAAACCTACAGATCTCCTACTTGTCATGCTCAGATAAATGTTCTTGCTGCCTCAGTCTTCTCTTTCCCATTCTTCTTCCAACTTCATCTTTCTTTCCATCTCTCTACACCCCCCACCCCCACCCCTGCTTGCGGCTGTGGATTAGCAGTCTCGGCGGTGCTGATGTGGCCATGTTGGCAAGGCTGTGGTGAAGCTATGTCACTGTTAGCCAAATTCTTCTGATTTGCGCAGCAAGGGGCCAGCATGATCAAACTACTATTAAGCCCCCAGCCCTCTATTACCCCTAGCGATAAGCCATGTCTTAATAGCACGTCAGCATGTCTGGAGATTACTGCACAGAGGAGAGCCAGTATGGTTTAACATGGCCCACAGATCAGTGATGTCAAGACAGGTGGAATACTATGTAGAATTTAACAAAACAAATATTAACTTACCAAAAACACACCACGCAATATACAAGACATTAGAGATCGGTGGTGTAGATGGTATAAATGGTATGTAATATGTAAGGGATAACTGCTTATGGCCCGGTTACCACACTTGAGAGCTTAGAAAACATTTAAAACGTTATGTTGGAATATTTAAATTGCTTTATTTAAATTGCTTTATTTAAATTGCCTCCAACCTGTAAAAAGTAGAGCAAAAAAGCAAGTGTTAAATTAGCCTATATGGTCGATATAGTTTATCATTTTATGGCAGTGGTATGGAATGGTGCTTAAACTTTATGCCACAACATTAGAACTACTTCCCATGGTTAAATGGTTTGACGGAAATAATTCATACCCCAGCAGCCAATCAAAAAACAGCATTCTATTTGACCGGTCCATAAAATTTGGCTAGTAGTAGAGATTTTGTATCACGGTAGGTTATGGTGTCATCAAGTTGTGTCAAATGTGGCAAAAGATTGCTACAGGTTTTCTTTTTTTACAGCTGCAGTTTTGCACATTTCAATACATTTTCTTTAAGTAACAGTATTGACTATTGGGAAGCATGTTAACAGTTTACAAAAAAATACTTCCTGTATGACTTTGCTATGGTTATGCTGTTACCCATTTGGAAACGGTTGTGATTTTCACACCACAATATATACTGCTTGTGCGTGCGTGCATGTGTGTGCATGTGTGTGTGTGAGTGTGTGTGTGTGTGTGTGTGTGTGTGTGTGTGTGTGTGTGTGTGTGTGTGTGTGTGTGTGTGTCAGAAGCCATTTCAAACCCATTTAAATGCCAATGAGCTCAGAGTGGCTTAAATGACATTTCCTGTCAGCAGGGTGTTGTGCATGATGCTTTGCCATAATTGACCATTAGCGTGGACATAACAATCACTTGCACCATTTGATTTGAGTAAGTGAGAGAGAGAGAGAAAGAGAGAGAGAGAGAGAGAACATCTGTGTGTGTGTGTGTGTGTGTGTGTGTACGTTTGTGAGACTGTTTCAGAGTCCCTTTGTGAAAGTGTGTGTCTGTGTGTGTGTTGGCCATGTTGGCAGTGTGTGTATGTGTGTGTGTATGTGTGCGGCAGTACGTGTGTGTTCTGCCTGTAATCTGGTCTCCTCTCTCATTAGCTGAAGACTGCCAGCTGCTCTCCCAGATCCCCAAAGTGCGCTGCCTGCGAAATGGACGTAGAGAGGGTGGGTGTGAGAGACAACACACACACACACACACACAGAAAAGACAAGAATGACAGCAAGATGAACCATGAACCACCAGGGCATGACAACAATGTCAGTGACAGAGAATAGAGCAGAAGAGACCAGAAACAGACATATGCTATGGTCATGTTGTCGTCACTGAATAATGTATTAGTAAAACTGAGATACAGGCAATAGCCATATCTGTTGAAACGGGCCCGACATCATGGTCCTCTTTTTTCAGATTTTTTTTTGTCCAAACATTCTGCCATGTCTTACCAGAATCAAACCAAAATTTCAACTTGATATCATGTTTAGTTACTGAGATATGTCTTAAATATAGATAGAGGTGGTTATAACTGGGGTTATACATTTCACGGTGCTCTCCCTCAGTATCTTATCTGACTTTTATTAAATTTTTAGCCTTGTATGACTTGATCTGCTTGGCCATTTAAATCCATGAAATGAGTCTCTTTTTTCATTTTTGACAACTTTTGGACATGTTCTAAGGGATTAGCAATAAGGAAAAGTTATAACAGTTTTAGCCTGTTTACAGGATGGTACTGTAATCCCTCAAACAGAAAAAAATATATTTACAACCCCATATTGTCCTTAGAAGAGGTTCATAAAAATTAAACCAACACCTCCTTCAGCCAAGACAGTTGCTAACCAGTTAGCAACTTGATTATTTGGCAAAGGAATATTTAAAGTTTTCAAAATGTGAGTGCTCTGCATTCATGGTGATATGAAAACAAAAAAGTCTTTTTTCAATGTTTTAAAAAATATATGGGTTTGTTTAGATTCTTCAATGGTGGGAAGGACTACAATTTTAATGTGGCATTAGACAACTACTGCCCCAGTATAGGACTTTATTTTGAAGAGCCTTGAAGAGCCTTGAAGAGCCTCAGAAATAATCTCAGAAATTAAAACAAGATATCAAGCTGAAATGTTGGGTTGATTCTAATAAGATATGGCAGAATATTTGGGCAAAAAATCAGAAAAAATTGAGGACCACAGTGGCAGGTCCATTTTAACTGATTTGAAATTGCCCATACACAAAATGTTTGTCTTAAAACATTAAAATGTTTTTTTTTTTTAAACTTAATATTGGAGGTGGGTTCATAGAGTAAAAGGCAATATTTGTTCCAACCATTCATAAAACTAACTGATTCTAATAGGCAGACGGAGCTAGCCAGCCAGAAATACCCACCTCTGGTCAATATGTGATTTTAAGTAGAATAGAATTGTCTTTATTATCATGTACGAAATTGCACTACTGTGACTGTTATAAACCTCACACACAATGAGTAAAAGCACATAACAAGTAAAATAGCTCTAAAATGTTACACTTGACTGTCATAAAAAATCAAATAAAAATGTGGAATTGTGGTCAGTATTGCACATAAGATGAGGTACTGTAGATAGCAGAAGAAAGACAGAGTAAGTGTTGTCCATGTTGTTGCACATGAAATTGCAGGTTTGAGTGTTCATTTTCTGTTTGTGTCTGTCTGTGATTTTGTCACATCAGTACATGTAATGTGTTAACTCATCACCCACATCAAAAAAATGTAATGTGATAACTGCTCATCCAGGGTTGATCCGCTCACGGGTTCGAGGGGCCAGCGCTGCCTCTGCCACCATCCTCACCTTCCTGGACAGCCACTGTGAGGTCAACACCGATTGGCTTCAGCCTCTCATCCAAAGGGTCAAAGAGGTAAGAGTAACACCCCTTTCTACACACACACACACACACACACACACACACACACACACACACACACACACACACACACACACTGTGACCAGGACTTGAATTTCATGGGGGCCACTAAGGTCATAACCCTTATTGGCCTTTGCACTGACCATGATGCCCTTTAAAAATCACATGTTTTCTCAGTGCCCTACCCTACTAGACTCCATTTATTCATTCATTTATTTAATTATTCAATATTTTTGTAGTGATTGAATGTCCATATTGGGGCTACATAATCTCCTATAAGGCTACATGCCTTTTAAAAGTTTAAAAGTATTTCAGTGCTTTGAAGCTTATCATTACTCGAGTGACATTTTGAAGGCTAAGCACTGTTGTAGTTTGTCTACGTATTTCTTTGTATGTTGTGGAAGCCATGTTTTGTAAAGACATTAATGTGTCTGTCCAGTCTGCAAACTGGGCTCTCTCAGACTGCATTATGTAGCTTACTGCACATTTCACTTTGGCCTTGCTTGCCTTATGTGTAGCCTTTGTGCCATCCAGAATATTGGCCTTATGGAAGGTCAAGTGGCCCTGACCTTAAAATGATGAAATTCCAGGCATGCTCCTGACCACATGCACCCTGTCCAGTAGCAAATGGCCACTGTCCACTGTCCACTACATCCTGTTGTGTACGCATCAGAGAATGTAATTCCTGTAACTGAGGTCAGACTGGTCAGTGATGCACTCTCACGCCCACATATCCCATACACAAATATTCATGCTTGGTCTCACAGACATGCACACATAGAATTTTTTTGCATGAGGTCCCAGCCACACACCACATCCACAGGCAGACACCCATATGTGCAGCTTTCTCTCTCTTTTTTTCATACACACATAAACACACACACATACGTGTACACACACACACACATACACACACACACACATTTTCATTTGCAGATACACGTTTGTAATTACATGCATGCATGCACACTCATACTTTCTCTCACACACAGTCATGCACACATTTGTAGTTCGCACACACACACACACACACACACACACACACACACACACACACACAAACACACACACACATGCACAGTCTGATACTTGTCTCTCCTTGAGGATAAGTATTGAGTAATTCTCCCACGCACAAAGCTGCTCTACAGTACTCCTCCCCAGCCATTCCCAGCCACATGCCTCCCCTGGCCTTCCCCTGGTCCATCATACTGGCCACACACACACACACACACACACACACACACACACACACATACACACACACACACACACACACACACACACACACACACACACACACACACACACACAAACACATTTGTATTCACACACAAACACACTCCACACTCTTTTTTGTCTGTCTGTCTTGTCCGCTGACTCATCTCTCTAGCAGCTGTCCCACAACATTAGGGGAACTTCCAATTAAACACAAGTTCATTTCTGAGAGACGCCATGAGACAAATGGGACTCATAACAGCCTCCACTCTTAATAAGAGAGTCTGCCAGGCTTGATTAAGACAGGCACAAATGAGAGGGTTAACGAATGGTGACCTGACTCCTGAGGACTGCTGCTGTTCCTTGCAGGCCCCCCTTCCTTTAGGCTGCTACTGATCTGGTTTTGGCACACAAATGTGATATTCTCTTCTTTGCTTTGATGATGCCACTTCGCTTGAGTGTAGAGTGGGCTCTGAATTGTACTGTTTTCCCCCAGTGTTGGTGAGATTGGATTGACTGGTGCGTTTATGAGTCATACATGTTTTAGTATATTTGTATTAATCAACCCTCAGATTTTCTTGCAAAACTGTGTGTGTGTTTGGTGTGTGTTTGCATGGGTGCATGTGTGTGAGGTTTTTTGAATATGTGTCTGTTCATATGTGTGTGTGTGTGCGCGCGGTGTGCGTGTGCGCCCAAATGTTTATGTGTTTAAATTTGTCTGTGTATTGCTGTTCTGTGGTTTGTTGTGTTGCTGTGTTCTATGTGCGGTAACACAGCCTTAGCCTCTCAGGCATAGCCTCATTAAGCTGTCAGTTTCCACCAATCAATCACTACTCCAGTGAAGCAGAATTTAGATTCACTATATCTCTGTCTCTGTCTGTTTGTCTGTCTGTCTGTCTCTTTCTCATTCTCTCTTATTCTCTCTCTCTCTCTCTCGCTCTCTCTCTGTCTCTCTCTCTCCCCCCCTCCCTTAACTCTTTTCATGCTTTCATGTCTCTCTCCCTCTGTGCCTTTCTCCCTCTCTTTCTCTCTCTTTGTTTGTGTGAGTGTTATCCTGTATGTGTTATTAAGAGAGTAAAAGGGGGGGGGGGGGGGGTTAATTGGAAATTAACTGCCTGCATGTTGTCTTCCCAATCAGAGTGGTTTATTAATAAGATCCATGAGGAGCTTAGAGCTTAGGGTTGTGAAAGATGACTCCCAGAGTGCTCTTGGCTCTGCTGGGCTTTATCTGGGCTCTCCCCCGCACCACGTCTGCTGCAAAGAGCAGAGTTCAGACAGCGTTCAGACCCTTTTCAAACAATGTATCCCCCCCTAACTCAAAACACTTGCTCTGATTGGGCTATACTGTAAAACTCTGTGCACAGCACACACTCACATTATCATGAAATGACTCACCACACTCTCACAAATACGCACACTTCAACAGTGTTTCAGCTTTGGGCACACATCTGCAGTCACACACACACACACACACACACACACACACACACACACACACACACACACAGCAAGGATATACATATACATTGCCCTACAAAGCAAAAAGGCAGTAACTACATATTTTGTGTGAACTGAGTTTAGACTGAAGATTTACTTTATAACACCTCCTTTGTCTTGTGCCTAAATGTCTTGCTTCTTTTTATTAAAGCAGTACATAAAAGCATTACCACTATTATACCATACAACATGTTTGACTGGACAGTGTGACAACTTTGAAGGCATTTTTCTCAGTTTCAGTGTTCGCGTAGTTACTGCACTTTGCCTTTGTAGGGCAGCACACACACAACGAGAAATTGAGAAAGAGCGCAAGAGAGAAACACAGAGGCTTTGTCACACACACAAACCAGATCAAATTCTTTCTAATCTGTTTTCTTTAAATAACTCATAATACTTTGACTGAGACGACTCATTCTTCACCCCTCGGTATTTCCCTCCGAAGGCCTTTGGGATTTTCATGAGAACAGCCAGTTTGGTGTGTTATGGAACACACATGCGACACGGTTATATGTTTATTGGAAGAGGAGGTTTCCGATGTCAGAATGACATCATCTATTGGCCACATGGGTATATTGCTTCCTTCCTACACTTGCTAAGGTTCTCAGAGCAGCACTGCTACTCTGTGTCATACAGTTTGGGTGAAATGTGTAGATTCTCATTTATCCAGGTTATTGCAGTCTTTAGTGCTAAAATGGTAAGGCAACTAGACTTCTTCTTGGAGATTAAAGACGTTTCAGATGAAGATATCTTTGTCTCTGAGAACTGATGCTGAAGTTCCAGGAGATATGTCTGGGTCACATGAGAAGGGGTGTGGTCAACAGGTCATAGGTCAACCTTATCACATCCCACCAAAGATGGTAGATATGCAGAGCAAGATATGTCATGGTAGTTCATGTCTATGGGAGCAAAGTGGGGATTAGTTCCGGGCTGCATGCAGGGGTGTGTTGTGAACGTATGACTGATGTTTTTACGCCTCACGGCCTCACGGCCTCATGGTTGGTCCTCGCATGAGGGCGGGGGCCACAAATCCCCCTTTATGCAATCTGGTTCCAGGAAGTGCCTTGTCATGATGAATCTTGGGAATATCTACCATCTTTGATCCCACTAGAGGTACATCCCCTGGGACTCCACCATCAGGTCCCAGAACTGAAGAGACCTTTTGGCAGGGCCATATTCAGAAATCATACAATGGGCGGTCCCAGAAAGAATCAGGTCACAACTCAGCTTATGCTTTTTTTAACAGCAGAAACTCCAGTTTAGAAGAGCAGCAGCAAAAAAGCTCAGCAGCACAAGTAATCCTTCTGTCTCTTCATCCAGGACCACACAAGGGTTGTCAGCCCCATCATTGATGTCATCAGTTTGGACAATTTTGCCTACCTAGCAGCCTCCGCTGACCTGAGGGGGGGTAAGTATGTTTGGGGCCAGGGGGATGCCAACACAGACAAAGAACACTGGCAGAGCTGCCTCCACACAATCACCTGTGATAGCTGATATGACATGGTTCTGGTAATTCAGACTGTCAAGTGATTGACAAGCTCAGCCATTCGTTGTTTTTACCCACTGCCTCTTCCAGATGTGGCCTCTGTTATTTATTCATTATTTAGACCAATTCTGATGGTCCTCTTGTGTTGGTTTGTCTCCTGCAGTAGCAGCTTTCTTTTGTTCATCCATTTCTCTGCCATTTCCACATCTGACCCATTCTTTCTCCCTCAGGATTTGACTGGAGTTTGCACTTTAAATGGGAA
This sequence comes from Setipinna tenuifilis, assembly GCA_030347295.1. Lineage (NCBI taxonomy): Eukaryota > Metazoa > Chordata > Actinopteri > Clupeiformes > Engraulidae > Setipinna > Setipinna tenuifilis. The sequence continues at coordinate 12,172,343 of CM059278.1, forward strand.
CAGATTCCTATTGAACAGAAAATGGCTAGAACTGACCCTACCCAGCCAATTAAGTGAGTGTTTGGTCAACTGATCAGCCAGTAGTTGTCTGATACTCTGGTGCTCCAAATGTGTGAGGTTGATATATGAGTATTTTCAGCCTAGTACAAGAAACTACTGGCTCTGAAAATGAAAATGATATGGTTCCAGATGTGGTTTCATTACAGAATCAGTGTAATGTTAGATAATAAATAAATATTATTTAATTTGAAATATTATAAATTATTTTATATATTATACAAACTTCAAACAGTAGTATGAAGAAGTATGTTATTCACCCCCCCCCATCTTCAAGTGTAAAATATCTAATTCCACATTTGCTTCCAGGACTCCAGTCATTGCTGGAGGAATATTTGTGATGAACAAGAGCTGGTTCAACCGCCTGGGCCAGTATGACACACACATGGACATCTGGGGAGGCGAGAACTTTGGTAAATTTATCACTTTACTGCCCCCACCCCACCCCTCTTAACATATGCAGCTCCCCCACAAAGGTTGTTATCTACACACAATTAGGTGCTGTCATCTGGCCCAGCTGAACTCGTTTTCTCCTCCAAAGCCCCAAACCACAAATAGTTTTGGGTGTGCTCTACAAAGAACATTTCCCATCTCTGATTTCACAGCACCTCTGGGGCCCTAGGAATCAGGCATTCACACTGAGCAACCTAGAGGGTAACTACAGCAACAGTATCAATCCAGCTGTTTCAAAAAAAGGGAAATCACTGACAGATTGGAGCCAACTCCTTTCTATTGTTGCATGTCCATGGGAGTGATAGCTTCAGTATGTCAAAATGTAAAGGCTCTTTCTGCTGGTGTGTCCTCCAGCTTTGCAAACATGCTTGAGACTGTCATGCTAAGCCCAGGTAATCAATAGTTTGCGTAATTTATGAAAGTAGGCTATGACACAAGAGGTTATCTACAGTAGTCCTAATTACATACCATAATCTGTCCAAAAATGTATTAAAGAATGTGTTTAAAATGTTCACCATTGTAAACAAAATAAAAAACATACGAAATCTCTAGGGGTCCAAACTTATGGGATACCCGGTAGACAATTGTGCCATACATGTATTTATTTCAACTATTTATTCAATGAATTTAGTAAGAAAATGAAATGAAATCATAAAAGGTACTTATAAAATTAAATTACCTGCACATTTTCCACATTTTCCATATGTCCTCCTTCCCCTAGAGCTGTCGTTCCGTGTGTGGATGTGTGGGGGCAGTCTGGAGATTCTCCCCTGCAGTCGGGTGGGCCACGTCTTCAGGAAGCGCCACCCCTACGACTTCCCAGAGGGCAACGCTCTCACCTACATCAAGTGAGTGACATCCAGAGTGTCAGAATTAAAATGGTTAGCTTTTGCCCGTTAAATAGACATTCATGGTTGCCGCCATTAAAAATTGTGTAATTTCCATCTCTGTTTTCTCTATTCTAATAGGTGGGTGCTTATGGCCAGATTATGCATTGAAGTGCCCCTAGGCACAAAATCATCTTAGCCCCCTGCCTGTGTTTAAACACACAGGGATATAGCTTGTGCAAAAGGTTGCAGTCAGTGACGAGCTGCTCTGTATTTAGGCCAGAAGACCATGACTGGGGGTCTCTGGGCAGAGCAAGAACATAATGTGCATCCTGGAACAATCAGTAGGGAGGCATCTATTGGGCTAAATAAAATTGCATCAAAAATTAGCCCCATTGAACATTACAAAATGTATTTAGTTTCAGCTGTAATTTCCGTAGCCTAGCAAGGGCCATCAAAATGAATTTAGATGACTTTGTCACTCTCTCCAGTTCATATAATACCTCCATGATGTCATCTGTGCCAGACACAGCCTGGAGGCCAGTTGAACTGTGACTGTCTGGCATCCCTGTCATGTCCTGTCTCTTACTTTCTTTCTGTCCCTCTGCCCATATTTCTGTCTGTCTGTCTGTCTTTCCCTCTCAGATAAGAGAACATAATGGACCACTTTTAAGTGATTATATCTCCTCAATCACTGAGGCTACCACAATTTCAAACCATGCAAATTAAAGCTTATTCAGTTCTCTTTCCAGTGATACCTTGAAAGCAAGAGGATGACCACTACAGTCTCTTCATCTTCTTGATCTCTCTATCTTGCTATCCTTGCCTCTTCAGAAACACTCGCAGGGCGGCGGAGGTGTGGATGGATGAGTATAAGCAGTACTACTACGCTGCTCGGCCCTCAGCTCAGGGCAAGGCCTTCGGGAGGTCAGTTGCCCTTTTCTCCTTCCCTTGTAAAGGCTGACTCAGTGCAATCATTATTTTTCCATGGAAGTCTGGCTTACATCTGGTGTCACTATCATTACTGAGATCAGCTTGTAAGAGGCAATTAAGTTTGAAACATTTCTCCTTCCCCCCTCTCTCTTTGTCTCTCTCTCTTCTTTTTTCTCCTTTTTTATCTTTTTCTCTATCCCTTTTTGTGTAATGATTTTCTTTTTTTCCCTCTCTTCCTTTGAACTCCCCCCTTGCACTGAAATCTGCAGCATTACAGACCGAATTGAACTGCGCCACAAGTTAAACTGCAACTCATTCCGCTGGTACCTGGAGAATGTCTACCCTGAGCTCAGGTGGGTGATGACACATCAGACAAGCTCAGCCACAGACAGCATGAAAGACAGACAGAACAGACTGTGAGATCAAGACAAGCTGTGTCAAAGTACCAAAAGTATCAAAAGACTAGCTGTGTGGCCGTGCAGACACAGCATGTGTTTCCCGTCCGTCAGCTGTTTGTCACTTTTTATTAGTGTTTTTTTAGTGCTGCTATGACAACCTGAAAGATGGTGATTGCAGTTCCAAGTGGGTGCAGGCATGTGTGTGCTAGTATTGTGTGCATGTGTTATTATTTACATAGGTTTGTTTGTGTTTATATATGCTTGTTGTTGTTAATATATGTTTGTTAGTGTGTCAGTGCATTAGCAGATCCCATCTGGAAGGGTTCAGTGTTAGCTCTTGGTTTGATTCCAAAAATGCCTCCCTCCCACCCCCCACCCCTCCCTCTCTCTCTCTTTTCTCTTTTCTTTCTCTATGTGTGTAGGATCCCAGAACAAGAGGCAGTGTTTAGCCTGCTCAGGCAGGGTGGCCTGTGTCTGGAGACCCATGGAGCAGACAGCCTGGGCCTGGCCGAATGTAAAGGCAGCGGCTCCAACAGAGTGCAGGCACAGGTCAGTCGCAAACCACACACAAAATAATAAGACATGTTACCCACATTTCTTAAAATGGCCTAACTAATTAAAAATTAAGGATTCAATTATCACAAGAGCAGTTTTGTTTGAGCAGTGTTTGTATTGCACATTTAAAAAGCACTGGCTGACTTTTTGCCAACATAAATTTGTGCAACATCTATAACCTTAGACCCGTCTGTTCCGCATAAGTAATATGTGGGAAGTGATAAAAATCATAGTCTGTAGAACTTTTTTAGTTGTGTAATACAGTTGGAAGCAATAGATGAACACAGTACTTTGTTCAATGATATTGAATACAATAATATGATGCAATGACAGCTGCATTATAATTCTACATCTGACATTGGAATAGGTGTACTGATTGGCTAAACTTAGCAGCATTTGTTGTTGAAGAATTCTGGGCGAGCCTTTACTTTTGCTCTTCTGGTTATTCCCCTCACAGAAGTGGATGCTTGTAGAGCCTCACATCCGCCAGCAGGACCTCTGCCTCGCCATCAGCGCCTTCACGCCGGGGTCAAAGGTCAAAATGGAGGCCTGCAATCCTAAAGAGTCCAGACAGGTGAGGGTTGCCCCACACGCATTTGGCCGGACTGCTGTACTGTATATTCAAGTAAAATTTGTATGGTCCTATTCCAATGGGGGCCTACCATAATTGGTACCTGTGACCCCCATTAGTAGCAACTGTGCAACATAGAGGTCATAAATATTTGGCCACAAAATTTAGTCGGAAAAATCCCAGTGTTCCTCCAGGACGTCGTCTTCACTCATATCTGTGTAAGAAAGCCTGGAATGTTGACAGCCCAATTACTCAGAAATGACACACAAGTCATGCTGTGCTGGAACTGCACACCTCTATGACTTCCAGAACCCCCCCCCACACACACACACACACACAAACACACCCTACCTCCCCAACTCCTATCCTCACACTGACACCCGACTCCAAATTAGGAATCCCCCGGCCAACACATCTCTTCTTTTTTCAACTAATCTTTTTTCCTATTTCAAATATTTTTCTCATCTGTCACTGTGAAGCCTGAACTCCTTGGTGGATTTGGGTCAGCACCAAGACATGATTTACTTCTTTTGGGTGGTGACTCCTAACCCAAACCATGTGTGTGTGTATGTGTAGAAAGATGTGTGTGTGTGTGTTTGTGTGTGTATGCATGCGCGCACATGCATGTGTGAGGTTTTGTGTGTGTGTGCACAGGAGTGTGTGTGTGTGTGTGTGTGTGTGTGTGCATGTGTGCATGTGTGTGTGTGTGTTTGTATGTGTTATTGCAGGAGTGAGAGAGCATAGCAGAGGCCAGTGCTTGCTCTGTCTTCCCTGCCTATGGGGGCAAAGATGAGCTGGGACTCAGAGTGCTCAGATTTTCCCACAGTGGCCAAGCTCTGGTCCAATGCCCTCCAGTGGGCTATTTGTCAAGTGCTATAAGTTGCAAAGCTCCAGGTCATGGTTGACATAATTTATGGCTATTATACCGCCCAGCCCACATATCACAAATAGTTGGAACAGGATCTGAAATTAAATATATCCATGAGGTAATACATGAGCTAGCAAATGAGTTGTGTTAGCTATTGTGACATATTGTTTAGTTAAAACATTAAATTTTCTTTATGCATGTGTCTGACATTTCCTATTCTGTGAATTCATCGCCTTTGTAGTTGTATTCACCAACATACTCATAAAAAAGGGTTCACTCAGACATTCACTTATAGACACAGTCCTAGATGTATGTTCATCTTGCACATAATGCGTTCCTTACATACTCATGGAAACACATTTATAGAGACACCCAGCTCAGGAAAACTATTTGTACTCTAGTTTTACCATGTGGTTCCAGTTAGCCTAGTGTTATCCTGTCAGTATGTCAGTAGTGTGTGTGTGTGTGTGTGTGTGTGTGTGTGTGTGTGTGTGTTTGTATGTGTCTGTGTCTGTCTTTGGTTCTGAAGTTCCTCTTTATTAATTTATCATCAGTCTCAAAAGCCTGCTACTCTCTCCTTGCCAACTGATTTCGAGCCGTCCATTTATAGTCATCCTCAGCTCTTCCTCAAAAAGCCCCATGGTCCGTTTAAAAACGGCCAAACCATTTCCATCTGTGTGCCGCTATGTCTCCTGAGGGAGTATTTCTACATGGATTGCTTTATTTATACATGGCCAAAGTTCACTCTGTCTTGTTACATTTTGGCAGTATCTATCCAAATACCAAGCTTATTTACAGTAAATAAAACTTAAATCTTAAAACATAGTGGTAAAAATTAAAAGAAAATAGTACAGTTACATGAATCATACACTACAGTCATCATTATCAGTATCATTCTGCATAAAATACAGGGATGCCACCAGGGGCAAAAAAAGTTAAACGAATCACAGTGTTGATAGGGCGCCTTTTGAGGACACTATTAATGTTGTTATTAAGAGAGGCGCCCTTGATGAAGAAAGACTGTACTTGTACAGTTGGAAAGTTGCAGCTTTATTGTCAGTACTGAAATATGTGTTGGACATGTACAGAATTGATCGGGCAGCATGAGGAAAAGTCTACTTACAGTTGTCAGAGCTGGCAGCTGCCAATATGTTTGTGTGGAAGGGTGAGGCACCAGACGTAGATGGCTTGTTCTTGTACATATCTGCTGTCTGTTCCTGCATGGGCCGGCCAATGCCTGACAGAGCAAGCATTGCAGATAGCCACCTCATTACTGTAATCCAGGGCTGAGTCACACTCCTGTGGTTCCATTACTCAATCTTAACTCAAGTCGCCTGCCCGACTGCAGTGCCAAGCCTGAGACCCGCGCCAACCCGCACCACCACGAGACATCATGCTATGACTCAAATCATCATGAACTCACTTGTCTCTCCTGGCCCACACCAAATGGGTCCAGTACTGTGTACTGTGTGCTCAGGTGTCATGGAATTGTGTGGCGAAAAACCACACCCTTTGTGCTGACAGCTGCTTCGTCATCACGAAAGAGCTACTGGGTCGTTTACCCGCACACATGGTCCGCATGTGCCGAGGGTGAAAGTCATCTTGTCGCACATCTGTCTTTTTAATGTCACCAATAAAACAAATTGCAGTGAGGATGTGTAGTTTTTAAGGATGTCAAATATGATTTAGTGTTGCTTCTCATGTTAATGCTAGTGGTCCTTGTTTTCCATTCTCCTCCTCTCTTACCTGTGCAGAAATGGAAGCCCAAAGGTCCCGCGCTGCAGCACATGGTCAGCGGCCTGTGCCTCGACAGCCAACCCCCTGTTGGTCCACCAGTCATCACCCCCTGTCACCCCCAGCTGGCCAGCCAATCATGGGAGCCCCAGCTCATCACTTGACCAATGGAGGAAAGACAATGATGGGGAGCAGGACGAGGAGAATGCAGAGGTGGAAGGACAGAGTGAGATGGATTGATTGATTGGGTGGAGAACATTTGGTGGAGGGGGAACAAGAGGAGCCGTGATGCTTCATGGTGCATTATAACCCAGGGGGTGAGGGGTGTGTCTTCACACTGTAGTAGACGGGAGATGCTGCTGTCTTTTAGTAGTAGAGGATTTTTTTTGTCCAAAGGTTAATGCCAATGGTGTTCGGTCCAAGGGGTTGTTTTGTGACATTGCTTTCTGTGGTCAGTCAGACTAATGGGACAGTGGGCATAGACAGGCAGATGGAGAGAGAGAGATTGAGCGAGAGAGAGAGAGTGCAAGAGGGCAAGATTTATGACGCGGTTTACCCTCTGAAACAGCTCATGTGTATATTCTCTCATACTCGTGGATAATGTGGTTCCAATTTATTGACTTAAACCCCATGAAAGCTATTGACTGTTTTGTTGTTTTAATTGCTGTCTTGAATATGAATTTCCACAGTGCATTCCTCAAACTGACATTGTATATATTGTAGAAAGCCCCAGCCATAACCTGTTTTTAAAGTCTTTAATATGAAATTATTAAATGTTTGTAGGCAGCAAAGAATACCTAAATTCTTGAGTGTTTTTAGAGCCAAGAGAAACTTAAGCTATTAGGCCTGATGGTCATAAGAGCGGCTCATTGTGACTCTGAACAGACCAGATGAGAGATGGGAAAGGAAGCACAGTTTAATAAAGCACTGGAATGTTTCATGAAAAATTGACTGACCTGCAGTTTTTAGGGTGTGCTATACTGTGCACACACATCCATGCACAGCATCTTTATTTTGCATGGCCTACAGAACCAAAACACATCAGGACGGAAGGAAATGACGCAGTGAGCCCAAAGAATGTTTTGTTATTTTGTGTTTTTAAATTTTTGTAAATATTGGCTTAAGAAAGCTTTGTTTTAAAATAGCTGACCATTCATGTCATTTGAAAGAAGAATAAAAAATGTCAACAGACATGCCTGTGATGTGTCCTTGTAGTATGTAAAAAAAACAGTGCTTCAAACTCTGTAATGCTCTGTGAATTAAATTTAAATGAAAGAAGGGAAATTAGATGTGTATTAAATTACCAGTGAATTGCTGTATTGCCTATCTGGAAAACAGCCTAGTTTACAGGGTGATATACTGTGGTCATTGTTTTCCTCACGGCCTATTAGGCAGGACATTCGGAACAATACCCATTTGGTCCAGTAGATGGCGAGCTTTCCATAAAATTGACTCCAGTTGCAGCGACGTATTCTTGGTAACCAATCTGTTTATCTGATAGATACTTAGGACAATCATACTGTTTATCAGTTTTCCCTCCAATTACCTGTGTGTGGCAGTAGTTTTTCTTTTGTAAGAGAGTTATTTAGTAGAGCCTAAGAGTAGTTATTTAAAGGAGTGCATTTGTTCAGAGAGGAAAAATGTTTCTTGAAGTTCGTACATTATATAGTCAAATAATATCAATCTATGCCATATAGGACAATGGACAAAGTCAAAGTTTGTACAACAAATGTGCTCTCTCTCTCTCTCTTATTGTGTGTGTGTGTGTGTGTGTGTGTGTGAGAGAGAGAGAGAGAGAGAGAGAGATGCACATACTTTATTTGTATGGCTTAATTAGAAGGCTATAATAATCCTCAATAATCAGTAGCCTCATGAAAAACCTTGAACCAGTAAACGTAAACACCAAAACCAGTAAAAACCTTGAATCTTAAGTATATTTTTTTAAATAATAAATGCAAGCTGAAGGAACTCACGTTATCAACAAAAAAGAAAGCGACAAAGACAGAGACCAACATGGCCACTTGACCAGCTGTGTATGGGAACGACAGGCATTCCAGCTTGGCTCCACAGGCTTCTGTCTGAACTCTATAGTCTATCCCTCACACAACTATGCCTGGAATGCAGAGTACTGATATGGCTTTTTAGGAGGTCGGTTATCCGTCACTATGAGGAGGCACGGAAAATTACTTCATCAGGTAGCATGGGCTGTGGAAGCTGAAGAAGGCCTACATGTCATCGACAATTAAGCTTATGTTGAACCAAAAACAAACCATCAATTATCATGGCCTATGATTACTGTAGGCTACTACCGAATTTTAATTTCAGCAAAAAGAAGAGAGAGGGAGAGAGAGAGAGAGAGAGAGAGTATAAATCTCATATAGCTTGTTTGCCTCATGTTCATTGCACCCGAATGCCTTTCCTACTATTTTGTCGAATATGGACTATTTGGAAATGAAAAAAAAAACACGTTAGTCCAACGTCATTTTTTTCAAGTCATTTTTCAAGTCATTGGACATGTAAAAACTTTTAGTGGTATGGCATATTACTAGGATAAGGGTGGGCTGTTGTCGTACCCACCGCACAAAAAATGTCTACCGCCTCATTTTGATTGTCACATATTTGAAGCAACCGTGTATTGAGATGGCCCTACAAGTCATAAAGAACCGCCCATTTCTTGGAGACAGGGCGGTCCGTTGCTAAGGGTGAGGTTTGGTTGAACCGGCTGGTGTATCGAGGAGCGTAGCGAGAGAGAAGCAGGTGAAGCGGCCGATGTTTTGGAAACGGTGGTAACTGCGTGTCGTGGGAGCATTGCCCTTTAATCTCTCGTAACATTACTTTCTTTGAATTTGGACTACTGATACCTGATACCGGGCCTGACTGAGTGACTGCGCTCTATTTACCGCATTTCTGGATTGGGTGTTGATAAGGTAAGGAAAGGAAATATACAATGTTTTAAAAGGCAACGTTAACAGTCGCTAGTGTTATAGAAAGGTCGAAGTGATCCTTAATTTACGATAATTTGACGCTTACGTCAGTATATGCGCTAGTCTTTTGCTGACTTTTTAACATCTGATGAAGTCAGATTGGAGGTGAGTCTGAAGTGGTGCACCCCTGAAGAGCCAAGGTTAGCACTACAGTTAGCTGGATGGGCTAGAAATTAAGTCAGCTAGCATGAATTCAGGTGCAAGCATGTCTGTCATCTGACTTAAGCTAGTTAACTGGTGGATTCCATCAATGCTACATGTTTAATTAGGGCTTGCGAAAGACGACTAGATGTGAACAGACGAAACACGTATGCTATTTGATTGAAAGCTGTTAGCCGAGAAAGAGTGTCTGTCGTAGATGGCCAGTCTGCCAACATTGTCGAATAACCGCTACGGTGGAATGCACTTCGTGAAGGTAGTTAACATTATTGTGAATGAGATAACCTGCGTATTTAGCTCTGACAACCTGCTGGGCTAATATTTGGGGTCTCGCATTGATGACGCTATATTTATTAACTTGATCTTTGCCTGAGAACATTAAGTTAACGTCATACTCTGGCAGTCATGTTGTCATGTACGATGAGAAAGCTGGCAGCATTTTAAACTGTCAGAAGTCTGACAGTTTGTCTGTCTATCGACGGACACTTGCCGTCACCTTGCCGTTCACGTAACTGTCATGAAGGCATCAACTACCTCAATATCCCTGTTTGCAAACAATTTTGCCGTTGGTGGCTAACAGCTAACAGGAGTTGGCTAAATACCGCCAGCTAACTTGAACATGACAGACTTGCCCTCTCAACCAGCTAACTAAGGTTAAAATTACGTGGCTACATTCCACCAACTTACTGACTTACGTCAGACATTAACATAAGTATTGCTAATATTGGTAACCTATGTTTTGTATATCGTGTTGGACTGTGAATATTCTTCTAGTCTTCGTTGTTAGGATAGCTCGCTAGGTCCAGCAAAATGCGGCACATCTGGACCAATGCCATTTCTCACTGCGTAGGTTGGACGCTAATTCGAGGGGTTGAACACCAGTGTTAATTTCCAACCCAGTAACAACAACCGGTACATTTTATCGTGGTATGTACGTGCATTTTGAGTTGAGCTTGGGTCAGCCAGGAAAGCTACCCATTTTATAAATGTGAGACGAACTTCTGCTCGTCCTCCGTATTCACGGCGTTGACTAACCATACCAGGTTATTACATTAGCTATCTGTAAATACTTGTCTTCAGGTTACTAAGAAACGTTATCGTTATCATTGTATGGGAGAGTGACGTAGACGACAAGAGCCGAAACACTTGAGGTGAAATAAAGTTAAGTTAAATTTAGTACTTCCTGTGAAATTTTATTTTGTTTTATGATCAGTCCTGAAAGTGGGAACACGTAGCTGCGATGAATGTTTTTGAGTGAACATGTTTCCCAAGATGGGTCTAAAGAATAAAACTTTAGACATGCTGCGGTGGTGTGGGAGTCCAGAAAACCAGCCAAAGGTTGCAGTTGACAGGCAATTTACATGACAGCGACGAGCCTCTTTCGTGGAAGATCAGTGTCATGAACTGTATGTCGGTAATGGTCCTCCTAACATTATTCTTCTCGTTCATATCATCACAGAGCATGATATTTCCCAGACCCTCAGTGAGAATATAGGCATTTGTAGGTACCCCCCAGTATCCTTGTTTTAATGGAAACTGCTGGGAGTCTGGTCAAGTTTCACCTGATATCCACCTGTAACTTGGGCAAGTGAGGGCTGGCCTACCTAGGTGAAACTTTACACCGCACCGACATATATCCTTCCAATTAGTCATCACACTTGAGATTGCCGTGTCGCAATCTACCTGGTTTTCTGCTGGTTCAATGAGCCAACTTGTCTGCATCCATGCCTACTGCATTTCCTCTTCCCACGGTCTGTGCATGTCACGGATGCAGCCAATACGCACTTCTACGTTAGATGGTCTTTCTGATAGCTCATTTGAACAGGAACAGCACAAGGAAACTTAAATGACATTTAGTACCATTAAGGAATAGGCTAGGCAAAGTGAATCAGTGCACAGTCATCAGTGGAATCTGCTCAGGGTAACTTTTGGATGCAGAGTGGTGGTTAATGTATAACACTGTCTGACAACTGGTTGACTTGCAGTACTGATAAGAGCTCTTGTTAGTTTGGGCATGTCACTGGTTTCTTTTGCGGGTTTACTTCGAATCAAAGTTGTTGAAATTAGGTCTTTTGGAAGCTAGAAAGATTTAGCCTACTAGCTAGCCTAAGGCCCATAAATTACTGTGTGAGATGAACTGGCCTATATAACTTTTCCCATACACAAATGGGTTCCTTTTGTGTCTTCAAGGTTGCACTGTGTCCCTATTAACTGTACTGCTACAGTAGTGTGTGTTACATTAGGGGAACAGGCAGAGATGAGTTTCTGCATATTGTCATTCTGTATTGGAGAGGCAGCTGGGTACCACCAGCCTGGCAAGCTTCCAGTCAGTTTGATTGATTAGTCATGCCTGGTAGTTTTCTCTTGCTACCATCTAGGCTACCATGACACCACATCCATATTGGTTAACTGTTGGATGCTTCATAGATTTTATGGTCATGTTGACACTTGTTCAAGGCACAGAGAACTAGCCTGCTTTACCCATAGCTTCTTTAGTAGCATCATCTATTCTGACAAGGTTTGCCTTTTCCTTGGTGTACACATAGGCTATTCCTGTAAGACATCATTTGTGAGCAACAGTGTTGTGTATATCCAAATGTAATGCTAATGCTTTGTAATGCTAATGTGGATCTTGTGCAAATCATTTCTAGCGGACCTGTGGGGTATTCCAAGAAGGGGGTTTAGTGACAAACCCAGATATGTTAACTCAGAGTAAGTAGTAAACCTCCTGATACAAGAATCTAATGTCATTCTCATCGCAAAGCACAGCCATACGGCTTTTTTAGTAGGATGTTGACCATGTACTCTGAGTTAAGCTACCCATGTAAGTGACTAAAACCGCTTTCTGTAAAAGGTAACTCTCTCAACAAAGACCTTACGTAGTCTGTTTGCAATATAATGAGGACATGGGCCTCATTTAATCAGACCTTTTTTTCCAAGGCCATTTGTCAGCTGTTTGGGAAAACAATGATGGTTGCCAGTTGTTCTCTGTTATTATGAGATCTCAGAAACTGAAAGTGCCGTTATTTATTCTCTGATTTAATAGTGTTCTGCTGACCCCTTTCCCAGTCCAAGCCAGCTTAAAATAGTACAGCCGCAGTGTGAAGGAGTCTCCCGTGCTAACACCTTCTTAAGCATTACACTCCAGCCAGACGTGGGCTTTGCTTTTTGTAGTTCAGCCTCTCTATCTTTCTGTAGGCCTGTCATCCACTTAAACAGAGGATACTTCACACACAGATAATGCTGTTGGTGCCAGCAACTGGTTACATCCACAAGCTGTGGTAATATGTCTAATACAAAGACCTCAAGTTCGAACATTGGTCATTTACACTATTCATCCTGGCCTGTGAGAACATCTGAAATGTCTCAAAGCCCCATGGGTCTTTTTTCATATTGGATAGTAATAAGGGGCTAGAAGAAAAGTTTATTTTATTTATAAGGACAGTGCACATTAATAGACATAAATGTAAATGTGCCAGTGTAAGCCAGCAGGCTAATTTTTAACTGTAGTCCTTTGGCAAGATGTTCGATTACCATAAATGACCCGTTGATCCTAAAAGCCAATACTGATAAACTCATGATGATCAACCTTGGCCATATTAAATTGGACATGACTTGGAGTTATCCCTTGAAGCTGATGTAATTCTTGACAATAAAGGTTCCAGTCTACAACGTCAGTTGTTTAGTGATGGTTTGGTCATGGCCAAGTGACATGGAGCCAATTAAAGCCATTATGAGAGATTTGTAGTGTGTGTTCAAGGACAGGTTTCAAACAAGATGCTCTCAAAATGCCAGTATCAATGGGGAAAAATTGTTTAAAAAAACAATTTAGGGCGACATGGGAAAATGTATTGTGTTATTTATTTACTTACTTGCCATATTGCCCAGCCCTAGTCAGGAGTGTCTGAACCGAGTGAAAAGGCTGTCCGCTGGCAGGGTGATGCAGCAGCCTACTGTGAACAACCTGCCACTCATGGGTTATTCAGCGGCCAGGGCTTCTCATTAGGATGTGATGAGGGTGTGATTAGAGATCCAGGGAGTCAGGCCTTTGTTTCAACCTAATCCCCTGTCACTCAGGCCCTGGGTTGACCTAGTGTGTGAAGATTGGGTGTTTGGTGATCAAACAGCATCTGTGTGTGTGTGTGTGTGTGTGTGTGTGTGTGTGTGTGTGTGTGTGTGTGTTCGTGCGTGTGTGTGTGCGCGCGCGCGCGCGTGTGTGTGACTACCACACACTGGAAAAACTTTTTTTTTGTTGTTACTGATCGAACGCATATTGCCGTGCACTTCATCAGGCTAGTCTGGTAGTCTGGCAGAGAACAGCTATGACACTTGCGAACGTTTAACCTGTTGCTGCAGGGATGTGTGCACACCGCTGAAAAAAATGTGGATACAGGTGTTCCAGACCACCGCAGACAGTGGGTTTTGGCAATCCAAACTCACTGTGGTAAAGACTTGTAGCTGTGATCAAACCTATCTACAAGGTCAAAATGGGGCCCTTAGTTCAGAACATGTTTAAGGGCTAAAACATCTTTGAACACTCACGCATGCATGCATCTATCTACCCCCCCCCCCCCCCCCCCCAACACACGCATTAACAAAGAGAAGATCAGTTTTGAATGGTAGACAGCATTATTTGTATCTTGTCTGTAACGGCAGCTCACACAGTGGGTAAGAGGCAGCACGTTGGCTTGCGTCATTAAAAACTTGTTGCTGTGGATTTAATTCCTTGGCAACAGGAAATTGTAAGGCACTGCTCTGACTGGAGTCTCTGGACCTATTATGATTGAGCACAGAGTGTAACACAGGATGGTATGGTCAAGCCTTCCTCTACAGTACACTTGTAACACACTAGTGGTGTATGGGAGAAATGTTGAGAGGCAGCTGAAGAGATGCTCTTTGGGTTTGGGTTGCCTCATTATTGTGTTGAGGGGACAGTATTGGGATATTTTAGATTGTTATACGTTTGTAGCTTAGCATATGTTTTTGAAATCGCTATTGGCGCCTGTTGCAGTCTAAAAGATAGAAAATTGTCATTTTCCCTATTTTGCACACCATTACATTGTAACAAACATGAACTCAAACTGCAGCCCATTCAGGATCCTCACAGGTGTCAGAAGTGGTTAGTATTGCAGCATACTGTAGTCAGAACTGTAGAATAACATTTTAAATGCACAGTGTACATGCAATGATACACCTAATAATTTTCCTCCAGCCTTTTTTTTTAACCTGTTTTAGGTGAATTGAAAGAGATTAGCCTAGCAAGTGACGTGTAGACTATTCAAATTTTTAAATCACCTCTAGCCACAAATAGTCTTTACCATACTGGCCTTTGGTTAAAAAAAAAAAAAACCCAAGTTAAACCCCTACTCTGAATAGACAGTTGGTGTTGGGCCCCCTGACTGGGCTAAAGTCTGCTGTGTGCTGACTCATGCTTGGCCTGGAAGCACAGCCTGGCCCACTCTATTCTGTTGTGTAACAGAAGGGCAGAGAGGCCCGAAGGCACCCTCTGCCATGGATCAGATTCACAGAACACAACCTACAGGGATATTGTGCCATGCTTCAAATCCACAGCACACACAGGGGCATACCTTCTCATCAAGCCCAGCAGCTACCCTGCTCTTGGAGATGCACAGTCATTCGCTTTTTTTTTTTTCTTCTCATTCTACAATAAACCAGTAAACGTCATCCATGTCACAATGTAAAACTGCTCTGTCTGGCACTTTTTTAACCTAAAGTTTTTGGATTCTAGTTTGACTGAAAGGTCCCGCTCAGTTTATAGAATGGATTTTAAAATGGTCAGAGAGGTGACCAAAACAAGAGGTGGTTTGATTGTATTTGGGCCTGGGGTCTTCTGTAGTTTCTAGTTATGGTATATGCTGTGTACTGTCATATTTTTGACCATCTTGTCAAACTATGGACAGCTCTGTGTTTTAGTTTAATAGGTTCGTCACTGTAAGCTTTTGGTAGTGCCATTCCCAGACTGTCAGGATAGGGGCCTGGTTTTGTGCATATAGTCATTTTGTTAAAGAGCCATATCTAAGCCATATAGAATCAACATTTTATAGGAAAACACTGTAGTCACAAAATGTGTCTTACAAGTAGCAGGGGGCATGCTAATGCTAGGCTGCACCCTTCCTGCACTCAGTCATATGCAAACAAGAGGTGAGATGTGTCATGGACTGCCCGCCCATTGATAAGTTGCAGTCATGAGGATGGAATGTGCATTTTTCTGCAGGGGAGGAGAGGCAGGTTGAGAGCATTTCCTTTCCTCCTGGTTACGTCAGAGAGTCCTGCCTCATCCACCCTGACTTATCCTAACCAAATCTACCCTTCTGGGTATCAATAAAGTCACCTTACCTTTATCCACACTGGCTTTTGTATATTTATGTGAGCAAAGATCAGGCTATTTTTCTCTTACACTGTACTTCTCTTTCTTATTGCTCCACATGTTGTAATGAGTTGGTGAACCTGCAGGCACATATTTACACACAGTGAGGCAGGCAGTGAAAAGAAAAGGCTTTTGTATTTCCTTCCTCTTTGTTGAGGGGAAAGTAAAAGCATAGGACTTTGCCTCTCACCTTCTCCTTCCCGTTTCCCAGTTCTAGTCTTTTGCTGTTGGCCCTTTCCCAGGGCTTTAGAAGTGCAGCTTGTCTATGGGTGACCCGGTTGAGGGCCTAGATTTGAACTGCTGCCATTGAGCCTGTCTGTAATTGGGGTTCCGCTTGGCCCTGTCCAGGGCCCCCTGTCTTTTCACTGCTCAGCAGAATAAGGGGTGTTACTTTGCCCCAGCTGCTTCATACAATACAAGCTCATTGTCATGTGAGACACACAATAGACTCTTTCAGCAGTCTTTATCAGAGGTGTGAGTAGACAGAGAGGGGTAAAGACAAGTCTTGCCGGATATGCCCTTGTTTGGTAAGAGCAAGGTGAAAAAGTGTGTCACCTGAGGCACTTGTACACACAGTCAACCCCCCCCCCCCCAACCAAGTCTGACCAGGGCTGTCAGACTGGTTGGATGGGATTTGGTGACATTACGTGGTTGAGCAGCGTTTTTTGCGTTGTACAGACGTCCTTTACAAAATCAAATTTTTAACAGTTTAACAGGCCTCAGATCTCACTACGTCAGATCCCCCACCCATCCCATCATTTCTATCTCTCGTCATTACATGTTGAGTCTGTTCTGATGCGCTAAGACTGTGAAATAGGCATAAGGGGAGGTTTTTATTAATAGTAGGGTGTGTCCATTGCTTCACTGATTTTTCTCCCCTGTTTCACTTTGTTGTCAGCTCTCTCTACTTTGCTGGTTCCCTGTCTCTAATAAATGTGGATGGTGGGGCAGCTGAATAAAGCATGAGCATGGGCCTCCCCTGCAGGCTCAGGTGTCATTCTCTGTTTTACACTCCCTTTGCCACACTAAACTCTCAGTGCGAATAGCCCTACACCTTACGTGCATCAGACTTTGCACCAGAACTGCACACAAATTTTACTTTTCTTAAATAGTGCACAACAAATGATCAAAATAGCCTTTGGATGTAACTGTCAGGCCTAGATGTCATCTTTTTTATTTATTTATTTTTTTGCTCTTGTGTTTTTCTACAGGGAACATTCAGTTACTTCACTGGTGTTTATGTACAGATATTGCATCATCTTCATGGCAGAATTTATCACAAATAAAGATATGAAATCCTACTAAAAAAACAACTGCCCCTGTTGTAGTGCTAGATGCAGGAATATACATTTTAGTTGCTTACACACATGCACACACACCATGCTTGTAAGACACCTTCACACCACATTGTTCCTCCCACACACTGTTTCTGTAGACATGCTGTTGCAAGTTAACAATGAAATATCTCATCAGCAACACACAGTTCTACAGAGAAGCAAATCTCTTTCAGAGCACTATTCCAGCATTACACCCCCTGCCCTTTTAACCAAAATGATGCACAGAGCTTCAGGTGACATATCTGCTCAAGCACAGACCACACAGATGTGTTAATGCTTGCATTAATGTTGCTGTATTTCTTTGCACCCTTGCTCTAGTTTCAGTCCCCGTATTGTAGAGTGTGGGGCCACCACTGCAGTACTTTTGTTTGGTTTGTAGTGCACGGGGGGGAGGGGGGGGGTTGTTGGTGTTGGTGGGGACTCGATTGCCAGCTGTATCGATTGCCAGTCTCTGTCTGAAAAGAACTGCACTGTTTTGTGCCCACTATCATGCCCCAAAGCGCTGGCTCAATGTGTCTCCTTCCGTATGCACAAGTGTTAAGTGAGAGCTTAGGGGAGCACTGTAATGATGAAATTGAATGTCTTGTAGCAGGAAGTTCTTCCTCTCTGATGCCTGGACCCATGCTGCTTTGTAAACACAGCTACACACACACACACACACACACACACACACACACACACACACACACACACACACACACACACACACACACACACACACACAGTGAGCCATGGCCTAGTATTCTCTCCTGCAACTGACTAGGCCTAATGGTTCCGTTGTCTCAGGTTGAATTGAAAGAGCTGTTCAAATATGACTTAGACATATTCTTAGTCCAGTAGTGGATGTTCTTGCTGTTGACTGACGCTGATGGTGTAAACTTCACCTTTCTCTTGTGTGTGTGTGTGTGTGTGTGTGAGTGTATGCCTCTGAAAGTGTACGTGATGGACAACAAGGAAGTGTGACGACATGCCAAGAAAAGAACATATGCTGAGAAGGCATGTGTGTTCACACTCTCTCTGCAGGCTATAATGACACTGCTGCATCATGCATAATGCCAAGTGTTGTCATGCCAAGTTCTCCTTGCTGCTCGGTATACATTGGATGCACACATGCACACACCCATTTCAGGCTGGCATGTGGCGTTACAGTCGTGATCAGTTATGCAACCACGCATTTCCTCACCAGAACTTTCAATTTCCGCTTGTGTTTGTGTGTGATCATTTGTGTGTGTGTGTGTGTGTGTGTTTGAAAAAGTGATTGTGAATGAGGCACTGTTCTGTTTGGTCACGCAAAAGTTGTTTGTTGTGCACACTGTTTATTTTGTAGCTGACAGTCTCGCTAAAGCTTATGCTATGAGGGAGCTGTTTAATTGCTTTTATAGTGTTACTTCATTTTCTCATTACACAACAGGCTACAGCAAATGCTACAGGACATTCATTAGCAAACCACTGTTGGCTTTTTGTTTAGAAACACATTACACACATTTATGGACTACTGTAGCCTATTTGTTTATTTCGATTCGCTGTCTTTCTCTGCCACTCGCTCTCTCTCTCTCATACATATTTTCATGTGTATTTACTCCAGTGTATCAACATGTCTTTTTTTTTTTTTAGGCACTACCCCTTGTCTGTCATCCTCGTTTGGCACCGGTAAATTAGCGTCCTATTTGTTTGTGTTTGTGGTTTGGTTCTAGTCTGCAGTGAGAGACTCTTTACCCTCCAGCCTGCTGTTGATATGATAATCTCAGTGTCATCTAGACCTTCCCTGCTCTAGTTTGCCTGCATCATATTGTCAAGAACCCTCATCCATCCGCCATTCAGTGAGTCAGTCTGTCCTTTCATCTCTCTAATGTACGCCCTCTGGGTCTTCCTAGATCAGTCTCAGTAGTAGGCTATTCTTAGGCTGATGCCCAGTAAGGTGTGCTGAAAAATGACTCCAGGTCAGCGGTGGTTGGATTGATATGTAGTCTCCAGGGTAGCCTAGGTAGCAGTAAAGTGGCTGACGTTGAGCTGTGTTATTGGAGAAGGAAAGGTTAGCTGAGGACTGGCTCATGTACTTACACTTACACACACCACACACACCACTCCCTCTGGTGTGGCAGTGAGACCATGGGGAAATGGGAAATGAGTTTACATTCTCACTGTATGTTTTCTTACCTCAACTAATGACACTTTCAGTTCTTTTAATGTGCTGTAATTGTGAAGCCATAGTTATAGGTTATAATACTCTCCCACAGCCTTGGAATTAAGATTTGTCTTACTAACTCTGTACTCTATACAAAAATCCTATTTTTATTTGTTTCAAGACAGGATTTTTCCGAGTGACCACTTTAATCCATTAACAAGTTAAATTTAGCAAACTGGCAAGCATGCTAGTTAATGTCAAAGATGAAAGGAAAACGCTGGTAAAATATTTCCTTTCTCTGACACTGGAATTATTCATGCTAGTGGTTTTACATGAAATCAGATGTTTGGTAGGTATAGAACAACAAACTAGATGTTTCTTATTGTCTTGAACTCATGATAACAGTCATAGTAGACAACATCTTTGTCATTTTGTAAGCAACTTATAGCTGTTTCACAACGTCATACAGATGCACCATCTTTCACCTTGTGTGTGTGTGTGTCATAATCTTGTCAATGTATGGGAAACGCCAACTGTGCAAATGCATCTAACTATTCAAGGAGGTTATGATGCATGGCACGTCACATGTTTCCAGTATTAAATCCTCCATCTGTATAGTTTGTGTATGAAATGGTCCTTGAATTCATGTGTGAGGCCTGCAATTAACAGCTGTATCCATGCAGCTTACCTTCAGTACAGTGACCCTACCCCACCATGTCACGGCTCATGGTTGTAAATCCTCGATGAACTCAGGTGAACTGGGAGGGGAGGAAAGAAATGTTATCTGTGTGTGTGTGTGTGTGTGTGTGTGTGTGTGTGTGTGTGTGTGTGTGTGTGTGAGTGTGAGTGTGTGAGAGAGAGATATATAGAAGAGTTTGCTCTTCTATGTAAGAGTAAACCAAACCTCAGCATTAGTAGAGCAGACTCCGGACTGTGGTTTTTCACTTTGCCAGTGTCATTTATATATTTCACAACAACTTTAAACTTTTGCAAACGGAATATGGCATAAATTGGGGTATAATTTACCTGCTATGAAGGCCAGTGCAATTGTCTGTAACTTTTGCCATTGGACTCCAGGCTGTTTAATGTCACTAGTAGTTGTGACACAGAAGAGTTTGTTATGGCTGCAGTAGCCTAATGGCCAGCATCTGTAGAGCAGACTGGGGTCTGTGTGATGAGCCCAGTGTCCACACATTGCACACCGTGCTGCTTTATCTCCACTCTTCTCATCCGAGTCTCTCTGCTCTTCGTTTCCCTCGCTAGGCCCATGTCATAAAGTGCTTTCATAAACTGCCTGATGATAAGAGCGCTTTCCTTTTACAACCGTAGTGTTTGCAAGCATGCCTCGTGAACCAACACTCTTTGGACATACTCGCTATCAACACTAGCCCAATAGCTGAGCCATTAACTGCCAGTGTGATTTTCAAGTGAATGTATAACGATCATGTTGCTAACTTGAAAGCAGATCCTTAGCTGATGATGTTACAGTCTGAAGAATATCCACTGTAGAGAATATGACTGCCTGCCAGCCTGTATGGTCCTCTCTCTCTTTCGCTCTCTCTCTTGTAGAGCACTTGCTACAGTAGAGTTGTGGAATGTGGCTGTAATAGGCTTTTCTCAGAATGGGTTTTTGTGGGGGTGGGGTTGAGAAAATCTGGGAAAGTAGGAGATGAGGGGAGAGAGACACAGAGAGAGAGAAAGAAACAGAAAGAGAGAGACAGAGAGAGAGTGTTTCATCAGGGAGCACAGAGGCCACAGTTCTTGTGGCCTTGAGAAGCCTCCCGGCTTCTGCCCCCTGTGTGAGTGTGTGTGTGAGAGAATTGGCAGAGTGAAGAACAGTAGAGGCAATAAAGAGAACTGAAGAAGAGTGAGCTATAGAGTGCATGATGGAAATTAGAGTGAGACTGCACTCGCCTGTTCTGTCCAGAGAAGAAGCAGATGGAGGAAGCAAGAGAAAAGGAGAGAGATAAAGGACATTGCTGGTCTGTTTTCCAAGTTTCAGACAGATGACTCCAGAAGACATATTGACACGACATCATGCCTATATGCCACGGCACAAGGGTATATAGTATAGTGTATGACTGTTGAAAAAAATAAACCATTATTACTTTTACTGTAACTATTAACAGCAATTATTCATATCTATTATTCATTAGAATTTTTCCCATGCAGACTTCAGAGAGCAGGCCTTACAGAGAATGAAACAAGATTGGGCTAGGCTGGCGTGATTTTGTTTTTTTTTTGTTTTTTTTTTTAAACTGTGTGCACCTCAGATAATCACACAACTACTAGTCAGGGGTGCGTTTCCCAAACAACGACGGATGTTAGCATTTGAACCACCGTTGTCCGTAGTAGGTTCAAACGACACAACAGTCCGATTCCGACCGTTTCCCGAAACTCTCCAACTACCTACGTACAACGTAAGTCTGAACTATGTTAGTTTAGACTTCCGTCGTTGAAACTGCAAAGTATCCAGATGTGTCGGAAGTGCTCGGAGAGTATTCGGATGCATTCGTTGCGGGGAGGCAGAAACGACACCACGACAGTAAGCAACAAAAACGTAGCCTTATTTCAATTCAGCCGGTATGTAGGCTGTGACAACTTCAGCAACGTAGGAAAATGTTCCCCAACACAATCATGTCCCTTACTCATTAAAAAGCAGTGACTGAATACGTTTGTAAACTGTATGCGTTTGTAATGATATAATCGTATATTTCATTTGTGCTACCCTACATAGGTGTGCATATAAATATAACCAAGGCCACCAGTTATTCATGTGCCACGATGGTTGAGTTGTTAGCTCGTCAGCCCACTATGGAGACCTTCTCCCTTTTTCGGAGAGATACGGGTTCGAATCCTGCTACACCGTAATCAATTTGAAACACGTGGAATGGCATTGATTGTGGATCTGTGAACCGTGATCATACTCTACATCACAGTATTAAAAACGACCTGTCAAATCAGCCAATAACTTTAATAATCCAACAACATCTTGCAACAACTTTTGGTGTGTTGTGGGGTGAATTTTCTATCGTCTTTTTACATGACCTGGCAAGTGCCAGGATGAAAATGAAGTGAATTAAAGTAAAACCATTCATGCAAGTGGGTGGCGGTAAAGCATTGAATGGTGCCTAATCTGACCCAATACGGCCAAAGGTGACGAGCAAGACGTCACGTGTACAGAAACCGACATAAACAATGGTCTAACGACAGGTCCAAGCTAATCGTTCGAACTATACAGTTTAACGATGGAACTTCCGATGGATCGTTCAGACTTTGCTGTTGGGAAACACCTGCGTCGTTGAACGATCCATCGGACTAATGTTGTTGTAAACATCCGTTTTGTTGTGTCGTTCGAACGATGCTGTTGGGAAACAGTAGTGTCGTTAATCCATCGTTCAAACCTACGAAGTTGCTAAGGAAGTTAGCAACGACGGTTTTGGGAAACGCACCCCAGGGTTGTTGGTCTTTGTATACCTTACTAAAAGCTCACGTAGCTCCAGCCACATAACACAGCAAACCCATTTTACTCCTGGAACACCACTGGTCCCTACCCAACCACTCCACACCCATCACAACACAACCCAGGGCAATGTACACCAGTACCAGATAATGGACCACTCTCACCACTGCCCTGAAACCAGCTGCTACCCACTGAAGCACATAATCATACAGGGAGCACAAGGGCTTTTCACATGACGTCACACAACTAGGTCACTAACGTTGCTCACCATATAGCATGGCAACTCTCATGCCAGTCACCATACATATCTCTGGTCAGTCACATTTAACACATGCAGTCAAAAGTCATTGAGCATTTTCAAGTTAACTCACCTGAATCATGCCAGAATCGTATAGAACCCTTTCAACCGTCTCTAGCTTGGCCTTCTGTAGGATTCCAGTATAGGAAGATCACAGGGGTAAGTGTATTGCAGCAATCAGAAGATAAGACTGGAATCCTACAAAATACTTGCTTTGATTCATTAGGCTATTTAGCCAGCACATATTGCAAACCAGTGAATGGGCTACTGCTGGAAATTTATGGTGGATTAAAACAATGTCTTATCAATAGAGGTCTGTTTGCCATGGATTTTGACCTGATTTTACAAAAAGGTACGCTGCAATCTAATATTAGTATACTAGATCTACTGTACTAGATATAGCAGATATTAGATACACTTATACTAGATCGCTGCAGTTGGAGTATGTGTGCGTGCTTGTGTGTGTGCGCTGCTCAGGAGGTGTGACGTGAGGCGTCCCCAACCTATTTGCCTTGTTTTCTGTCAGTGGACTGTGATTGGCAGGCAGTTGCTAACTAGCCTGCATGGCACAAGAAAACTGCTCAGTATTCAGTGTAGAGGCTTTGAACTGCAATGTTTTACAGCTGGCAAGCTCTATACTGCATGTTACCTTATGCTTTGTGGATCGTAGGAGCAGTTCTGTTTTGTTTGTCAAGTAGCCTAAGTTTGTCTAGCCAGCTAACAGGACTGTGGGTATCTAAGATGAATTTCACGAAAGCTGTTAGTTAATAAAAACCACTGCAACACTTTGCAGTACACTTTATTTAGGTTTAGTGTGTATCCAATGTGCTTCAGTTGCATTACACTGTCAAGTAACTGCATTTTGGTGCTTGGGAAAACAAAGGCAGAGTACCATAACCAGAGACTATATGACTGCAACTTTATTTGAGCATTTAACAGTGCTGCAAAACACAACTAATGTTACAGGCCTCTGCCTTTGTTTTCCCCTGTCTTTCGGAAGTTACAGCAAGGCAACATCTTATTTTTCTCAAAAAAAAAAAAAAAAAACTCAAGCTATTGGACAACATGATAAAACTGAAATGTCAGTGTCAATAACTTATTTTCACCCAAATTGAAGTTCATCACAGATTTTACCACACTGTTTGCAGTGTAAATAAGCTAGGGAGAGTGTTTATTGCCCAGCAGTGGCAGCATATAGGGCTAAGGTCATGTGACTGCAAAGCCTCTATAAAGGTGTCGATACACAGGGCAACTTTTTGAGCAATATTACTGAGCAATGTCACAGATGCTGTCTGGGCCCTTTCTTACTGGTATTAGGCAACACACTGGTTAACACTTCCTATCCTTTTACGGTATATCTGAATATAACAACATGTTAGCCTATATTATGTACGTCTCCTGTACTGTACTTCATGATGTAGACATACAGGCATTACAGGCCCTAGACATTTCTTCCTGGAGGTGCGGACTCTGCTGAAATTTAAAACGATTGGATCTGCCTTTACCCAAACGTTAACGTCTAATCGTCACGTATGCAATGCGCCAGATTGTGAAGAAATTTTCAAAGCTTTCGGGAAACTAATGGACTAACAACTAACTGAGCAAGCTGGAAGATTAAACTTTTCACAAACCCCGTGGGGAACCATGACGTCTCTCCCACCAATTAAACTCCTTATTTTGTTCTTGCTCCGACTTTAATTCCTCAATATTAAGTGTTACCGCAACAGACTGAATAGCCTTGCTTACTTTGTTTTCCACTGCCGTTGCCGATCTACATCCACAGATAGACTACAAGCAAGTGAAATGTAGCGCACACAATCAACGTCATCACTTATGAACATTCCCTCTGTCTGCTGATTGGTTAGGAATGATTCTGCCTACAACCAGCCATTTTAATGAGACCTGTGCCAAACCCTCTGTACAAAACAAAGTGAAATACCAGGGGATGGTTTACCAGGCTAGCAACCCTGCAGCATTGCCAAAAAAATTGTGCTGTGTTTAATTACCTTAAGGCTCAGTGATATGTCCTTGACATGTGCAGGTCACTGTCATCTGAGGATAAAGTATAATGTATGACACTGAGTTCTCTAAACTCATGCTGTATGTACACAGCATGAGGAACGTGGTGAAGGGAGCACAGGTGAATTATGGAGGTTGTATTCTTTGAGTTCTGGCATGAGATAGGGACTGAGGGCCCTGCATCTGCTGATAAGATGCTGGAGTTGCAGAACTGCGTACACCCTCAGGAGCGGGACAACAGACCACAGCATTTGGCAGGCAGTGCATTTCCAGCCTCCATACAAGTTCCATCCTTCTCTCTGCCACTGCCACAGTGGTCAGCTCTTTCCCCACAGACCCCCACCCTCCCACTTCTGCCCACACTCATCAGTACATTTTGCCGCATGGTTTTTGTAGGTTGTGCTAGGTGGTGCATAGATGATGCTGGTAATGTTGTTGGTAAAACTGCTCAGTAAATGTGCAGGCACAACAGTGGCAAAAATATGCTGAACATGTATGACGGGGTGGCTTGGAGTGGAGAGAGTGAATGATTCTTCATGAGTTACCAAGAATTTTAATCATATTTATGTGTGTGAGTGACTGTCAGTGAATGTGTGCTTTAGAGTGATAGAAATGTATTGTGTGTTTAGATGACTGCGGTGTTCTACTATTTGATGATCTTTCAGTCAGCAGGGTGGGTCCTCTGATCTGCTACCCACTCACTGCACTTTGTAGTTCAGTCCAGCAAGCTCTAAATCTGGCTCCTCTAAGCCTGTGCTCTGTGGTGACTTAGAGTGTTCGTGTGTGTGTGTGTGTGTGTGTGTGTGTGTGTGGTATTAATATGTGGACCCAAATGGTTTGATACATATGTGTAGTACACATTACGTGTATTTGTATTGTGGAGATTTAGTGGCACATGCTTGACACCCACACATTTGTGTTCTGTTCAATGCTCCTAAATATAAAGTGTGTGTGTGTGTCTGCCTGTGTATGTACGTGTGTGTCTGTGTGTGTATGTCCAGCACTCTTTTCCCTTGTGCGGCAGCCTTTACAGACGCTTTCCCCCCTGGCCTCTTGGGTGTGGAGCAGCTAAGGATAAAGACAGCAGGAGAGGGGGATCAGGGCAGGTGAGCGAGAGAGAAAAGGGAGAAGGGGAAACGGAGAGCTCACCAGGAAGAATGCAGACAGCCTCCTGTTCCTACTAGCGCCGTTTGCCTCCTTCTGAAACACCAAACACAAAAAAACACCACCGCAGCACCACCTCTCTCTCTCTCTCTCTCTCTCTCTCTTACCCTCTCTCTCTGTTGGGGCGTCCTAATGTGTTCATCATTCTCCCAAGAAAGCTGCCATTTTTTTGACCTCAAGAAAGTGTGTGCAGTGGCACAAGGCAAGACAAATGGCTGCAACTTTGAAGTTGTGTCTTTTCTGACCTCTCTCTCACTCTCTCTCTGTCTCTTTCTCTTTCTCTAAATCCCAAATTGTGTCAGTCAGGCCTCTCTCTTAGAAAAGTTTGTTGCTAGACATGACTGCAATCTGACTGAAGTAGGCACATTTGCTATGAAACACTCACTCTCTCTCACACACACTCTCTTTCTCTTTCACACACACATACACACGTTTTGCCTTGTCAGGTTGTTGAGTATAATTGCTAGTAATTAAGGATCAGAGTTTAGGAGCTGATGGCTCATGCTGAGTGCTGCCGGAGCCAAAAACTGCAGCTCATTCGCCTCCTCCTCCCCTCACCACCTTTCTCTGTCCACGCTCCCCCCATTCTTTCACTCACACAAACTTTTTTCTTTTACTCACTCCCTCTCTCTTTCTCCCTCTCTGTTCCTCTCCCTCTCTCTTTCTCTCCAGTTCTCTCAGTGGTTTGTCTTTGTCTTTTCATAATTTGGCTGACTGCTTGTGTGTGTACTCGTGCATGCAAGTATTGTGTTATTGGGAATGCTTGTGTGTGTTTGTGTGTTTGCTTGAGAGAGTGTGATTGTATGAAAAATCAACAATTTGGAGGTGGGGGAGGGGGGTGACACTAGCATACTTGCGTCTTACCTTCTGCCACTACTCAGATATAGTATGTAACTTTTCACCACCATTTGAGGTATCCTTTTTAGCAGACTGTTCATTTTAATATTATCTCCAAATTTGGATGGCATGGTCATAAAAATGGTGGATAACCACAAGTATTATCAGTCCCTCCAGGATTCCGCACACCACTTTTTACATAGTTGTGGCCTGAAATCCCTGATTTTGTGGCAACTTTTCTAAAAAAAACTTGGCCCGCCCATACTGCCTATGATGCGACATTGAATTTTGCGTTCAAGTCAGTCTGGCCAACCTGCCTATTCTCGGCTGTTCCTTTGCTGGAAAAATCGGGCACCAATGAAAAATGAACGCTACACACTCATCATCGGAATCAGTGGTCTGATTGTCTGTAGCTCTGACCAGTAGTACACAGAGGCATTTGAAAAACGCTCGTTGATCCCGCCTCTGAGAACTTCTGTTTATGGGAGATTTGCCAAACCAAGCTCTGTCTATGAATTTACTTATGGAGTGTTTGTGAGTGATGACGGCATTGTGTGCGCTACATTTCACTTGTAGTCTATCTGTGGATGTAGTTCAGCAATGGCAGCTGAGAACAATGTAAGCAAGGCCATTGAGTCTGTTGTGGCAACGCTTTAGAATATTAAATTAAAGTCGGAGCAAGACGAATGTTTGAGGAGTTTCATTTGTGGAAAAGACGTTGTGGCCCTACTCCCCACAAAGTTCGGGAAACGTTTCATCTTACAGCTTGCTCCATTAGTTGTTAGTCCACTAGTTTCCGCACTAACTTCTAACTAACTTCACACCACACCTCCAGGAAGAAGATAATTTCTCAATACAACACTGCCAGACCCTCTGTACAAAACGAAGTGACGTACAAGGGGCTGTTTTACCAGGCTAGTAACTCTGGCCTACCTGCAAACAAGAAGTTGAGAAACTAAATCATTGTAGGGGGGTCTGGGGCATAATTTTAAAAAAACTGTCTCTGTTCAAAATGTTTACTCATTTATATGTGCATGTATGCATCGGTTATGGTACTACTAATTACCGAGGCTGTTAAAGTTATAATAAGGAATGAGCAACCTGTAAAGGGGGAATGGATAAGAGCACAGGGAGATGAAAAAGTTTGGGTTGCAAACCCTGCTAACCCAGTGTGCATTTCACAACTAATTTAGGAGCGAGGCAACAGTCATCCCAGTTTACATTTATTGTAATCTTCCCAATTTGAGACAGCATGAATGTCCTTGGCTTAATGCATGCTTTTGTAGCCTTTGGTTGCGTTACAGAGCCGCTTGCCAGTTAGCTCATATGCCAGACAGACTGCCAAACACACCAGCAGCATCACTGCACAAAACTGTCAGCTGAATTGTCCTTAGACTCAAATACACAAGCCTGAACAGTGACATTAGTGGTCGTCGTCCAGTGGCTTGGCCCACCCCCTGATTTAGTTCCAGAAATCTGTACATTGCAAACTAGTGATGGATAACTAACAATGGAAACTGTTGATGGAGAGGTAAGCTAATCAGTTAGCATACCAGAGCTAGCAAGCTACTAAAACCAAAGGCCAAAATAACCAACCTACAAGAACACTGCCAAACTGGCTCCCTTAGGTTGTTGTCAACGTTGTGATTTTAAATTGTTAAGACATCATTATGGAACCTTCAATGAGCTAAGTAGCCTAACTTTGACATTATCTGACCATTACACTAAACATGTAAGCTAGTCTGGCAAAAATTACTTGTAGGAAAATGACAAAACTGTTCAAAGAAAGCGCCCACCCACTGCGAAGTAAATATATGCCTATGGAAAGTGTCTAGACTCCTTGCACGAAGTGAAAGAGTCTGGTCCACCAGTCTACATTACTAAATCCCTACTGGCCGACCTGCAGCTCTTGGCTCGGTGGCCGCAAGGAAACATCCTGTACACGTATCCTAGGCAGATGGATGGCCTTATCCCCTTCCCTCATTCCCATCCTCCTCTCTCTCCAGCCTCTTCCTCCACCCTTCCTTTTTTCCCTTTATCAGCCTTGCCTTGCTTGCTTTTCCTCTTTGCGCCTTACCTATCGCACCATCCTTATCATGCACCGCAGCATTTGTATTTCTGCAGCATTCTACCTCCTCTTTTTTCTCTCTCCCTTTCTCTCTACCTCTCTCTGTCTCTCTCTGTCTACCTGCCTGTTTTTGCTTGACTTGGCTAATGGGATGTGTTAATCAGTGGGTGTTTGGGTGGGTGTTTGTCTCTCTGGGGCCAGCCTTTTGTCTCGCCTGCCTGCCTGCCTCCCTCTTTCAGCACAGTGGCTGGTGGGATGGATGTTGTGAGATAGAACCCGCTGTGTGTGAAGCAAGGCCTTGTCACCATCAGCCATGCAGAGGCCTTCTCATAATCTTTGTTGTCTTCCTTTTTTGTCATTTCTTTCTTGGCAGAATCTTGCTGACGTCCTTCTGTTACTCAGACAGATAACTCAAGGTTGAGCAAGTCTAGATGAGGCAATTCGACTAACTCATCGCACATTCCTGATTAGTGCATTTCTCATATCAGTCTGTCAGGAATTGTGGTTGACTCGGCGTATCATGTCGCAGCAGTCTAAGGACTCGATGAAGGAGGAGCTTAATGGTTATTGAATCACGCAACTTTTTGCTTGATGTATCGCTGCTGGTTACCTGATCGCTGCTGAATATCAGAGCTGTGTGCTGAGGTGGAGATCCTGGCTGAAGAAATCAAAATTCCTGTCTCATACTTGATCTAACCAATTTCTAAACCAGCTGATTTTAATGAGCACACAAATCATCAGGCAGGTAAATCAGCCAATTATTAAGATCACCTGTGTTGAGTATGCAGACAGAAGGAATAGGCCTGCATGGCAGGGTTTACTCTCTGAAGTCAGGATCTCTGCCTCCACCTGTGTGAAGAACGGATCTCTCTGCCAGGAAGCCTTCTCTCACCCTCTCGTTCTGGCTCCAGCTGCCTGCCACCACCTCTCTGACCACTACCACATCAGCTCTGGCCCCATACTGACCACCTTAGCCTCTCCACAAACAGCCTCCAGCTCCAGTGAGTGCCAGTCCAGCTCACCTGCCCTCACTGACCCTATGAGGAGCTTCTCCAGCCAGGCAGGGCTCAGTCCTCTGTCCTCACTGTTGTGGAGGCCATGCAGTGGTAAAGTAAAGAACGCTTGCTGTTTGTAATGTATCTGCTCTACAGTCATGGGCGCTCTCTTTCTCTCTCTCTCTTTCTCTCTCTTTCTTTCTTTCCCTCTTCCCCTACTTTTACATAAGCGAGTGCTAAAGCTCTGAAATTAGATTACCACGGTAACAGCATTTTTCAGATTCTTTTATTTGGTGGACAGGCTACCAAGCCTGTTCTGCGAACCTATTATGGTGTGTGTGTTTGTGTGTGGTGTGTGCGTGTGGGTGTGTGTGGGGCATTTGGTTGTTGCTAGAGGGCAAAGATAGAAGGTCCAGATATTTCCATTTGTCTCCCTCTACTGTACCTCTGCATTTCCTTCTCTTGAGTTCTCTTTTATCTTTCCCTCCCCTCTTTCTTTCTCACTTAGTGTGTGTGTGTGTGTGTGTGTGTGTGTGTGTGTGTGTGTGTGTGTGTGTGTGTGTGTGTGTGTGTGTGTGTGTGTGTGTGTGTGTGTGTGTGTGTGTCCTGCAGGCTGTAATCTCCCAGTTCCATTCCTGGAGAGATTATTCAAATGCAGGCATATCTGCAGCCCTGCCACCCAGCCCAGCAACAGTCCCACAGGGGCCTGCTTTCCCACTTCCACTTGCACTGGCTGCCTCTCTTCTCCTCTGCTACTTCAGACCGTCGTCCTGTTTTCTCTGCTCTGCCCTCCTTTCTCTCACATTCCCTCTGTCCTTTCTCACTCTCTTTCTGGCCGCCCCCTTATTCACCTGGTCCCCTTTCTCGTGTACTACGACACGCCTACCCCAATAGGCTCTCCTGATTTGCTGTTTTGGCCCCATTGCTGATGTTGTCCCACTTAAGTTAAACAAGAATAATGTTCTTGTTCAGTTCATCTGGATTATTTTTAAATAGGTGAGCAGTGAACTGAATGTGATCAGATGTTGGCACATGGTTAATGTCTAGGAGCAGGTAGGAGAGATTAAAGAAGACATTTAGTGTAAAAAGAAGTAATTTGTACTATCTCTCCTTCTGTTCTTCTCATTGTTTTGTGTTCGTTAATCAATTTGTAAGGACTTATTTTCCAGTATGGGGGCGACCAGTAACTTCCGCAAGGTACTTTCTATAAAAACAGTCTTTTAAATAAACGATCTGTACACTTGCTCCTCAGCAAACATACCAACTCGTTATCATGTTTTAACACACCCAAAGGTCATTTTACACCAAATTTCTCCTTTAAGAACTGACTGCAAGTGGATATCTGGGTCCTGTGCTGTACCTGTCCTGTACTTTTTTTTTTTTCAACTCAGACTATTTTTCTGTATTCATCTCTCTCACACACACTCTCTCTCTCTCTTAACCACACACACTTTCTCTTTATTTCTTTTTTTTACACACACACACTCTCTCTCTTTGTGTATCTCTCTGACTCTCTCTCCGTCTCGTTGGCTCATGTAGTGGACACTTGTACCATGTGATGGTTCAATAAGGGGATTTTAAACATCAACGTCTCTCTCTCTCTCTCTCTCTCTCTCTCTCCTTCCTTCTCAGTGCTGGTTACAGCCAGGCCAGACTGTACCCCTCTGACTCTTAGCCCAAAGCCCCCTCACATGACTCAGAGCCTGTCTGTCTCTGTCTCTCTGTCTCACACACACACACGCACATGTACACTGTGTTACCTATGCAGACAATGTTTTCTCTCACAAGCTCTGGTAATGGCTTTTTAACTTTTTTTTCAGCAGACAGTATCTCTTCAAAACACACACCCACTCAAACGCACACACAAAACATTACTCTCTTTCTCACACTCGTCTAACATTCCCTCACTTTTACCTTCTCTTCCTCCCTCACAGAACTGTTCCCCTCTCTGCCCTCATGGGGCTATCTCCTCCCACACACCTTTCAACTCTCTCACATGCACACACACACTGTCTCAAGCTTGCAGTCTCTCTCTCTCCCCCTCTCTCTCCCTCTCCCCTTAACCCTCCTCCCTCATTTACAAACTCTCTATTCATTATTACAACCATGCCAGTGCGTACAGAACATAAAAGTGAGCAAAGCAGAATAAACAGTCAGACAGAAACCCGGTCATCCTTTTTTAACATGTGGCTGAGAGGAAAAGAGGGGCATTGGGGTTTGAGAGGGGGAAGGAGAGATGTGCAGAGGGAAAGCAAAGGATCTGCATCTGAGAGAGAGGGCATTGGAAAGAGCATATGAAGAGAAGAGGACGAGAGAGAGAGAGGGAGGGAGAGAAAGAGACTGGGTGAGTGAAATAGGGAGTGAGAAGAAATAGAGTGGAGAGTCTGTGGGAGAGAGGCTGTTTGTGGGAAAGATGAATGTGTTGTGGCACAGATCTGTTGGGGGGTGGGAGGGGCTGGTTTTCCCCCTCCTGCTCCCTCTCTCTCTTCCACTGCAGTGACAAGAGCATGCCCACAGCCTGCAGTAAGCAGACGAGAAATGACCTAAATAGAGAGAGAGAGATGGAGAAGGGATCTTTGGCTTCCTCTCCCGTCTTTCTGGCTCTGCGATGCATCTTGTTTGCCTGGAAGCCATCCTCACTGCAGGCTGCACCGGTTGAGGAGGTGTGTTTACAACATAGCTGTGTGTGCCCTAGCACCTCTACACATACAAAATGCAAATAGACACAATGTCAGTGGATGGGTAGTATGGCCACAAATGTGAAGTGCATATTGATACCTACCTAAACGGAGCTGGTAATACAATGTTTGTCACT
Organism: Setipinna tenuifilis; assembly: GCA_030347295.1. Taxonomy (NCBI): domain Eukaryota; kingdom Metazoa; phylum Chordata; class Actinopteri; order Clupeiformes; family Engraulidae; genus Setipinna; species Setipinna tenuifilis. Next base: position 12,205,391 of record CM059278.1, read on the forward strand.
TGGAGCCTGGCAGAGCCTTGCAGGTGGGGAAAGGATCCTACCAGCTGCTCTGTACTGGGTTCTGGAACATGGGTTTCTCTATGATAGTCAGCTGTTTGCACACTCCTGTAGAGCTTACCTATCTACTAGGTCTATTGCTCTTACACTTAAATGGTCTCTCTCTCTCTCTCTCTCTCTCTCTCTCTCTCTCTCTCTCTCTCTCTCTCTCTCTCTCTCTTTCCTTTAGTCATTGAGAGACAATTCAACAGTAATAAAGCAGTGTTAAACTTATTTCTCTCTTCTGTCTGTCTCTCTGTTTCCACCTTTGCTTTTAAAATGGGGTAGTGTAGAGGTGGGGGTGTTGGCTCATGTAGTGGACGATTGGACCATGGGATGGTTCAATAAAAGGATTTTAAACACACATATACACACTTTTTTCCTCCTGCTTATCTCCACTGCCCGCTCAGCTGTTGGCCAGGCCTTTGGCTTGTGATGAGAAATAGTTGTGAGATTCATTTCAGGGCCTAAATCCGTGCGTGTGTCTGTGTGCGTGCGTGTGTTTGTGCGTGTGCGTGCGTGCGTGTGCGTGCGTGCGTGCGTGTGTGCGTGTGCGTGCGTGCGTGCGTGTGCATGTGTGCGTGCGTGCGCGTGTGCGTGTGTGTGTGTGTGTGTGTACTACACACGTACACCCGCTCTGCTTTGATGCTGGCAGACTGAGCTGGCTGAGTCACAGAGGAAGAGAGCCGCAGGCATGCAGAGGGAGAGGAGGCGAGGGGAGGGAAATGGAGAGGAGAGGAGAGATGGCTTGGTTTGGTCCACGTGTTTCCCATGGATCCTAAAAGTCTTGAAGATGAGTGGAGCCAGCGCTCTCCTGGGGATCTAAGCTCAGATGCCTGACAGCCAGGGCCTTGCCTGAGGAGTACAGGCATCTGTCTCTTCAGTGTCTTAGAGGTTGTCCTGACCTGAAGCTCCATTGCTTGCACAGATTCAGGTGTGTCAGAGCAGAGGCTTGCTGAGATATGGCACCTCTAACAGATCTCCCTGAAGTTGGCTACTGTGGCTACTGTGTTCTTCTCCAAAATAGGGTGACTCCAGAGATGACTGCCCTGCAAAGTTTGGGCATCCTTGATGTGGCCCTTTGAAGGAGCCACTGTTGTGGTGTTCATCAATTTCCCAAGAAAGCTCTGCCATTTTTTTTTTTTTTTACCTCGAGAAAAAAAGAGTGTGAAGTGGCACAAGGCAAGATGAATGGCTGCGACCTTGTGGAGTTGTGTCTTTTCTGACCTCTCTCTCTCTCTCTCTCTCTCTCTCTCTCTCCCTCCCTCCCCCTCTCTCTCCCTCCCTCTCTTTCCCTCTCTTTCTCCTCCTCCCTGTACTCCTCTACAGGTGGCCTGGCCATGAATAAGCTTCGGCAGAGCTTCCGCCGGAAGAAAGACGTGTATGTGCCGGAATCCAGCCGGCCCCACCAGTGGCAGACCGATGAGGAGGCCGTGCGCAGCGGCAAGTGCAGCTTCGCTGTTAAGGTAACAGCCTCTCTAGACGACCAGTTCTATTGTAAAAAAAAAAAGACTTCCTTTCTTTTTTGTGTGTGAAAAGAATTGAAACAGTGTATTTTTGTCCTGGTGGCCCATGTGCCAACTTTGACCTTTGTGTGACCTCAGCCAGCTGTCGTTAGAATTACCATTTGTGATGATTGACAGGCTGGATGTCTGGCTGTGATGTGCATCAATCATTATTTAACACTACTCTGGCTGTTAAAACCAGCACCTCCTGTCATCTCAGTCCATAGAAATGTCTCCAGATTGTGGCTTATACGAGTGCTCTCCCTGGGGGATAAGGGGGTTACTTGCATAACGTCTGTAAGTGTGTTTGTGAGTAGTGCACATGTTTATAAATGCACAGAGGTGTCAGTCCCGACTTTAGAAACCGAAAAAAAAAAAACCATGCTAAGTATTCTGTCTCCCCATACACTTAACACAGGTGATTTCATTAATGCACCAATCTACCTGCCTGGTCATTTGTGTTAGGATCAGCTGGTTTAGGAAAGGGTTGGATCGAGTATGTGTCAGGGAGTGTGTGTGTGTGTGTGGGGGGGGGGGTCGTATTATCTGTAGGTGGGTTTGTGATAGTGTTGCACCGATACCGGTACCAGTATCGGACAGGGCCCCGATCTGGCACTAAAATGGTGGTATCGGTATCGGCGAGTACCAACAATTAGGGTGCCAATACCATTTAGCGATGCTGGTATGACAGAATGCAGCCTTCTTTCTCCCGACACTCACTACACTCTGTGTTGTGTGATCACAAGCCTGCCAAGCACGCCAATCAGCTATCGTTATTGACCTGCTCCAGACCAATGAGAGCAGGCCAATAGCCGCTCTTAACTTACAAAGCCATGATAGCAATGATTTTACATCCAAGTAGTATGCAGCTCTTCATATATATATAAAAATTTCAAACGGAGTGTTATCGGTATGGTATCGGCATCGGCCGATACTGCACAGCCAGGTATCGATATCGGTATCGGGGCCAAAAAATGGCATCGGTGCAACACTAGTTTGTGAGCAGTGCTTGTGTTTCTGCATTGCTAGTAATGCAGGCAATACTCTTGGAGTTCAGACACATAGCCACCCACATAAATGCGGGGCAGTGAGTGTGTGAACACAATGTGTTGTACTAAACAGGCCATGGTGTGTTGGGTTATCCTAAGCCTGTGTGTTGTGCCAACAGGAAAGATGGTCTTCCGAAGTGAGGCCTAGACTGGCTCTGCCCGTGAGGGCTGGAACTAGCCAAACCTGGTCTCTGCTCCCCTCACATCCACAGGAGCCGAACAGGGCAGGAGTCAGGAGGAGAAACTGTAGTAGACTGGGGGGAGGAAGGTGGGATGGCTGGCTAGGTTGTCATGTGATGTTTTTCAGGAGGAAGGGGTAGTCAGGCACAGAGTCAGAAGTGATTTAGGTAAGTGGCCACTGGACACAGTCACCTAATCCCTCAGCCCCAATGCCGTAATTACAGGCCAAATTAGCCAGGTCTTTATGCTGGTCTTAATGACTCTAAGATGTTTATAGCCAGAGTTGGCCACTTACTACAGGTGTATTGTGAGTTGCACTGTCCGCTGAGAAAGGCCACTGGTTACTAACGTAAAACCTATAGGCCTGTGTTGATTTATGCATCTTACTACGCCCCAGATTCCAGGCTCATGCGGTCATCTCTCCTCCTGACCTCATGTTCCTCCACCTGCTCATCATAAATTAACTGCACCAAGCTCTATATGTGGGCTTCAGTCTGTGCCGGAGAGTCAGGAAAGCTTCAGAGGGTGTGTGTGTCTTCGTACACACTACACAAAGACACAAACACTACACAGTGTTTGTGTGTGTACAGTGTTTGTGTGTGTATGTGTGCATACATGCCATGCCAGGCCTGTGTTCTGAGAATGTTTAGAAAAGCAACAGCCTCAAATTTCTCCAGGAACTCTTTATGAACAAACAGGGCTTTGAAAGTTTGTGTGACTGTGTGTGTGTGTGTGTGTGTGTGTGTGTGTGTGTGTGTGTGTGTGTGTGTGTGTGTGCGCGCACGCGCATGTGTGTTGGCTGCACTAGCACAGGTTTAGTGTTTAGCTGGTTAAATAGAGGCCATTGTGCGTCCAGTGTATTGTCAGGGAGCTTGATGAGTGTTTAGCATACTGCATCAGGCAGGGGCTCTTTTCTTCCCTCCGTGGCCCAACACAGGGGCTTTGTGCGGGCAGCCGGGTGAGCGGTTAAACGTCAGCCAGCCCTCTGGAAAACCATGGCACTGCAGATGGAAAGTTGAGCTCTTCTCATCTGAAAATTTTCCCCTATCTATTACACTGCCTGTCTCTCTCTCTCTCTCTCTCTCTCATGCTTTGTCTCTATCTCTCCCCCTTTTTTTTCTCTCTCTCTCCTTCTCTGTCTCTCTCTCTCTCTCTTTCCCCCTCTCCCTCTTTCTTTTCCCTCCATCATGTTAGTGCAACCTATCTTGCTGTAAGTACAGTGCTGGTCACTCCTTCCCTTTCTTTCTCTTTCTTTTTAATTCTCCCTCTCTACCTCCCTCACTAAATCTGCTGTTTCCCATAGGAGCTGTGTTGAGTGGGCTAAATTAAGTTGTGGTGATATTAGTGCACATGCTTCATACAGAGAAAGAAAAGGAGAAGAAAAGACGCACACTGCTGAAAGTGCGGAATTAGCAGCAGAAGCAGAGCTTCAGTCTTACTTTGCAGGTTGTCCTCTGTACAAATGCACCCCCCCATACACACGCACACACATACATTGTAAAAGATTGAGTGAGGCACAGACCAAAAACTAAAACTCATGAAAAGAACGAAGTCTGATTTCCACCGCCTACATGAATTAGCTAGTTCTTCCACGTGGACAACCATGCATTCTTTCCCACATGGCTGTTGATGTAGGCCTCAGAGCCTTAGCTCTGCTAATCAAGGGGAAAAGGCCCCAGCTGGAAGTACAATGACTGGGCCGAAACTTCCACAATAACAGTTTCAGCATCTTGCCTTCTCTCCCTGTCTGTGGGACATCTCCCAAAGTGTGTTATTCCAGTGGCGCATCTCTTAGACAACAACAGTGCTTTGGTCATATTCCATTCACACATGCAAAAGGTCATAGGTATGGCCGTAAGTTAGGATCAAAGGTGGAGATTCTGGCTTCAGAAACTAAATTCTGGCACATATTTGATTGAACCAGTTCTAATGAGAACAGAAATCATCAGACAGGTAGACGAGTGAAACCACGTGTGTTATAAATGCACAGACAAAAGGAATACATTGCAGTGTTTTTTTTCTTAGCTAAAGCTGGGATCTTCAAGTTTGATTAGGAATATAATAATTTACGGCAGGCTTGTGTAGGAGCACTGAAAGGTTGTAAGCCACAGTGTCTGCACACACACACACACACACACACACACACACACACACACACACACACACACACACAGATACAGACACACACACACCTCCCCAGTCTTCCCATGCTTTGCCCCTGTCTGTCCAGGAGGGCAGAGGTCTGGAGTTCATCATAGACAGCAGCTTGATAAAGCACATTCCTGGGAGCAGTTTCTGCAAGCTTGCACTGTGTTTGCATTTCCTCTTCCTCCTGGTGGTGAGCTCATCAGCGGGGCCATCCCTGCCTGTGGCCGTAGCTTCCCAGGGTTTCCTGCTTTCCACGAAAGGCTGGTGCGGGTGCCCACCAGCCAGCAGGCCCCCTCGTAACTGGAGATAGCTAGCAGTGTTTGACGTTTGTTGCCTTGAGAGCATGTGGCGGTCTTGCAGAGGGAGTGAACAGGATATGGGGTGACAGGGTGGCAGAAGTTATGTCAACAAGTCACGGAACTACTCTCAAGACCAATCGGGTGGGAGAAGGTGAGGGGTCACATGTGACGAAGGGTCGAGGGGCGGAGGGAGAAAATGGTAGCTCCTCTGTGTCAGTTCTTGTGTGGTTGCTGAAGCAAAGGACCATAATGGTCCAAAGGAATAGTAAGCAATGAGATGTTCTGCCTCAGCACACCCGGCTAATACACTCCCTGCCCACACTTCACAACAAATGAATGTAAAGAATGCATGTGCTCTTCACTGTGTGTGTGTGTGTGTGTGTGTGTGTGTGTGTGTGTGTGTGTGTGTGTGTGTGTGTGGGAATGAGCTCCTCTTTCCCCAAGTGTGTGTGTGTGTGTATGTATTTCTGTTGAGGTGGTGATGAGGTCAGGGTCTAAAAATAACAGTGTGTTTGTATAGTACTGGGGGCTGGGTGGGAGTCAGTGGCTTTGTGTGTGTGTGTTTGTGTATATCTGCACACGTGTCTGTGTGTGTTTGGGAGAAGGGTGGAGGCCCTGGGACTTCCTTTCTTACTGACACTCACAATGGCCACCAGCCTCATGGCTTGGCCTTTGACCCCTCAGGGTGGGATGGAAAGGGCAGGCAGAAAGGCTCCCCAGTCGACCTCTTGACCCCGCCATTGGGAAGGATCAGGAACAACGTTCACAATGACCCATGCCTGCCCCTGACCTTAACCCTTCTCTGTTTGTTTATGTAACAGTGCAGTGGGCTGCATGTAGCCACTGCACAACAAATTATGGCCTCTACCGCTTAAGATTTTGTATGCTATAGTCATTTGTATTTAGATCAGATATATATATATGTAAACTTGGTGAATCTCTCCGTTTTCATGTAGCTACACAAATTTTTATTAATACATTTTGCAAAACCAATCAAATATGATCTTTTCAAACACTCATGATCCCCTTCAGAAACTGCCTGGGTTTTACTTGCTCTCTCTCATTTCAGAATTCTGTGGTCATTTGTTTGCCATGTGTTCAGATCCAATGTAGATTTGTAAACTTGGTGTATTTTTCTCTCTCTGTCTCTCTCTCTCCCCTCTCTATTTTTTCTCTTTCTCTGTCTTTTTTTTTAGTACCTGGGTCACGTAGAGGTGGAGGAGTCCAGAGGGATGCATATCTGTGAAGATGCGGTGAAAAGGCTGAAGACGGTAGGTGCTCCAGACAGCTGCAACCTCTGGATTTAGGTGGACTGTAGCTCAGACCTCTGTCCTTTCCTCTGCAGCACTCTCTCTCTGCTATACCTCTTTCCTTTACCCTTTCTTATACCTTACCCTACTGTGGACTTTAGCTATCCATGAAGCTCTTACCCCACTCCTCATGGAACTCCCTTTCTTCTTTTATTTCTTCTTTTAGCTTCTCTTTCCTCCCTCTTGTAGTGTGCCCCTCTGCCTACTCTCTTACCCCTCCCTCAGGTCCCTGTGTAGCGCCCGGCTGTCTCCATGCCACACAGCTCTTTTCTGTCACATCCTGTGACGTCTTCAGCTGTCCCGTCCGCTTCTACATCCGCACCCCTCCTCCTTACCCCTCCTTTCTCCTTCCTCCTTCCCCCTTTACGTTTCTCCACCCTTCCTGCCGTTTCCCTGGCGATAGCACGGCAGGACGCTTCCTGACTCCCACTACTGCACAGTGATGTTCCTGAGAACAGAGAAGAGAGGAGAGGAGCTGGACTTTCCTGATCACCACCCTCCAACCCTGGCCCTTATCGGTCTAAGCAACCTACCCCGGCTGTGACCCCAGCACAGGGCTCAGACTGAGGCCTTCTTTTATCAAAAGCCGGGTGTTGATCTTCAGCACACAAAGCATGGAGAATAAGGAATGAGGCAGAATGCAGGAAGAGAGAAGGGTGGAGGGACACAAATTGACAAGGAGAAGAAAGAAGTAGAGAAAGAGAAAAGATAGCAGGGAAGACCATAAGAGATGGATACGTTGATAGTGAGGGAGAGGGACGGATGACTTGTTTGGCTGCATGCAGCTGGCCGCAGTTGCTCTTTAATGGCATTAGTAGCGGAAAACTCCTCAAGCAAAGGGTCCCTTTCAGAACAGCAGTCTCCTTAGAGCATATGCTTAATGGAGGACGTGGCCCTGAGCCCAAAGCTCTCCTTCTCTCTTTCTCTGCCCCCCCATCTCTCTCTCACTCGCTCTCTCTCTCTCTCCCTCTTACTGTCCCTGTCTTTGTCCTTTTCTCACTCTCTCTCTGTCTTTCCCTCTCTATATCTCTCCCCCTCTCTATGTCTCTGTCTCACCCTCTCTCTACCTCTCCTATTCATCCTCTCTCTTCTTCTGTCCCTGCTGTTGTTCTACCTGTCTTTAGCTTGTCAGGAAGCTGTCAGAGGTGATTGTGTGTGTGTGTGTGTGTGTGTGTGTGTGTGTGTTTGTGTGTGTGTGTGTTTGTGTGTTTGTGTGTATGTGTGTACCCACCTAGAGCTGCTCTGAACTGACAGGGATCCACTAGTTCCTGTACACTATTTCCTCTGTGGCCTATTGGGTTGTCCATTAATCATTAGCTTGATCCTAATAGGGAAAGCTTTTTTACTGCCTAGCTTTCATAACAAGGGTTTTTATGACCAGAAGTGTATCAAGAAAATCCATCACAGGCAAAAACACATTCAAGCACACTCGCTTGCATAATGCGTACACACATGCATGCACACACACACACGCACACATACAGACAAAATGAATGCATTTACTATATTCTGATGATGCTGTTTACACTGTCTTAACCTCCCTCCTTTAATTATGGGTAAACGCACAGTGCAGCACAAACAAACGCAATTAATAAGTAATGCTGCCTGCTCAGTCCACAAGTGACCTTCTCGCGCATGCACACACAAACACACACAAGCACGCACACACAAACAGAGACCGGTCAGCTCTCACATTGCTAACTTACACACATCAGCTTCCACTGCCCTGAGGAAACTCTAGCTGTGTAATTAAGTTAAGGCTTTCAGTAACACAGAGCACAAGATGGAACAGGACCAGACGCAGGGGTGACTGGGTGTACATTCTACTGTCTGTGTGTGCGTGTGTGCGTGTGTGCGTGTGTGCGTGCGTGCGTGCGTGCGTGCGTGCGTGCGTGCGTGCGTGCGTGCGTGCGTGCGTGCGTGCGTGCGTGCGTGCGTGCGTGTGTGTGTGTGCGTGTGTGTGTGTGAGAGAGACTGACCTTGTGTACTATAATGAGATTTCCTCTTTTTGGAGACCAGCCTTGTATTCTTAATGTCCAGTGGATCAGTGTGTTACGATGTGTGTTTGTGTGTGTGTGTTTCTTTAAATGGGTGTGTGGAGTTGTTATAGATGGCATCCGCTGTTGCCCCCCCTCCCCCTACCTAGCAGTGCTAGCATGTGCCACTGTCGCAGTGAGCCTCGTGCTGGAGAGTGGAGCTGGAGGACACACTCCAGCCACCATGCTGTACTTTAGCCAGTGCCAAACACGGCTGTGCTTAGTGTGTACAAACAAACCCTCCTGGCAGCATGCATGCATAACGCAACACATGCGCTCGTTACATACACACACAGACACACAGACACACAGACACACAGACACACAGACACACAGACACACAGACACAGACACAGACACAGACACAGACACAGACACAGACACACACACACACACACACACACACACACAGACATAATCTCACAGACTGTTCAAGCATTCTGACATGTTGTAGTTTGCGGCAGCATTAACAGGCATCACTGGGGCTCATTGTAGATGCCACATTAGATCCCCTCGTCTGTTACCAGCATTTCCACTAATGTGCTGGTGTGTACATGTGACTGCGTACGTGCATGCATGTGTGAGTGTGTGTCCATGCATAATTTGTATGGTAGGACAGCAGTGTCCCCTGGCTCAGTGTGACTGGTGACTTGCCCCCCAAATGTGTCCTCTCACTTCCCCTTGCAGTAGCACTTCCTGTATCAGGAGCTCGTCCTGTAGTTGGGCCAGTGTTCACACACAGCCGGTCGCACTTCTCTAGAGGCAAATGTGACTGACTGTGTACATGCTGAACCAGAGAATCACGCCTCTGCAGCTGAGAATAGCACCTTCGGACGGCACGCAACAGCCTGGAGACTCATCAGCCAGTTATCGCGCCGTGTTCCTAACGGGAGTCGGCTACGCTGTCAAGTGAAATGAGAATCCTCTTGAAATAGGGCAACCAGATCTCTGACATAAAAAGTGGGGACATTTTTGGTTTTGCAGTTGATATCATTCAAAATACATTATGTACTATAATGTTTTTGCTATAAAAACTGGGTTTTTGCGTGTTGCTCCTGGGACAGACCAAAACAGGAACTGTCCTCAACTAAATTGGGGATGTCTGGTCAACCTATTTTAAAAATATTTCCTTGGGTTCGATGGCAGTCTCTCCCATCATTTTTGGTTATCCAGCCCTTGTCACTATTTCCTTCTCCTGTTTATTTCCTCCTGCTTTCATTTATTTCCTTTTTCTCTCCTCTCAGTATCTTTCCCAGTAGCTCTTCAGCCACATAGCAGCAGTATGTGTATTCCATTTGTGTATTGGCCATGTTGTGTGTTTTGTGTTTGTGTTGTTTTCTTTTAAAGCAGGTTGTGTTCAAAATGCCCCACCAAAGATCTTCCTCTTGCCCCCCTCCCCAACACACCCCTCCTCTCCCATTTTCCTGTAGAACCCTTGGAAGATTAACTAATCTTTTGGTGTGTGTGTGTGTGTGTGTGTGTGTGTGTGTGTGTATGTATGTGTAAGTGTAAGAGAGAGAGAAAAAGCGAGAGAGAGAAATCATCCACATGTTGCATAGTTCACCCCACGCTAACCCCAACTCACCACATGGCCATTAGTGTGCACGCCAGTGCTCTTTCAGTCTGGGACAGGCAGGCCAGAGCCTCTGTCAGGCCGGAAGTGATGCAGATCTCATTTTTTCTCATTAGTTTTCTCATTAGGCCATGTTCCATTACGGAGTTGTTGAAAATAATTGCAATGTTTCTTCAAACTTGACAAAAAAAAAGAAAGAAAGAAAACTGAAGTGTGTTTTCATTTAGGGCATTTGTGAATAAATCTTGCCTCACGATAAAACTAGCTTGAACTCCTCGCAATTCTCCTGTGACCCAAAATTTCATCCATCGGCTCGAAATATTTAATTGCATTTCTCTCCTGCCCTCTGTTCCACTCTTGGAAAGGCATCTTTTCCCTGCACAGTGTTCTTTTTGTACATTTGCTGCTGGAAATATTCCACAGGCCTTGGAACTCCTTCTTCCTCATATCCACTGCCTGATATATTCAGCATTTCTGTGCTGTTTGATGACTAATATCCCAGTGAAGTGTTTTTTCGGCATTAAATAAAAGAAAATTAAGATCTCCACTGCCCATGTGTACCAGGCACACTTTGTTTTGAAGATTAAAATGTGCCCCATAGAGCACATCATGCAAGGGTGAAAATGTTTTTGTGGTATTTGAGTTTCTGAAATTGAATTGAATTCAAATTGGGTTTCCATTACAAGTCTTGTTTTTTAATATATACTTTAAACTTGCTTGATAGAATTGATAAAGCTCTTAGTGCAACGCTCAGCTGCTCACATTAACCCCAATTAGTTTAGCTCTTCATGAGATGGAAAGAAATCAGTGATTTCAGAGTGCCCGGTCTCTTGATGGAGAGAGCTGAGGAGAGACAAACAGACAAAGAGAGAGACTGCTCTCTATCTGCCATGCTCAGAATGAGCGAATAGGACCAGGCTTTAGTGGTGGTCTGTAATGTCTTCCCTCTGTGCTTTATCTGGCCTTATCTGTGTGTCCAGACATCTTAGAAAACAACATCCTGGCCACAGGAAGCACATGTTCCCTCTCGGCCTCTCCGATTGGCTGAACACTCAAGCTCTCTTAAACCTGTGTATGGTGTGTCTCCTCTCCGAGATGTACTACTGCAAGGCCCTGGATTTGAAACACTGGAGGATGGAATAGTATATTAGTTATGCCCACACATCAACAGTCACAGGACATGAGCCGACACAAGCCAGAAGAAAAAGAACAGTCTGACCCTGTATGACCCTGTTCACACTAGTCTTTAAATATGTTTTGGTCAAATCTGATTGCAAGTGGCTAGTTCTGTGAGAAGAATGAATAAAACACTTTGGAATATGATTACTCAAACCACAGGTAGAGGCGGTTTAAGACACTTGAATCCACATATGTTCTGTAATGTGAACGCTCAGTGCGTCTTGATGAGTTTGACCACGACGTATTAGACCAATAGACAACTCTAAATTCTAAAGGGAAATCACAAATGATCAGCTGAGACATATTAGAACACTGGTGTGAATGAAATGCGTCTCGGCTGACCATTTGCAATCGTATTTACCCAAGATTCATTCTACTGACTAGTGTGAACAGGCTCAATGAAGAGGATAGTGACTTGCCATCTGACTGTCTCTTGTTGTAGCAGGCATCAACATACTGGCCTAACCGAGTACCATTAGTAGTCTACTGTGACAGCGTTTGAGCAGCAGATCTTACCTGGCCTCAAGTACAGATGGCACCTGTGCACTTCTAATGCAATAACACCTGAATAGCGCCATAACAGCAATAACCCCAATAATACCACACTTGATCTGATCATAAGTACAGGCATTAATCTTATTAATCCTATTAATCCACAATGAAGCCCTCGCCCTAGAAGTCAAGGGAGTGTGATCCCATCGCCTCTCGTCTCCTACCCAGGCCCCACTCACCTGCTCCCAGTCCCTCCTCACACTCACCCCTAACCTCTTTTCATCACTTCCTCTTGTACACACCACACAAACACACCACACACACACTGACACAGACATACCCGGAAATCTCCACCCAGGCGGTGATGTAGCGTCCATCTGTAACATTGTGCCTTGTCCCCCCCCCCTTTTCCCCACCCCTCCGCATCCCCATATCAATCCTCCCCTCCAGGACAGAAAGTTCTTCAAGGGCTTCTTTACCAAAGTAAGTTATGCGCGTGTGTGAGTGTGTCAGAGTGTGTGTGTGTGGGTATTTCTCTCCCTTGTGTAATACTTCACCCTTGAGATGAGATAAGAGGGCATGAGGATTTGAATGGACGTTTCGCCCCTTCTGCACAAACCAAGGTGGTGACATGCATGCATATATGTGTGTGTGAGTGTGTGGGGGTGGGGGGTGGCACAGTGTTTATGTTCATGTTATCTGTGTGTGTGTGTGTGTGTGTGTGTGTGTGTTGTGTGTGTGTGTGTGTGTGTGTGTGTGTGTTTGTGTGTGTGTGTGTGAATATGATGTCATCCGTTCTTGACGGAAGGATGGAGCATGTGAAGATCATCTGGAAGGGCTGACTCCTGTGTGTGTATGCGTGTGCGTGTGTGCTCTCTCTCTCTCTCTCTCTCTGTCATGGTCTGGCTGGTGCAGTGTTGAAGTGACTTCTGGATCTCTCTACTGTCTTTCCCCTTTTGGGTCACAAATCACACATTTCACTTTCCCCTCTACATTCACACAATGTCACCTAATGCTTGACCCCTGTCTTTTTTTGTTTGTTTGTCTTCAAGTGTGTATTGATTTGTGTTGTTGTGTGGGTGTGTAGGTTTTAAGTCCTCATAGTTCCAGGAAGAGATGTGCTTGTGTGTTTCCATGTGAGAGTGAGAGTGTGGGTGTGAGTGGGATTTCAGCTAACTGAAGAGAACCCCTGGGTGCTTTTGTATGACTAGTCTGCATCTCAGTGACAGGAGTGCTTGTGTTTTTTCCCCAACAGGCCGGGAAGAAGCCAGTGCGCGCTGTGCTCTGGGTGTCAGCTGATGGTTTACGGGTGGTAGATGATAAGACCAAGGTATGTGTGTCCTGACTGTCCTGGGGTCAGATGTGAAGGTTAGGTTAGTTCTTTCATGCAAATGCAAACCAGGTGAGTCTCAAACTGACCTGGCAACTGTGAAGCCAAAGAGAAACTAGGGCTCCCTGATTTATCATTGTGTGCCACCTGGTGGTGGAAAGGCATATTGCGCCGATCTAATTGTAAATGTGAAACTATGTAGGTAGAGGTCAGTGGTGCCATTTTGTCCTAATGTACACCTTAAAATATCTTAAATGTGCTTTTAACTAAATCTAATTTAATCTCTTATGTGCATCAGTATGGAAAAACACTTCCACACACTGTTCATTCTGCAAGCAGTTTTTTAATACAAAGGTTTGATCAATGGACCTTCGTAAGGTTATTTCCTGTATATATGTAATAATTTGACAATGGTATGTTAATCGAAACATTGTTAATAAAATCTTGCTTGCAGAATAGGCAGTGTGTGAGAGTTCACACATTTTTTACTGAGTTGTAGGATGTGGGTCACCTCTACCTGTTAACTAGAGATGTGTAAAAATTAATCTTTTGAAGACAATCTTCATATGCATGTCATCTCTCTAGGATCTCATTCTGGACCAGACAATAGAGAAGGTGTCTTTTTGCGCACCAGACCGGAACTTTGAGCGGGCTTTCTCCTACATCTGCCGAGATGGCACTACGCGACGCTGGATCTGTCACTGCTTCATGGCCATCAAAGACTCAGTGAGTTGCCCCCTCACCCCACCCAGGGCTCACTGCTGCCCATCTCACTGTGTGGCACTGCGGTATGAACTAGTGCCCATGTTCCATGTCTTTCTTGAGCTCTGTTGAGGCCAGCGTGGCAAACTAAAGTTTTTGTTTTAGGAGATTAGTCTTTTTCGAAATTGACTTTTTTTTGTTTGTTTGTTTGTTTTAACATATGCAACGCTTATGCATCTGATGTAATGCACTTCCAATTGATTATAGTGTAATCTATTGTTACAGTATACACTCTGTGACCGCTTCCACTTTGGTTCCTTGCCCAGTGTGGCCACAGGGTTATGCTCCCACTCTTAAGGCTGGGTCACTGTCCTCAGCTTGCTCCTCATCTGATCTGTCCCCAGAGCAGCTCTGTGCTGCGCCACCTCTGAGTCATGAGCTCACATCAAATGCTGATTGGCTGCCGCTTCAGTGTCTGTCATCTAGTGCCAGATCTGGACCAAACAGCTATTTCTGTTTGTTTTTGTTTGAGCCTGATGTATCCTTTGTGTGTGTGTGTATGTGTGGACTTCTGTGTGCATGTGTGAATGTGTGTGACAGGGAGAGCGTCTGAGTCATGCTGTGGGTTGTGCATTTGCCGCCTGCCTGGAACGCAAGCAGAAGCGAGAGAAGGAGTGTGGCGTGACGGCGACCTTCGACGCAAATCGAACCACTTTCACCAGAGAAGGCTCTTTCCGTGTCACCACGGCAACGGAGGCAGCTGAGCGGGAGGAGGTCATGAGGCAGCTACAGGATGCTAAGAAAGGTTGGTATGTCTGTGTGAGTGCAGCTGCAGCCATTTTTGGACTGTTCCCAGATTTTAAGAGACTCCGTTTATACTGACTTAAGTACAGATTGGTGCTTGCAGTGTTTGAAAACCTGCCCCTCAGAGGTATTTTCATATTTAATCAATAGGAATGTTGAGCCTGTACATCATAAGAACAGTAAAGTTATGTATAGTTGTAGTTCAGAATGACACCACAGAAATGTAAAACCCCAATGTCATTGAATAAAAGTCCTGCCATATTATGCTGATTTTACATGAGGAAATGGCACAGGTGGTATTTAATTAGCTCTCTGCAGCCAGATTTCCCATCTTTGATGATGCATGAATTGCATGGTTTTCATGATTTCATGGTTTGAATGATAATTGTAGTGCTGTCATTTGTTACTTTTTCCCATTTCTCCAATTCACCACCTGACACAGTGGAGTCAGACAGCAAAGTTCCCACAACGACAACGCCCTTGTCCAATCAGGTCGGTGGTGGCCCCTCCTCGCCCTCCTCCTCCTCCTCCTCCCCTCCGCTGCCAGGGGGCCCTCTAGGGGCCCAGGACTCCAACCCTCACGCCATCCCCCGCCGTCATGCCCCAGTGGAGGCTCTGGCCCGCCAGGGCTCCTTCCGCGGTTTCCCCGCCCTCAGCCAGAAGACCTCGCCCTTTAAGCGCCAGCTCTCCCTGCGCATGAACGAGCTGCCCTCCACCATGCAGCGCAAGACCGACTTCCCCATGAAGAACACTGGTGAGTGCACCTCTTGATCCCACTCTCAAGGTGCTGCTTCCTTCCTTCCTTCCTTACCCTTTTTAATAGAATGCTCATAAAAAAATCACGTATGCAACTCCTTGGAAAGCCAACATTAGCAAGTGTATGTTGACAGTTGTGCATATTCAGACCACGGTTTAAAACAAGAACACAAATCTTTATTCAAGACTAAGGGTTTTGACTCAGGGTTACTAAGGTAATGTTTTGTCATTACTGCTTATACAACTGGTGGCCACAGGTTGGCAACAATTGGCCATGCTTGTCTGTAGAAGTAGATACCAGCAATCCTTTACTTATCTAGTGTGGTCTTATTGCAGGAGCTTCATTGTTGTGTGCATGTTGTGTGTGCTTCTGGGCTGGTTTGACTTCAGCTGTCTGTCTGTCTTCACATGACGTCAAACGTGACTGTCATTTGACATGACATGACTGTCATTTGCAGACAAATCAAGAAAGATGTGGCGTTTGGCCAAGGTTTTGCCAGCTGCTAAAACCTTATGAGAGCAATAAAACTTTATCCAGCTGCTCTCTGATTTGACGACTGTCTGCAGGCAGATCTTGTCCGATCCTGTCTGAAGTCATGTGAAGCAAGCAAGCAAGCCAGCCAGCCAGCCAGCCACTCTCGTGTCGGTGTAGTTCCTGACTATGTGTCTGTGTATGCAGTTCCTGAGCTGGAGGGGGAGGGAGACAGCATCAGCTCCTTGTGCACTCAGATCACTTCTGCCTTCAGCGGACCTGCGGAAGACCCCTTCAGCTCGGCCCCCATGCCCAAGCCAGCCTCTTCGCCCCAGTCCCCTGTCGCTCCAGGTACACTCAACATAGAATGCTGTGCTGTACTTATCTTTTGATGTGAAGTTGTCTTTTGCTTATTTGTTTGTAAGCCGTGCTAACACTAATTTAGAGTTTTATTCTCTCTTCCAATCCCTTTGCTGTATGCACTTACGCTTTCTTCTTGTGTGCCATCATTTTCCATGTTTGTCCTGAATGCATTTCGTTTTCTCGCTCCATGCTCTGACTCTCTACTCCCCCACTCCAACCCCAACCCACCCCACCCCTTGTCCATGTTGACTGGCTGTAGTGAATGGCTCAGCTCCCGCCTTCCCCCCTCCCCCTGCTCCTGTTGTAACTGTTAATCCTCCAGCTCTGCCTCCTCCGCTGCCTGCACGTGACACTAACCCCTGGGCCAAACCTCCAGCAGCCCCCGTGGGCCCAGCTCTCGCAGGTAAGAGTCACCGTTCGCCCGCCACAGCCCAGCCCACCACCAGTACTCATCATCCACAGAGCCTTCTGTCCTCAGCACTCAGGACTCTTGTGTGTCGCTGATGTGGCTTCTGCTTTTCATGGCTCATACTAGTTGTCTATAGATACTGTGTTGAAATTTGCTTCATCTCATAGATGTTTGTAGCTCTTTAAAATTATGTTTAAGACAGACATATAGACAGTAAAATGGTAACATTAGATTACCATTGCCTCCATTAGTCCATAACTATGCCTCTCTTAAAGTGTGGCTGTAGTTATGGACACAATATGTATGTATTATTAATCACAAGTATAAAAGCTTTTAAGGGCCTGTTTACACGAGAACACTTACGCGTATAAACGACAAAATATTTTATCGGAAGTGCCTTTCATTTAGACGGTGATAGTGTTTTGGGGGCTTAAAAATGCGAAAAACTGAAACCACACTTCAAAGTGGAAAACTTAAAAAAGCTCTGCCGTAGCGTTTCCATCTAGACTCCCCAGGATGCAAAACTCTGGTCAGATCTGCTCACATCACATAGGCGTTTACATCACATACATGCAGCAGTACAGGGAAACAAACATGCCTTCAAGCTGCTCTGGCAGCTCTGATAAACTTACAGTAGGCATTCCAACAAATAAATAGAATATGTATAGAAACAGGCTTTAGAAAATGGTGTTACGTGCTATTGTTATATCTACGACTACTGTATGTTGCTGAGGCTTTTGCAAGATATTAACATTACTGCTTGTAACTGCCTTACATTTTAAGGAAATTAGGTCTGCTTTTGTACTTAGAATTCCACACACTTTTTCAAAAAACATAAACACATAAGCAACCAGCTCATTTTTAGGTATACATTTTTTGTAGGGTGACCATGAGGTATATTTCAGATCCTGCCAGCTTGCACCAGACTGATGGCAGCCTTGGCATTTTGTAATTGTATGACCTGTGTGTGTGTTTTGTCCTGTAGGAGGAGACTGGAGTAGCCCCGCTGCTGCTGTGGCCTCCCTGCCAACTGCCACCCTCACCCCCCCGTCAGGCCCCCCAGCGTCCCACAGGCGCACCCCTTCAGAGGCTGACCGCTGGCTGGAGGAGGTGTCCAGGTCTGTGCGCGCCCCACAGTCTTCCACACCCCCCGCCCAGCCGTTTGCAGCAGCACCCGTGCCCGTGCCCGTTCCTGTTCCTGTTCCTGTTCCAACCCCAATGGCTCCTGCTGCCCCCGTGGCCTTCATGCCCCCCATGCCCACCCCAGCGGTTCCCATCCTGCCACCGCGCCAACCCACCTACCACCCGCAACCGTCAGCACCCGCCTACCCGCTAGCCAATGGTCTGCCTTATGGTCAGCCCAGCGTGCCTGTTGTCGGCATCACTCCCTCCCAGATGGTGGCCAATGTCTTCGGCTCGCCCCAGCCCCAGCAGCCCACTCCGGCGCCGCCTTTCCTGCCCCCAGTTGCCCAACAGTGCCCCCCTGTTGCACAGTTTGACCCCCACAGCCCCTTCAGCAAGCCTGCAGTGCCCCCTGTTGGGGTTCCCCCGGCCAATGTCAGCATTCAGCCGCCAAATGGTAGTGCCACCTTCAACGGCACTGACAGCTGGGCCAGCCCTGCCGCCTCAACGGGTTCGGTGCCCCAGCAGCAGCCACCACCGCCACAGGCCGACGCCTTCGAAGCCCAGTGGGCAGCGCTGGAGAGCCGCTCGCACCAGCGCACCACACCCTCTCCCACCAACCCCTTCTCCAGCGAGCTGCACAAGACCTTTGAGATCCA
The DNA here is from genome assembly GCA_030347295.1 of Setipinna tenuifilis. NCBI lineage: Eukaryota > Metazoa > Chordata > Actinopteri > Clupeiformes > Engraulidae > Setipinna > Setipinna tenuifilis. The sequence goes on from CM059278.1 coordinate 12,223,815, forward strand.
GCTCTGAGTTGGGCATCTGATCAGCATGAGATGCCAAGGGTCGGGGGGTTAAGGTGGCGGTGGGGGTCCAAGGGAGTCGGGAGGTGGAGATGACGAGAATGTACAGAGGGATGACAGCTGTGGCAAGAGGTGGGCAATGTAAGGACCTAGAGAGAGAGAGAGAGAGAGAGAGCTCCTGTCAACCCTTTGTTGTCGTTGATGCTCCCTCGTCAGCCACCCTGTCCCTCATTGCCATTAATCTCCATTTACCACACAGCTCTCTCTGTCCGTCTCTCTCTCTTGCCTGTGGAACACTGGAGCAGGCGCTGAAGACAAGATCAGCGGTGTAGCAGTCTGCTCCGCAGCTGCAGTGGGCAAATCTGGTCGGAAGTCATCAAGTTTGTTATCCGCAAAGACAAATTCGGCGTTCTAAACCTATTACACAACAAGAGATGGAGCAAAGCTGTATGTGTGACATCTCCGAGTCTCCACTTCACCTCCTGGACGTGTCATACCTGGAGGCTCCATGCCATCTGAAGGACTGTAGCACGGCGAGGAGCTGAGCTTCCAGATTTTGAGGAGTTTTCATAAAACTCTCTGATCAGAAGAATTACATGAGACGAATGCCAAAATCTTTATTTTTATGCATTTTAGTATATTTTGAATAGCTTTGGAATCTAACAGAAAGAGTTGTAAGTAATCTTGCCAAAGGTGCAGGGCTAGCTACAAATGAAAATGATCCTGTGTGTGTATACAGATAATGAACATATATTATATTACTATATATATATATATATATATATATATATATATATATATATATATATATATATATATATATATATATATACTTGGATAGAACTATATTAACACACACTCTCAGCTCATGTCAATGTTGATTTCTGTTGTGTAAAAGACTGAGTGAAGGGATGGTTGTTTTTAGGTGTTTATGTTTTATTATTTTTTTGGTCTTACTGTTGTCGCTGAGGTTCTGTGGTTTGGATGCGCCTCTTACTGTAAATAATGAAATCATTGCAACTACAATCAATGTGGATCCAGCTTGGGGGGGTGGAGGGGGGCACCTCAGCACTGGAGTCCTGCATTTAGCAGGCCACCCGGGACACCCCGTCTACCATCTCTCCCCTCTAGCTCTCACTCTCTCTCTGTCTCTCTTTCTTTCGCTCTGTCTTTGTGAATTTCTTAACCACATACTCTTCATCTGTCTGTCTCAGCGTTTTCATTTTGTTTTTCTGTCTTCTCTGTGATTTTTTTTAAAAAATACTTCCATTTTACCTCCAGTTTTTTTCTTGTGGTAACTTAAATGTGTCTTTTCTTTTTATATGGATTTTAACACTATTGACAGTTTTCATCTCTACTGCTTACTTTTTAATGGTTTTGTTTTCAGTTTTTTTGCACAAAAGCACTATGATGATAATCGAGCGTCAGCCACACACTGGTGAAGGGCGGTAGGTCTGGCATCAACAGGCTCTATCTCATCCTGGCACGGAAGGCATGGCATTCCAGGTGGCATAGCGGTTGCCCAGTGGGTCAAGCTACTGGTGGAGATGAAGAGACTGTTGTCTGTCCGTTTGAATTCATGTTCCTATCTCTGATTTTGTGTTTATCAAACCTGTGAATACGTTTTCCCCCATGATTTTTTATTTCCTTATTTTATTTCACCTCTCTACAGAACAGTTGAATCTAAAAAGATTGAATAAAATTATGGTGGTAGAGTGTACGTGTCTGTGTAATTAGTTGCAGGTGTGTGTGAGTGAGGTTGCAGGTGTGTGTGAGTGAGGTGAGTGCTCCCATCAGAATTACTGTACCTGAAAATTGTCAAGCAATTATGATGAGAAATTGATTCAAGCCTGTGAGGGCTTAATGGTAGTTTTAAATCATAGTTGCTAAGAGTGTAGCATTGTCCTCCACCTAAACTGGTATTTGTACACTCTAGCGAGAGTCAGGGAGTATAAAACAAAAATATAAAACTGCCATCCGGAAGTTTTAAAATATTGATAACCGAGTAAAGTCATACAGATACTACAAGGGCTGGGTTTACGATTCATTAAAAATAGGTGAACGAAAACAAACTATCATTACATCAGGAAAATTATGAAAATACGAATTGGATTCGTAGGGCATTTAAAAACCACACAACACACCTAGCGTCGTGTTCTACCATTTCGGAAGACTTTTATTTTGATACAGCGGAGTGAATAAGCTTCAACCGGAAGAGCTTCTCTGAAATTTATAGGTGATCATGCATGCGTTTGCAGGTAAAACATCAAACGGTGGACTGTGGTTGTGAGCGGTAAGTGGGCATGCTGTTGTTAGGTTTAAATAATGGCCTCTAATAGACAATTTAATTCTCTAGCACGAGATGTATTGTTTAACACGATTAGAGAGAAATATTGGCTCGAAACGCAGCTGGGAGGATAACTTGTGCTGCAGTATTTAGGCTAGCCTCAGTATGGTGCATGAATGTTTATGTCAACGTAGGTAGCTAATTAAGAGGCTGAACTAAGGTATGCCATTCACTCCAGTTGAAGCCATATGTTTGTGTGTATTTTGCGCACTCTTGTCAGTGCACACTGGATACACAGGATTTACCCTCATCGACAGTCTGCTATCGTAGGCTAACGAAGTTGCGCATGTTAGTTTACTAACTTGGTAACATTTGTATGTCCCTCCCCAGCGTAAAATTTGTCATATGGAGTTGTTTTTTCTCTCCGCTTAAGAGACGCTTAATTAATAGTCGTTAGTGATTTGGGGACAAGGCTTCAAAAAAAAAACCCTGAAACATGATGGATGAAAAGTATTTCTACAAGGGCAGTTGTAAAACTTAAATAACGTGGTAAATAATCTTTGGAAGACGACTTGTTCGTGTAGTTTTCCACAAATGGTGAACATAAGTGTACATATTATGTGATTTCTTGCAGTTGTGTGCCACGGGATACGTGCAGACATGTTTCTTATCATTTCAAAAGTTCCTAACCCGCATACGGGTGAAAACATCTGAAAGGGACTACAGTTCTGTTGAGGAGAGACCTTTTAAAAAGAGGCTGAACTGCCTTTCTGTGGTGTCCTACGGTGAACCCTGTCGTTCACGTGAAAATGTCCCGACAGAGTTCCCTCATGGCTGCTATGGCCACTGTGCTTGGAGCTACGCTGGGAGGTCTGTTTCTGTGGCGGACCTTCCTCACACAGAGAAAAAAGCTCTCACAGGGCCCATCTCCACCATTGCCTGTTTTGGCAACGCCACAAAAGCAACCACGGCAAGACAGGGCGCCTAAGCAGCTACCACAGAGTGAGAAGCAGCAAGAGCAAGAACAGCAGCATCATACAGCACAACCCGAGTCACCCCAAGTGGTGCCCGAGACCCCACAACTTCTTTCACCTCCTCTGCCCTCACCACCTCCCGCATCGCTACCCTCTCTAAATTCCTTTCTGGGTGTGATGCCTGTGGTGGTGAGCTCTGCTGATGAGTGGGAGACCCTGTGGCCCTCGCTGCAGCAGGACCTGATTGTCTACCCCGTCCTGGGGCTGGACTGCGAATGGGTAAAGGATGTGCTCATATAACTCACTTGCATGTGTTCAGGTTTCCAGAGGTGGAGATCTCGGGTTCAGAAAGTAAAAACACGCTGCCATTTATTCCTTCTGCTTGTGTACTGTATACAGGGGATTGCACTTATGAGCTGATCTACCTGTATGATGGTTTATGTGCTTATTAGAATCATTCAGTTCAGAAAATTGTGAAAGGATTTTTACTTTCTGAAGACTGCATCTCCACCTCTCAGTATTTTTTTTCTCTACTACTTTGTCACTACTCTGACAGGTGACATCATTGCTTAAGCTATGTGTCCCCCTCTCCTCAATCTCAGGTGTCTATCAAGGGCAAGCCCTCGCCTGTCTCCCTGCTGCAGGTGGCCACCTACACTGGCCAGTGCGCTCTGATACGGCTGCAGCTGTTCCGGAACTCATCGGGCCCCCTGCCCTCCACGCTAGTGGATCTCCTGAGTGACCTGCATGTACTTAAGGTCGGTGTGGGCTGCTATGAGGACGGCAAGCGCCTGGCACATGACCATGGCCTGGTGCTCCGCCGCGCTGTGGACTTGCGTTTTCTGGCTCTGAGGCAGAGGTAATATACAGCAGCACTTAACCTACCCATGGATCATTTGTCTAGTTGCATTTTAAAGAATAACCACACCCTGAGTTGGTAACAAAGTGATATGGATGATGGAAAAAAAAAACAAAATTACTGGTGTCAGTCAAATGAAATGAAAGAAATGGCTTATATAGCTAATAACTTTATTATGTGGCATTTTATAGCTTTAAAATAGCTCTCTACACCCTCTACAGCTTCAAATGCACCACAACATATTGCAATTGATGACTGTGTACTAAGAGTACATGGACATGTCATAGGGGATACCCAAATGCGGAGTAATGCCTACCTCTTATCAGAGGCTGGCAGACCTACTTCTCCAACTCACCCAAGTGCATGAAGCTACACGGCAATGCCTCCTACATCCATGCCCTTTTCTCAGCCCTCCCACCCATTTTCTTTTTTCTATAAATCTCTTTTACGTTTATATTCAAATCATAGATGACTCGTTTAGACCAGTGCATATTGTCCCAACTTACAGCTTACAAACCTTGTATACCAATAATGACATCCTATCTGAACTCGTACTGCTATACAACATACATCCACACGAGTCTGCAGACTTTAAACATCACATTTACATATACATCCACACTTGCACTCATCCCTACACACAGTCCCTTTCTCAAACATACCTGTGTATTCAACACAACCCCACACACTTACGAACGCATACCCCTTATGCACAATATCACATTAACATATACATCCATGCTTGCACTCATCCCCACAGCCAATCCCTTTCCCAAACATGCATGTTCATTCAACACACACACCACAAATCTATGCAAGGTCTACAATCATTTGCTCTCACATCTTGCTCTACTTTGTCTATGTAATTATAGTGCTTCATATAGGTCTTTCATACTGTAATAAACAGTTGCTCTTTATTTTGGTCTTCATATATAGATTTTTTGTATATATTTCAATGATGTTTCATCAGTCCCTTCCATTCCTGTAGGGATGCAGCTACTGTATCTTTCCAATGTTTCAAAATTAACTTTTTATAAATGGAAAAAAACTGCAATACTCTAAATTTGACATTAACCTAACAAACTAGTAATCCAGTTTTAAATTTCCAACCAAACCTTATTGGCACAGGTTTTCATTAGTTGTGATGCTATTGGTTACATTTAAGCTCTCCGTCCATTGGATTTGAATTAGTAATGCTAATATTTTTATTTCAGTCATCATATACCTTTTGTAGTGAATAGCTGTCCACTCAATCAAGCAACTATATACTTTTCCTATCAACTTTTTTTCCCTCCTGTTTTTAAGATCAGATCTCTATAAGTAATGCTATCCTTTAGCATATTTTCTTCTATCCAACTTCTTAATTATATATATATATATATTAAACACATCTTAAATTAAACTTTCTTTTAGGTTGTTTTGTTCACAAATCTGATAGTTATTCCTCTATCTATCCATGCTACTAAATTCAGTTTATTTTTAATAACTGCTTAATTATTCCATAAACCTGTAGTTGTTGGCACATTTATGTCTACTCTTAATATATTTTAAAAAAAATTCCATGCTTGTTAGTGTGCTGTTTATTAGAAAACCTCAATTTTTAATCATTCGTTTTGTGAACATTGCCAAAAAACAAGTTATCTGGCCCAAGCTGGTGGTCCTCTATAATGACCCAGAGGTCTTCATCAGATCTATTAGTCAAAATAAAAAGACTGCACAGCATAATGGTACAACTCAATTTTTGGAAAATGCAACCCCTCTTTGCTTCAAAAGAGCTGATGAGTTTAATAATTGTTTTTAAAAATGCTGTTACTATCTGAAATACAAATAGCAGGTAACCATATCATTTTTACCAAATTTATTCTTACAATTAAATTTACTGGAAGGTCCTGCCATTAATCTAAACTTAAGTTCAGTAATTAGTCAGGAGTAATTATTCCTATATAGTTTTCTGTTATCAGGGCTTATACTTAATCTTTTCCCTTTGCCATTTAAACTTTAACAGTTCATTTTTATATGGTAAGTGCCCTGATGTAGGCAAAAGTTCTGTTTTGATGTATATTTATTTTTTAACCTGATGTTTTGAAAAACCTTTTTATAACTTCCATTAAGTAGTAGAGGATAGATTTGCTGATATTAGTTAAATACAACATTAGGTCCTCTGCATAAAGGCTTAGTTTGTAACACTGACTACGTTCACATGGTGGGATTGGTTTGGTTTGGGATTGGTTTGGGTGTTGCTTCCCAACGGGTGGTCTGTCCCCAAATCCTTGTTCACATGCAGTTCGTCTAAGCGGATTCGGTCAGAGACCTGGCCCTTTCCGCTACGCTAGGTGGGGGGCGCTGTAGTCAACTTCTATCTTTCTATTATTATCTTTTAATGCAAGGAACGTCTGTTCCACGCATAACTCTTGAACCACTCATCCGCTTGATCTGAAATTTGGAGGGCGTCATCATAATGTTACCAGTGTGTGCAGTGCCAAGTTTCGTGTTGTTTGGGCAAAAAATGCCAAAGATATCGGTCAAACCGTGCAGACCCAGCCATGACTACCCAGGCTGATAAGATTTACAATGCTAGCTGCTACAATGTTGGACATAACGCGACTAACGACACAAAACTACAATAATGGACATAACACGAGTAAACATTTGCCCACAACAAAGCTGCTACGTAGGTAAGATATGCAACAGCAAACTACAGCACTGCACACATATGCCTACAGTGCATACAGATGACACGTAGAGGAAACTGAACTTTTCACCTCTCATTCCGGTTATTCCACATCGCAAAACAGTGGCTAAAGAAAATCTTACAAGTCAGTCAGTGCAAATGTATTTACATAGCCTCCTCCTTTCACCTGATATTATTACCCACTTAAACAATAAGGTGGTCTAAACAAAAACGTAATACTCTGGCACATCTTCTATGGGCTCTGCACTGTTCCTACTAAATAAAGACAATAAACAAACTTTCTGGCGGCATACAAAAATGGTGTTCCAGGAGTTTGACGCATTCGCGTACGTGTTGTGCATTCTGCTCTGTTAGAAAGTCTGTATGAAGGAACAAACTGCGTTTTTTATTTCGTTGATACATGCGCAATACCCGAAACCAATCCGATCCCCGTACACATGGCAGTCCAAGTGGTTTGGAACCAGCCCAGGCCTGGCGTTCCAAGTGGTTTCGGAAAACCAATATCAAACCAATCGTATCCCCGTTCACATGAAGCCGGTTCAATCCCAAACCAGTTCCAATCGGTTTCGACTTGTCCATGTGAACGCACTCACTCTCTACCAGCAGCAATGTCACTTATTTCCTCTAATTGGTGAATCTTCTGAGCCATTGTTTAATCGCCAACGCAGATAGTGTTGCCAATAAAGGACAACCCTGCCTCGTACCTCTTATCTGGATAGCCACTGATAGGAGTACACATAGGCAGTGGGCAACTTACACAATTTAACAAAAGAAATAATAAAAATGTATAACTCCTTTTCTGCATCTACCGGCATTAATGTTAAATCTGTGTACCTTCTTAGCCAGTTGCGTTTTAGGTGTTTGTTTTGTATAAACCCTGATAAATTATTGAAGCAAGAACTTTGACTATTCTATTATTTAAGACTTTAGTAATTATTTTATCACAAACGTATTGGTCTGAAGGCTTATTACAGTCTCAACCTGGTTTTGAGACATGTATTACTCCCCACCCATTGTCAGTTTTTATTTATTTATTTTAAAGTGCAGTTGGAGTGGAGGGGTGCAGTTACTCTTTAATAAACTGCTTGTGAAATAATTCGGTGAATACCTGACAAAACACGTTTAATCATCATGCTGCTATTGCAATCATAATAACCTGTTTTAGTTGCTCGTGCATGGAATGTTGGTGAGCGTATTGGGCCATGAGTGTATTGGGTTTTTGTTGATTGGGTTGAATGTGTTATTCCAGTAGGCAGGTGCCACTAACCAATGGCCTAAGCCTGAAGTCTCTGGCCTCAGACCTGCTCAACATCACCATGGACAAATCCCTGTATCTCCGCTGCAGTGACTGGGAGGCCAGCCAGCTGAGCCCGGAGCAGGTAGTGCCTGATGGGGCAGCTGTAGCATGGGGCTCACTACTAGTGTTGCTAGGTGGATGAATTTTAGAACTGAGACTGTTAAGCTTCAGAATTGGATCACTTTGAGATAAAAGCATGAAAATAGGTTAAAAAAACTGTTTGATCAGATTTGGAACCATAGACACCTTGCATTTCCCCCTTGAGGGCTTTGGTGGCAATCTTTTAAAATGGATACAGGTATCAATTTTTTGTTAAAATTGACAAAGCAAAAACCGCTAATACATTTACCATAAATCAAACCAGGTTAGAAAAAACTGAACTGATTTAATCATTGGGAGCTTCAGATTTGGCCTATTGCTTTTGCTATGTGTACATGCATTGAAAGCATAAACTAAAACAATACAATTGCATGTTTTACCCTCAGTAAAGGAGTCTAATCAGATTCGGAACTATAGCCGCTTTGAGTTTGGCCCTGGTGTTTAGATGCCCGCTTTGTGAGATTGTCTAGCAAATATAATGTTTTACTCACAGTGCAATCAATTGTAATGAAGGTTAAGCTTAACCACTGCGTTATTATTGAAACTCTCTGGAATACACTGAATTTAGCTGAACTGTTCATATACAGTAATTGCATATGAACTGAGTCTATGACGCATGCTGTATCTCACTGTATTTGTAAGGTGCTGCTGTTTTTAAGAGAAATAATTAGATTTTCTTGTGCAGGTGAGCTATGCAGCACACGACGCCCAAGTCTCTGTGGTGCTATTTTTCCACCTGCTCAACTCTCCCACCGGCCCCCCTGAAAGCCCCATGGAGCCCAGCTTGTCCCCCTCTGGGGGAGGGAGCACCTACTCCCAGCTGGCCGCCAGGTGCCAGGGGATACTGGATGTGCCGTTCCGGGTCCGCAGCATGCCTGGAAGCCAGGAAGGCGAACGCAGGAGACACAGCAGCAAGAAGCTTTCTGTAGACAGCCCTGACAGCCCTGATCAGCGAGTGCCTGACCCCCGCAAGAACAAGAGAAAACCCTTGGGTGCTGGCTATTCCGCTCGGTGAGAGGATAATTTTTTTTAATGTAGTATAAATAAAGGTGCTATACTATAAGAAATTTACAGCAACTAATCTTATAGTTCTGACATGTCAGCGATGAAGGAAACATGCTAAATTAACATGCTAATTTCACTGGTGTTGGCACCACCAGAATTTCCACGTTGTAACTTTAATTTAGAGCCCCAGAATTCTGTTTGGTTTTATTTTGTGGTTTGCCTCTTGCCTCTACAGGGGAAATAACAGTTGACAGTATTTTGAATTGGATTGCAGTACCATTTTTGACTATAATCCTTAATACCTTAAAACCTTTTAATTAACTCCTCCACTTTTTTGTATTTAGATAGTCCTTGCTATCAAACCTTTTAACCTATCAAACCTTTCTGTGTTCACTGAGTAGTAATGATTTATTTGCAGGAGGTCACCTCTATATGACAATTGTTTTCTTCATGCACCTGATGGCCAGCCTCTCTGCACATGTGACAGGAAGAAGGCTCAATGGTACATAGACAAAGGTATTGGAGGTATGTGGTATTGTTACTTTACAAATCAAGAAATTTTAGTTGATCCCTTTATGCTGAACCATTTCTAAGTTACAAGCGTTAACATTAAACATCAATATCTGTTTCAAACTTTTTTTGTCCTAAGGAAAGTCACAAACGTTAATGAGCAAGACCTTGGCCAAAAGCCATTGTCCAATGCCTGGAATGTTTATATCCGTTCTCTACCGATCCCAAAACACTGTCCACCAAGCTGTTGTTTTTGTGTAACAATTGTTTTTACTACAGCACTTTCACCATGCCATAGTTTCAGTGGGTAATTCCTCAGTTTTAATGTTACTTGAATTGGAATTGCATTATTGTACATTCACTCTGTATCTTAATTTAGATCAGAATTTTGTGATTGTGCATTTAGTGACAAAAGTAGCTATAGAAGAGAAGTTTTATCAATCTTTTATCAACTGTCTCTGGTTAAAAACTAATGTACAGACTGCAGGCGGTCTTTCACAACATGTATTATATTTTCACAAATATGGCAACACCAGCTTTATCTGCACCATGATGTGCATAACTTACAGTGCAATAAAACTTTATAGCAAAAGAACACGGGTTGCTTAACTTGTTGCCAACTGTGTATGTGAGGACTTGCCTGTTCTGGTGGTAGAACTGTACCTGCCTCTCAATTTTTAAATTTCTTCTGGGCTTTTTTGACCGCATTGTGTGTCATAGATGCTTTAAATAAACCACTCTGTTAAATTGTACAAAATGGGGTATGGGAGGAGACATTTTAGATAATTTTGACACGTGTATGTGTTTGCGATCCGCTCTGCTGCTGTAGTACTGAAGAGTGAGGAGCCCTTCATCGTGCGTCTGTTGTTTGAGCCGTCCGGACGACCTGAGACTCAACAAGACTATTACCTCACAGCCAAACAGAACCTCTGTGTGGTCTGTGGCAAAGCGGACTCCTACATCAGGTGTGCTTATGACTAAATGCCATCCCGACACAGGCATACAAAGGTCAACTCCGATAACTTACCTGTATGTTTATTGTTGTGGTGATTAAGTATTGTAAGTTGATTAACGAGTAACCCAATAAAGAAGTCAATGGTAGAGCTGGCGATCTAGGCGTCAAGGTAAAAACCCTGCCATGAATTTGATCCAACCCTTTCCTAGACCAGGTGATCCTAATGAACATGCATCATTAGGCTGGTCTTCCCAATGTTGTTTTTTTTTTTTTTTTTTTTTTTTTTGCTTTGAATTTTTTTTATTATTCTACTCTGTCACTCTTTTTTTTTTTTTCCCTTTGTTTGTACAGGAAGAAGATTGTTCCGCACGAGTACCGGCGCTATTTCCCCGCCGAGATCAAAGACCACAATTGCCATGACATCCTGCTGTTGTGTACGGCCTGCCACGCCGTCTCCTGCACCTACGACGGGCAGCTCAAGCAGGAGCTGGCCCAGGAACACGGCGCCCCCCAGGGCTGCGAGGAGGGAGTGCGCCTCCTGGAGGATTCGGATCGCCGGCGCGTCCGCTCGGCCGCCTGGGCCCTGCTCACGGCCCATGACGGTCTGCCGGAGGCACGGCGCGACGAGCTCCTTAACCTCATCAGCACCTACATGCAGGAGCAGGGCGAGGAGTTCACCGAGGTCACACAGGACGTCCTGCAGAAGGCGGCCAACTTGGAGACCAGGTGGGTGTGACAGCAGCTGTGGGGGCGGGGGGAGGTGTGCTGGATACAGAATGCAAGTTTACAGAATACAGGGTTCCCACTGGTCTTGGAATTTCCTGGAAAATTGTGGAATTTCAATACAGTCTGCTTCAGGTATCGAATGGAATTTGTTAATTTCTGTGCACAAAGTCAGGGAATTTCAGTAATAGTATGTAGTTATCCCCAAAATGTCAGATGTATTTCCATTCATACTTCTTGGTCTTTATCTAGCATTATGGTTTATACAGAAAGTCATTACAGTTTTGCATTATTTTCTGTCAGGGAAAATTGTGGAAAAGTCAGGCAATTTTAAGTTTGACTTGTAGTGGCCACATAATCTTATCACCTCAATAAATATCCTGCACCAAGGTAAGCCAACACATGGCTTAGCTGCAATAAATGATAGCGCATGGCGCATGGCGTGAGAGGCTTTTACGCTCTACATACAAATATTGCTACATATCTGATTAGCCAAATATTGATATGATATTGTATGTTGTGACACTGCTATATGTTTGATACATGATTGTGTAGTGGATGTTGCTGGGCTTTGTGCAGGATAAAAGGATTTATAGTGGGAACTCTGAGATTAGAAAGACCTTGCTGCAAGCCGCATGATGGATTTTAACGGTCAATGTCTTGCATTGGTGCAGGATCTTTAACGAGGACTACGTGCCCCATGGGCTTAAGGTGGTGACGGCGTATGCCAAGCGGGGCCTGCGGGGCCTGATGGAGCTGGAGTGCCTGTGGCGCCAGCACTTCCTGTCCAGCATGAAGCCCCGCTTCCTGCCACCACTCTGGTCGGTCAGCCACAACCACGACAAGTACCTGCGCAAGTACGGCGAGGACCTTGTGATCGAGCTCAGCTCTTCGCAGCCCACCTCACCCTGCACTCCACCAGAGGTTCAGTGAGGACCAGGACCTGCGTGTGTCTGTGTGTGTGTGTGAGACTCAACCCATCCCTCACCACCTCCTCCCTGTCTCCTCTCTCCCAAGCACTGGGACCAGGGCACAGGAAGGAGTTTGCACCCTGATCCGCTGGTGCTGCTTGTGAAGGTACCCGACCAGAAAGAGAGATGCACAGACTGCAAGATCAGACTTTAAAAAAAATATGATCCTCCTGACTAAGCTAATGGACCTCATTAAAACTTGGAGGCTTAGAAAACACTAAGTTGAAAGGGAAATACATTGCAGGGGGAGAGAAAGTGATTGAAAATGTGAATTCTTTTGTACTATATATGACAAAAAAAAAACATCTGTTGCAAGGCAATTTATTTTAAAAAGCCATAAGCTTGCTCTTATATTTAAGTTAAATTATTAAATTCATGCAGGCTTATGGCCCTAAAATGCATATTTACCTAAATCATCAATGCCAGAATATCTGTAGCACAGCTTGTTAGAGTCCAGATTTTTGGTTTGCCTCTGAAGCTGATGTGGAAAGGAGGTACAAAGCAATGTCTTACTGGTCAATGTGGATTGTTTTGTATTATGAATTAAGTTAAGATTTTGTAGAGATACTTTTCTGGACATGGTTGGTGGTTGGAATAGGTCACAAGTCATGAGGTTTGTGGACCTGGCTGTCCCATGCTCACCCCTGCTGCAAGATGGACATATCGTAACATCATTGCGTGTGATGCCTACGCCTTGTTTTAACACAAGGTGAAAGGAGAACGTTATCAATGGGGCCAGCATACTACTACTGCAGGAATATTTGTACAACCACCTTATTGTTTCCTTTCCTGCAAAGAACATGAACTACTGGAAGTGGTGCCAACACTGTGTGTATGTGAGTGTGTGTGAAAGAGGGAGTGAGTGCTAACAGCTTCATCATTTGGATTGAGGATGGTGTCAGTGCTGGCCAGAGGGGCTGTGAAGTTCTTCAGTGAAGCTCTGATCACCTCTCAGGTCACCGCAAGGGAGCCTGCAGCTTTTGATTTTATTTACATTCTTCCAGATGTAAGTCCTTAAAAAAGCTGACCTGTTTCCTAAGCTGTGCTGCACATGAAAATATGAAATAAATCACATTTGTACACTTGAGAACTGTAAATTGCTGGTTTTGGTGGTGGGGACTGGGTGTAAAAGGCAACCTGCCAAAGCAGCATGTACGTTTCTAAAGGAATGTATCAAACACTGGTGAAACGCTTGAGCAGTAAGTATATCGTATTAATCATTCAAAAGGTCTACCAGGTGACATGAGCTATTGTCAAATTTTAAAAATGATCTTTAACATTTATTTTTGAAGCTGTGAGCAGCATTTGATGGAAAAACACACACACAATCTGGATTCACAATATTTATGGTCATTATATACAAAAATCACAGTTTAATAAATAGTCTGTAAAAATGTATACAAAAGGTTTTTTTTCTCTTTACATATCCTAGGTCAGTAACTTCCATGACTTGGGATGTTTTTTGTCAGTAATGACAGTTTCTTTTACAATCGGGTTTTGCTGAATTAAGGCCTCTTGATTTTGGCATTAGAACAATCTATGAGTCAAATTTGATTTGAATGTACAAACCCTTGCCACCCTGTTCACAGTTGAATTATAAAAATAAATATTAAAATAAATACTTAACACACTGTGGCTCAACATGCTGCAGAGTTGCTTTCATGCTAATTTGCTAACACCGTGTCACATTCCTAAGTGCTCTGGTGTCTGAAAGCTTCATGGTTTGGAGTCTTTCCTTCGCAGGCTTAAAAAAACAGGACTGTTCCATTTTACTGGTGATTGTGATGGTGGGTATCTTTTTTTCTTTAAAGAAAAGCACCCCATATTTGTTAGATATTGATGGTTGGTTTGATCTACTTGCCTCACAGGTTTGACCTATCCCTTTGATACTAACCCTAACCATGTTTTCATAAAACCTAAAAAAAAGATTCTTTTCGAAACATTTTGATTTCGCTAAATGGAAACTCCCCACAACAACTTGTCTGGTTTGCCTTTTAAAGTCAGCAGTCTTTTAAAAGCAAAGCATGAACCTCTTTGGTCACAGTAATGGTGAAAGTATTGGTTGACATCTACCCATCATCCAGTCATTGTGGAGCTGCACTTCTGAGATGGGGAGCAATACTGAATTAAATCTACCTGCTAGACTGCAACCGTGGGATCCATACATCATATCTTGTCTTTGCTTATTAAACACTATGTAAAATATTAAAGACCATTTTTTTACAGAATAGCCAAGTTAATGTGAAGGTTCCACTATGAAATTGAATGGCCTCTCATTCACTGCAATGTTTCAATGCCTTGTCATCAAAACCATTTTCACAATATACAAAATAAGACTTAACGCTAAAATGTTTGGAAAAACATAAAGGATATGACTTTCAGATTTTTTGGTTGAATGCTAGTGGATGAAATGGAAGAGCAGACAAACAGATGTGGAATGGGATTTCAGAGAATCGTTTGGCCAAAAAAAAAAAAAAACATGACTGCAGCACCATTGCCATCATACCTCGGGGTCTATCTTGCCATTATTGCTTTTGTTTCCAGAAATCTCTTCAAATGACATGGGTTCTCTGTTTTGAATTGTTTTTTATCTTGTTCTTCAATAACCGTCGTCATTCTCTTGTTTTGGACGAAGTTTGATTCCTTGACAGCAGAGTTGGACATGAGAATGAGCATTTTGCTGGTGGGTTTAAACAGGAACAGGTCACATGATGTCTTTGGGGTGAAGAAAAAAGCTAAAGGGGTACCAGGACTCCAGCTTGCTGATTCAATATACTGTCGGTGGTCACACGTGCATCCCAATATGTCTTGCATGTCTTTTTAGTGTTTATCCATCCCCCCAACCCCACTACCACCACAAACATGAATACATGTACAACCACCCCCACATACACGCACACACATAAAAAACATGGAAATGGCAACACACACAGGCACTCTGCAAATGCAAATTAGGCTGTCGTTCCAGACAGAGCTAGGCTTTTTCACGGTTGGCACAAATGTTTCAAACTGCACATTGCTTTTCTTACTTAACACTCAAGAAATAAATAATAGTATGCCATTACTGCAGTAACTCTTCAAATGAAACCTATCAAACAAATTAATATTAAGCTATTTCTCCTAATAACAGCTACTTGCAAATATACTGCATGAATATGACGCCTGGTATAATGGTTTGCTCTTCTTAAAACCGTAAAACAAATAATAGCTACAATCTTAAAAAACAGTAGTTTGTCTTGTTCAGAACCTCTTGAGATATTTATAAAAGGATAGAAGCATTAAGGTCTGTGGGACAGGCAAGCATGGCTGGGCCATACTCATGCTGGCTCTCACTGTCCTTGGAGTGGCACTTAATACAGGCCCTATGCTCACAAAACAGTGGAAGTGCTGATTTGTAAAGTCTCACATTTCACTTCATACATAAAACAGTCTCAAAAAACTATTTGAAAGAAGCTCGACCCTCGTTTCACGTACTTATCTAAGGAACTTCCCACGGATAGCCTAACCTGGCCTGAGGCTTTGCCTTCAGAGTCGGCCCTGTAGCATACTGCCAAGGGGCTGTTCTAGAGCCGGCCCCTGTGGGAGACGTGCCTGCCCCAGGCTTGCCTGCCCCAGGCTAGACCCCTGTAGCCTCTGCAGCTCCAGGATGCTGTCGATGGCACTCTGCAGATGCTCGCTCAGCGCACTGTCCTCCTGCAAAGACGCAACATGGAGGGAGGGAGGCAATGGCTGAGCAGCAGGGCTGGGGCTCTCTGTCATCTGAGAATCCCGCCGGTTTAGTTTGTGTTTGGCTCCGGGCGGCTCTGTGAGTGTCGGAATGACTTTGGAGCCCAGACACCTGGTAGGAGTGACGTGCTTTTTGTAGGGAGGCTCCTGCTCCGGCTGCTGCTCCTCCTGTGCTGCCTGCACCAGCAAGGCACTGTTTGAGTGTGGAGGCTTGGACAGGTCTTTCTGGGTTGACAGAGAGGACTGGAGTCCATTCGACCTCTCTTTTGGCATAGCCCCAGAAAAGAACGTCCTTAAGTGTCCCCCAGAACCTTCCTCTCTGGCTTTGTCACCTCCGTTGATAAGCTGCCTGCTGTAGTGCCTCTTCTGTCCAGTGGGGGCAGTGGTGGCAGGCTCACACGCAGAATTGTGGACCACCTTACGTAAGCCTGACTCCTGTTTGATGGTGAGGCGCAGTGTCCCTCGACTGCTGGACTGGTACGTCTTCAGGCCAGGGGGGCGGTCAGAGTGTAGAGCCCATCCCGGAGGAGATGAGGGACTGGCCAGCGGCCCACGGTACGCTGGAGTGGGCGAGGCCATGTTGTGAGGAGAGTTCTTTCTCAAGGACACCAGGAAGGATTCTGGGCCATGGAAGAGAGAGAGACAGAGAGAGTATGTAAACACAAGCAAAACAAACATTAGAGTATTAGCAGAGACTTTCTAATAGGAGAAGACAGCACTAGAGGAGCAGTCCATAAAAATGCAAAGGGAAACTTTATAACGCCAAAATGGTGAGTGTCTGCAAATTCCTGTTCCACTGCCAAGAGGCAATCATCTGCCAAACCTGTACAAATGGTGTTCCAATCATGTTGCAGTATCAGGCTTTGCTGTACCACACTTGCCATCTAGTAAAGCACTGTGTGTGCGTAAGAAAAGGGGCTTTTTAAAGCTTTATTTTCATATAAACCAGCAAACATTTGCAGCCATTACAAGTTTACAAGTACAAGTTTTTGCTGTAATTTCAACCATGTATTTGTTATGTCCCTCAATCATTGTAGAGTGCATATACTCATGTCTCGACATTCATTTAGGTAGGACCTGGTCTTATTGACCCGAAATAGATGCACAAAGGCATTGCCAACATGGCCGCCAAGTGCGGGGACTTGTCTAGAAAGATTTTGGTAAATAAGACTATGTACTGCTTGTGACATAGACTACTTGGACACTCAAAAGGCCATCCTAGAAAAAGTATCAGTAAACAAAGATAATTATTTAATGTTTCACAGTGGTTACATCATTCAAGACAGAGACAGTATGTACATGTCACAATTAGGACATACTACTTGTACAGCACATGTACAGCATCTGCAGGGTGCGCACGTGTACACACACACACACACACACACACAGACAGACAGACACTACAGTCTTAGCAACACATACACTCACACGTAAACATGTCAAATCTATTTATGTAAAAGGGACCTGAATGACTGAATATAGTTAGAAAGTCACCTGGATCTCTACGTGCTTTGCGCCTTTCTTCTCCAAGTGCAAATCTCTCCGACTGCAGGAACAATCTCTCCAGCATCACCATCTCAGCTGACGGGCTTTCTTGCTGTTGTCAAGACATGAAAATGATGACTCAAGCTTCCATTACAACTGAACCTGTTTTTTAAATGTCTGATGGTTCGAATGCCATTTTCTAACAGACATGCACCTTGAGGGGGAGAATTTAAAAGTAGGTAGGGGAAAGGAGGCCTTGTTTACCTGAGCTTCTGCCAGTAACAGCTGTCTGTATGTGTTCTGCATGTCCTTTGTGCGGTTCAAAAGAAATACTGATGCAGCCTCAAACTGCTCATCAACTGCCAACATGAAACACAAAGGTTACTCCAGTAAAGTCTAATATCTAAAATAATACCATTTAGCTCTTGTAAAATACAGTATTTTTTTTAATTCAAACTTGAGTGGGACAGGCAATCTCCTGGATAAATTCCCTGAGGCTAAAGGACTCTGCTTTACCTGAGGACATGTCTCTTTGACTAGGCAACCTGCCTGCACACGAATGGTATGGCAGTAGTTGTCTTACTGCATCCTCCATTGTCGCAAATGGACACTGTGACTGTGGGCTTAGAATGACTTTGTGATCTGAGCACAGCTGCAGTTGAATCCTGGGGGAAAAGAGCACATATACAGTGTATATACACTTGTGTAGCCAAGAACTATTTGTACAATTTGATAATAGTTTAAAGTGGAAATGAAATTGTCGATATTCATGTGACTCAAAAACTATAATATCTGCTTGGGTGTCACCACAACTTTCAACAAGTTCACAACCCCAAATATACTGCAAATCATGTAAAATCCTTCCAATTTGTAAGAATGTGCAAATAATTTTCTGCTACATTGTAAGACTTGCATGCTTTATGGTAGGAGCACTTTAGCATTATTCAAGATAACGTCCCTGCAAGAGAAAATCAATGATGGAAACAATGAACTTTATAACTGCACTGATGTCGTTGATCTCTTCATGTCAACTAACTACCACCTAATTCATACCTGTGTCTGCGCATTGCTGGCGTGAGTGGCTCTTCTGTCTCAAATGACTGAAAGACAGCCATCTAGGGGGTACACAAGGAGTTAATTCAGAATAGACATATCAGTTTAATTGGCTGCATTTAATATAACAATGGTCAATTACACTTTATGTCATGTGACAAAGGTGAGAAATCCCTTCTGTGCTTGAATATTAGATTTCTCCTTTAAGAATTCCAGCAGTAATTCTATAGAACATAAATCATGTCCTGCAGCCATAAGGAGTTAACTCAGAACATACAATGTATCAATTTAATTGACTTCTTTTAATATACAGATGGTCAATTACATTTATTGTAATGTGACAAAGGTGAGAAATCCCTTCCTTGCTTGAATATTACATTTTAGATAAACTATGCCCTATAGTATCCTACCTGTATCTTTGACTCTTGCACTGTTTTAGTCTGAGGTGCCTGGACACAGATTTGATTTTTGACTTGAGTCCCAACAACCTGAAGGCTTTGGGGTTGGGAGCAGAACACCACACTGCTATTAGTCACTGACTGGACTGTAGTTTCTGCTGGGAAATTAACACAACAGAGATTTACATGAGTTGCTCATAAAAACAGAAGCAGTTAGTTCATATGTTTTCATTTTTTCAAACATGGCCTGAAGACACTTACTACTGTGCGGAGTCAGTTGTAGAGCTGTTGTGTTGGCCTGCGGCGTTTCGGTCTTAAGGCCTTCAGGCACTGGATGAGTGAAAAGCTGCTGCATCGGAGCCTCCGTCCCACTGACTGACAGCGGTGATGGACTGCTGCACACCGCACTCACTACTGGGACTTGTGGGCTAATCCCCCCAGCAACTCCACACAGAGGGTCTGTGGAATGCTCATTAATGGGCAAGGAGAATTCTGGTATGGAAGCATCCAGTGAGGCTGGAACAGTCTGGGGAGAAGATAACATGCTGCCGGGTGAAGACCTACTGTGCGCTTGGACAGTCATTGGTGTGGTCTCTGGTGTCATGGTGAGGAGCTCCACTTGTGGTGGTAGCAGAGGGGGAGGAGGAGGTGGAGGAGGTACCTCTACCTTGTTGGCTTGAGGAGAGGTGTAAGTGGCAACTTGTACAGGCAAAGAGGTAGCCAGGGTGTCAATCGAAGGGATCATAGGTTTAAGTGTTTGCTGAATAGTAAAAATAAATAGAAATACCATTTTATCAGACCATTTTAAATTTAAATAAATGTTTACAATACATTATTTAATTTATTATTAGTATTAGTAGTAGTAGTAGCAGTATGAAGAAGATGCATTTCATAAAATGAAATGTGATAATATGGTTGTATGATTTGTAGTCATGGTTTATTATCATGAATAACAATTACCTGTTGCAAATGTTGAATAAAAATCTGATTAACAGGACTCTGTCTGCCCTCCTTTTCATGCTGAATCTCAGACTGGGGCATCAGGTTGTTCATCAGTGGTGGTGGTGCAGACAACTCCATGGCCTGGGATGTGTCAGGCACCGACTGCAGTAGGGTGACCACAGGTGGAGTGCTACTAGGCTGCATATCTGCTGCTGTGGATGAAGACTGCAGTGGTACAGGGGGAACAAGCTGCCCACTCTGCACCACACACAAAATAACTGTATTTAACAGAACATCTGAACTTAATAATAAATGATTCATACAAATGTATACCATTTAAGGACACCTTACAGGAAGAGGTGGAAGTATTTCATCCAAACATTTTTCTCAACCAGCTGGCCTTTATGAGCACACAAATCACTAGACAGGTAGATGAGCTAATTAGTGAAATCACCTGTTAGTGCACAGACAAAAGGAAAATATGGCAGGGTATTTACTTTCTGAAGCAAAGATCTCTGCCTCTGTTTACAGTTCAGAATAAAAACATTAAGAACTCCTCTACCTTACAGTAAAATATCAAAAAAGGCACATTTGGAAAATACCTTCTCAATAATGGAACTGACCATTGCCAGTTGCAGTGGTTCCTCTGGGGCCCTCTCCTCCGGCACCGGTCTCTCTGGAAGAAGCAGAACTGAGGCTTGGGGAAGTCTCAGCGGCTGTGCCGACTCACGATGGGCTGACGGGGTGAATGGAAGCCCTTGCATCACCGACGGCCCGTTGACAATGGAGATGGAGGTCATGTCCGGGGTGAGCATGGCTGAGCTGTTGATAAGAGTGATGTGGTTGCCTAGTGCTGGGTTGTGGACAACCGTGGGGCCCTGCTGTCCCTGGCCCTGTGAGGCATAGGCTCCTGACAACTGTGCTGGCACCTGGAAAACAGCAGGCGATGCCGACTGGAGCTGAAGGGGCCCCGAGAGAAGGGTTCCCTGTCGGAGCGCGAGCTGGGTAGGAGTGGTGAATACGGGGCTGAAGTTCAGCTGCCTCTGTGGGACTGTTAGGATCTGGGAACCATCGACCAGGGGTCCTGCTGTGGGAGGGACCCTGCACAGAGTGATTCCTGTGTGGGCTGGCTGGTTGAGCAACTGTTGAGTTGTGCCAGCTGGTTGGGCTATGGTCATGGGAGTCTGACCAGGAAGAAGGAACTGATTCTGTCCCTGGAAGAGCCCGTGCGGCTGAATGACGATGGAGCCGGCCTGATTAAGCAGCTGAAGGCTGACAGGCTTAGGAAGGCTGGCGGTGGGCTGGGGATGAGGTGCTTGCTTTGGTCCAGCAGTAGGTGATGTCACCAGGATGTTGGAGGATGAGGTCCCAGGAACAAATGTGAGGCCAGGTGTGGGTTTGTGTGCAGCAGTGGGTTTGGGGCTTATCTGCACAAGACGAGGCTGTATGCTTACAGGTAGCTTGGGCTGGATGGGCAGAGGGCCTCTCTGCAGCAGGATGCCAGGGGCTGCTGCTACTGCTGCTGCTGCTGCTGTGCTTGCAGTGGCTCTCACAGTCGGCGCCAGCATTGGGCGTGCTGTTACACTTGGTAAGGTCTTCTGGATGAGCATGCTGGAGCCCTGTGCCGGGCTGAGGGAGAAATTGGTATCTGAAGACGGCGCTGGAAACACTTGCCCTGGCAGCAGGCCCATAAACTGGGGAGCAGCTGGCTTAAGAGAAGGGCATCCTGGGCCCACTGCCAGTAAGGATGGCTGAGGTGGCTCGACAACCGCCTGAGTATCCCTTGGCAAGGCAGAGGTGGCAGTTGAAATGGTCAGGGGTTTGGAGAGGTACGGAGGGGCCGGTGGGGATGGCAGCAGGGCACCGGGCTGGTAAAGAGATAAGGAGGTGTCAGTCGGCTGCTGGGCCAGTCCTGCCTCCAGAGCCAGGGTCTGTTCGGTGATGTCCGCCTCCTGAAGGCTCTGCTGCAGGATATCACAGGCAGCATCTTCCTCCTCCTCCTGCTCCTCCTCCTCTTCCTCCTCCTCCTCAACACAGCTGGGGCCCAGCAGTCCTGCCTGGGTCTCCTCCTGACCAGATTCAGCTCTGGCCTCTGGAGACTCCAACAGTGCCTCCTCCAGGAAGGACAGGTCCACGCATCCTGCAGCCGGAGCATCAGGACAGTTCGGGTCATCTGCCAAGAGTGAAGCAGGGCTCTAGAAGAGAACAAAGGTAAGCATCTGAAACAAAGATATACCATGTGTACATAGATGTGTTGTAGAGTGAAAACAGACATCAGAAAAGTTGTATAATGTAGAGCGGAAAGAGCAGATCACCTGCTTAAAGAAACACATAGCTGCCATCCCTCTCACCAAATGATACCAACTCACTCTGGGCTTTTAGTGCACAGATGCTGAAATATGAATATCACACACAGGTGCTACAGGTGCAAGAGGTGGGGGAACTGTTGCCATGGAGATCAGACTGAGGCTGCGTTAGCATCCTAGGAGACAGGGCCACCGACTCACCGGCGCGTCTGGAAGAGGGGGGTCCCCTGGGGCGGAGCTAATGAGCAGGTCTTCATTCTGCAGCTGTTGGGGCAGGAGCACAGTCAAAGGAGGTTAGGGAGACCAGGGAATTGTTGGGCTGCTCACATACACCTCCCAAAATCTGCTCAACTACACCCCTTCATTCTGAACACACTTAAAAAACATCACGGGAATAATCTCATTGAATATAGCAGACAGATGTATGAGGTTGGATGTGTACAGATAGGTCAAACAACAAACCTCGCTGGTTCCATGGAGGAAGTCATTTAGGGCTTGGGGATCACTGTGCAAGACAAAAAAATAATAATAGTGGCTATATGACACTGAAAGACAGGTGTGAGAGTTAGAAGAAAGGAGAACTATATCACTTCATTTTACTTACCATAATACATCAAGTAAACAAGTGCCATCATCATCCTCCATGTCAACTAAATAGAAGCAGAAAGGAGGAAAAGAAACAAAGCAGAGGTCCATCATTTGTATCATCTCTTTTGGTGCTAAACACTACTGTTTATTTCAACTCCTCGTGGCTAAGAAAGGATAAGAAACAACACTGTCACCTTTTTTTCTTCTTCAACCAGCTGCCTGTAATTTTACAGACTGGTAAAATAAAACCAACAGATTATGTTTTAACTGTGGAGCAGGTATATATTTGTACCTCATATATTAAGGGGCTCATACGGAGCAGACAGGTGGAGATCTTGAGGGGGCCACATGGGAAACTTAGTCCAAGTTTCAGGGACTGCCTGGGGTCTGGCACCAGGCCAGTGAGGCCAAACTGTGAGGCAGATCCTGCCTCTGCCAGGGCATCACTCCTCAGGGGTCTCCCGTGCGTTGACTTAAGGCCTTTGGGAGAAAGGAAAAAAAAACTTGTGAACTCTTGTTACCTAATGTAACAGATTGACAGAACGTTGTTAATGTTTAATGCCTGAAATTTAAAAAGTGGTGATACATTACAGCTCATTAAACAAAGCATCCTATTTCAAATGACCACTAAAATGACGACTTCAGCAAAAGATAGCCTCCTGTATTTATAGTCTGTATGTCAGTTACAGAGGACCACTAAAATGCTGCCAAGTGTGTAATAAGAGTGACAACAGTATAAAACAATTAAATGGCACAGGTTCAGAACAGTGCAATTACACTAGTGTGAGTTCTTGGCTCTGCTCTGCTGGACCTAACTACACTGATTTGACTGTACTATTATGATGGACAGGGCATGAGGTGGTGGGACACAGGCAGGAGGACTCCACAGGCCCTGCAGTGACAGGGGGACCTCATGGAACATATGACCAACACTGGTATCTGTAAGTTTTTATTTGGCCAAAAATCTTAGTACACATTAAGCCATATTCAGCTAAAAAAAACAAAACATTTTGGCAGATGATCAAGTGCCAAATCTGCATATCAGCACAAACAAAATGAAACACAGACTGACTTTGGACATATGACCGGTTTTCACAGTTGACAGCCTACGTGTCTGGTGGCTGTGGATGGACAAAAAAATAACATACCAAATGGAATCTTCCTCACTGTGGGCGAAAAATAGGTGGAGTAGGCAATGTGATAGAAATATGCATAAATACAACCGTCATGTATGTGGCTGTCACCCTACCCTAATGGCATTCTCGGAAAATCCAACAACATCAATACAGCGCTCCGCCAGTAACAGGGAGGGTGGCTGATAAGAGTAGCTGAGATGCCTGTCATGTGGATGGAATATGTGTTTTCGGGCCGCTGTCGCGATCGAACTCCTTGAGTTCATCTCTCGTTCATTTGGGAGGGTCTGATACAGCATGTGGCCGACTAGACTCGTAGCCTATTCGCGTTGTCTGAACAGAAAGGACAGAGGAATACCGACCCACTCTCACTGTTGTAATTTAATGAACGACTAGGCTATTCTGGCAGATAGTGCGTCTTAGACTATTCCTTTTCGCGTCTCTCTCTCAGGTTGTAGGGGGATCCTTTGAAGCAGATAGGCTAGAGCACCTCTGAGGTTGCCACTCTGACATAAATCTTGTTTACCTCACGCAACAATCTTAATTTAAGATCCCCCAGTAGCCTAGTATGTGCCGCATCACACTGAATAATGAACCGAAGATAACCATAAACAACGAGTAAATTTCAAAAGCCAATAAGCTGTCGTAAAAGATATTGCGATCTTATTGTACTAGGCCAACACAATATCTGAAGAAACGATAAATCTATGGCACCGACAATCCTGTCCTATACACTCACATCTTCATTGGACGATGAGCTGCTGCTGCTGCTGTTACTTGATTTCTTTTAAGGGATACCAGAGGGTAGCTGAAGCGTAGGGCAGCTTCATAGCAACAAAGAGGTTGCTTTATAAATACCCTATCAATATTGCCCCCCACCCCAGCTGTCACCGCCATCCCCGCTCTCCCGTCCACGAAACAATTTCGCAATAGAACTTTAAAGGGAAAACTCACCGCTTCTTTGTGGTTTATTGTCCTGTCAGGCGGGCCTCTGCGCCATCGATTCTTACTCAGTAGCCTTTTCAGATGCTAAGGGAGGGGGGGCAGGGGGGGGCTGTGGTGGTGTGTGTGTGAGAGAGAGCGAAGAGGGTGGGGGGTGCACTGGGGTGGGTGAGAAACGAGAGTGAGAGGGAGAACACAAAGGTATAAAGCGAGCGCGGAGATGTGGGGTTCAGCAGTCGTTGCGTCCTTCAGCTGTGAAGGAGAAACAGATGCGCTCTTCTTGATTTCTTCGCCCATCCTACTGTAGCGCTTCAAAAACGCCCGCTCTCGTTACTCGCGCTATTGAATTCGCACCAGCTCTGTTGCATTATGCGACTGCATTTCGGAGCCTGATGAAAACAAGCGACCCAAAAGATTGTGTTATTGTCGTATTCTTCTCAATCCCACGAACCGTGCCGTACGCGTTCTTTTTCACTTACTTCGGCTGAGCCTTGTGGTTTGAAAAACAGCTTTCAAGTCAGCAAGCAATAGACTATAGAAGACGACTGCGCTACTTCTAGATCTACCTTTACAATTCAGTGAAATGTCCGATTTTTTTTTATAATATACAAAGCTAGGAGTATTCGCAATAAGATAATTCGTGATAAGATCAAGGTAGAGTATTGTCACCTCCCTAAAAATCTTTGTTCTTAACCAAAAAAAATAGCAACCGACAGATGACTGACAGATCAAATTAAAGATGGGCTACTGATCTTAATTCAATAGGTAGACTATACGTTCCGAAGTGTACTGTTGTACTTTGAGTTACCCTATTTAACCACGACACTGACCAAAGACGCCACCTTCAAATCCATTAAAGTGTCATGTTAAGGCAATAAAACGTGGAATCCTCAGAGTGCCTTCTACACCACACAAACCCTGATTGTGATTACACATGGGCAAAACTACCACTTCTGGTACTAATAAAAGTTTAGAGCAGTCTGATTTAATTCGCTCATCTAACCCAACTCCACCATTCCACGGTCTGTGAAATCAGGCCAAAATTGCATCAGCCAAGTGTCTGGAGATGAGGCAAGAGCTGCATGGTAGCACCACCAATGTCACTGACTGATTATGTAAATGACAATAAAACAGTTTTAAATAAATGAAACCAAATAAACAATTTGTAAGAGTAATTTAATAACGGTAATGAAAAATTGACCATTGGTACAGGGATGTTAAATAAAAAATGTTAAAAGCAAAGGAAAAATACACCCCAACTTTTAAGAAAAAAGGAATGAAAATCCTCTTTAAAACAATACAAACTCTTGCACAATGGCTGACAAAACACAGAGAAGGCCCAAAGTCTGTAGCCTCGTTCCCAACTGCTGCTCCTCTTTGCGGGTGAAGTCTCCTCCTGGTTCCTGGCGGACTGGGTCAGCAGAGCTTCATTTCCCAGCCTGCTGGGCCTGCCGACGCAGCAGCACATAGATCTTCTCTTTGATCCAGTCTTTGTTATAGGGCTGGTATGTCTGTGTGTCCGCACGATACCTGTGCAAAGGTAAACAGAGCTACTATGTCTGACACAGTGTGATACTTCCCTGATAACAACTGCTTACTTGCATACACAGTACCTGCACAAAAGTAAACAGCGTCTGCATCAGTCAGTGCCGTTACACGTGCAGACCAATCTGATTAAAGCAACAATTGTTTTTTTTTTTTTTAAACAGAAACATTTAAAATACTCCACTTTACATGCTAAGCATAGTGAACTAGTAAAGATAACTAAAATTACTAAACTACTTATTTACATGATCTCATTTAATTAGAGTAAATAAAATAATCTGACTAAAATCAATTTTCTGTTTGCATGTAACCACATTGACACAGAATGATACTTCCCTGATAACTGCTTAACCAACAGAACATGTTCATCACGAAGCTGGTTTGGCTTTTGTTCCCATCGTTAAAAAAATCTACATGAAGTCTGAGCCACTGTGGAAGTTAAGACCTTATTCTGAGTTTAGTTTGGAAGCAGACAAAACATCACTGTGTTATTGTTAGCAATTCTCCCATTCTTATTCTCTTCACACTTTCTCAAACCACAAAAGAATTCTTCTTACACTGTGTAGCCAAGGGTAAGTACTGAAGCTTACAGCAGTCACTATTAGAGGCGCAGATCCTAGCTTCAGAAAGTAAAAACCATGCCATGTGTTTTTTTTCTTCCTGTGCACTTAAAACAGTTTCTCAATAATTATCTGATCTATCTCCTGATGATCGTTGTGTTCATTAGGATCTAATTCAGAAAATGGTCGAAGCAAATATGTGGCAGATTTTTTACCCTCTGAAGCTGGTACTGACCCCGGTGCTATTGACCTACTAGTTTACCCTGTCCACAGCTATTGTGATTAACAACAGTGCCTTCAACATACATTCTCAGAGCACTTAAAAACAGTAGTTACTCATTCTACCACATTCCTGACACCTCATTTTCAATTCATTTTCCTAACATACCTGTTATATGTTCTTACTGTAAATAAAAATAACATTTAAAAGTGCAACACTGCTTAGTTGATAGCCAAACCACTGTCAACAAATTGACATTTTGTTCAATCCAACCTCCATCAGGGTTAATTAATAAAGTGGTCTGTCAGTGTTGCACATCATTTCCTCCTGATTCAACTCTTAGGCCTCATTCACACCGTATTGCACAAGAGCAGTGAGGGACAGAAGTTCTGCAGTAAGCGCTACTTTCGCGTGTGTATTCACACCAGGCATGTCTGCGGTGCGGTGTGTCCGCAGCACATCAGCTGCCAGCCACATCTTTAAAGGCACGTTGCCTCATCCATCTTCCAACTTTTATGTGTAAATAGGTAGCAGAACTGAACCTGTTGTGCTAACCAGACTGCAATCATGTGACTCCAGTACCCTAGGTCATGGGGATATGGAAGAGAGAAACTGAAAAGAACTGGGAAGTTCAGGGGGAAGGGAAATACAGGTCCCAAGGCGGAAAAAAAAAGTTGCAGTCAAGAGGCTTTTGAGGTATTCCTGTCAATACACATGATATCAATACATTAAGAGCATAGTTGGCATGAAAGGTATAGTTTTGCTATAGCTTTTTATAGGATTTTGGCTGAAAGTGCTCATGCCACTGGCCTCCTGTGCAGAAAAAGACTTGATTTCTAGTTTCTAGTTGTAGCGCAGTGACTGCAAGGTCGAGCCACTTTAACACGCTCACGTCACGAACGCACAGGTTTTGGTGGAATGAGGCCTTATTTCTATGGAAAATGGCAATAACATTTATCAGGGTGTGCAGGCTGTCTCTAGCCTTTCTGAATTGTTCTCATTATTTAATTTAATAAGTCATTTAAAGGGTGAATAACTTGACTTGAATTTTTTTTCTGTGATATAGAAATGAATTAGTTAATCTGGACTACAGAAAAACAAAACTCTTAACATTCCAGATTTTTTTATCCATCCATCAAATGACCCACATACATATAATCATGGACCGTATGCCCTTTACATATATAAATGTCTTTGAAAAGCTAATTCACACTACAATATTTTAGCCAAATTTTTTCCAGTCACAGTCTCGTGGAAATTTTAGTAAAAACCTGTGAGTCAGCAGTTAATTGGCAAGGTGTGGACTGTTCTACAATCAGATTATATGCACCTTATGGATCGTTGGTGTGCCAACTATTAAAGGAAGTCTTAAGCTTGCCTTATACTCACAGTATCAGTCATGATGCTCGCAATATGTGATGTGATGTCACAATTGCACCCAACCTTTTCATACTGGCACTCGGCACATGCACCAATCTTGTCTTCTTAAGAGGTGTCATACTGCCACAGTAGTCTAACAGTTCGGAAAACCTTGCGTTTCAGAGGAATGAAACATGGCTGAACTGCAGTCATGCAGTTTACATCTTCATTTAGGGTTTCCAGCAGTATAAGCCTATTTGTGTCCAATGTTTTTAATTAGGAAGACATTATGAGTGATGGTAGGACGAGAGGGTAAGGCAAAATAAGTCAGTCTAATAAACAAATTGCAGGCTTCACCAACATTGGTTGTGGATAAAACTAAATAAATCCTTAAAGTTTCTGGTCAGTTTTTTTTTTTTTTTTTTTACCAATTTCTATGACTTCTGTGGCATTAACACCTCTGATGAGAAGATTGGCGTGTGTCGAGCATCAGTATGAAGGGGTCTGGCGTACCGGTGATGTCACAATATTGCGCACACGGACAGACATGGCAACTAAAAACCAAGCTTTACAAAATCTGCTGTGGGCACGACCTCCCGGCAAACCCCTAAACTCTGGTGCGTACCATTAGAGACACAATGAGTATAAACCATTAGCGACTGACAAAGAGCAACAGCCAATCAGCGGATAACTGTGGACATGGAGAAAGGTTTCTTGAAAGCCTCAGTGACAACTGACTAGTAGTCTTAACAAGGCACACTATCTTCCAGTGTTAATATTTTGAGTGTGTCCAAATTACATTAAGAAAGCTATGCAGGAGAGTATGGAGAGGGAGAGAGAAAGGGTGCCTTAAACTGACGGTTATCAACTGTACTACGAAGAGACAGATTGTTACCCTTTAGACTTGTACACTAAGCTTTGCATTTCTGCCTTTCTGTGCATGTCCACAAGCTTTTGTGTAGTCTACACGTGATATTTTTAGACTGCGTTCTGTCGACTGTTACATTTACAAACGTTCAAGGCTTGTGTTCTAATTCAGGGGTAAGATACCTGGTAGTGTGTGTGTACACCCAGGTCACAGATCAGTTGTAAATCACAATGCTTCTGATTGCAAGAACACAAGTCGTCCAGTATGAATACAGAAACGCAAGCAATCTTGTGAGCGACCTTGTAATCATTGCTAGTCTTATAATCTGAATTTGCCTTTAGGCTGGAAATGCTTTTAGAATACAAATAAAACACCTCATTATTACTGAGAGAACACTTTCCCCAGGAAGAATGTACTTACACCAAACAGCTGAGGTCAGCCAAGTCATCTATGAAATCGAAAAGTTGACTGATGTCATATGTAATTGATGGACTGTTGGGATTCATCCTCTTTAGATGTTCCTCATACATTTTACAGACACCTGCATAAAGAGGCACATCATTAAGGACATAAGGATTTATCAAGATCATTGTTTTTTCCTAAGCATCTAGGTTTGAAATCATCTAAGCTAAACGTAAATCTACAATATTTACTTGAAACTCAATCACCTTCCATGCACTCGTTGACAGACTCGTAGTCTGCATATGTTCTTCCCTCGGGCCTTTTGGTGGGCTGCACCAACAGGATGGTATGTGACTGTGGGGTGAATAAATAGCCCTGTTAGATCCACACTACAAGGGGGAAAATCAGAGGCCTTACAGCTTGTTTATCTGTTCAAAAGCTAGGCAACCTTGACTGGGTCACAGTTTAACACTTTCAGATTCTGCGTTAGGCAAACC
Source organism: Setipinna tenuifilis (assembly GCA_030347295.1). NCBI lineage: Eukaryota > Metazoa > Chordata > Actinopteri > Clupeiformes > Engraulidae > Setipinna > Setipinna tenuifilis. The sequence goes on from CM059278.1 coordinate 12,254,208, forward strand.
GTTAAACTGTTGTAATCTGTTAAATTCAAGTACATTTGATAGCAGGTCAGTGAACGTGCTTTCCCTTACTGTTGTGACGGTGGACAATCTGACCCTGGAGTTATTAGCTCAACATGCTGTAAATGTGGTGTGTAAGGACTCACGTAAACTACTCTTTTGCCACATTCAATCTTAGTAACCCGTAAGAACACAATAAGGAAACCAAGTTGAAATTAATACATTGAATGGGCATCGAAGACTATACTGACCATCTACATGCTGTCTCATTAAAAGCTAACCAATTTCCTTTTTATAAGTACTTTGATTTACAATCAACTTATATTAGCTAGAAACTAGAAATTCAAATCTAGCTAACCTAGCTAGTTAACCAAGTAGCAACACACGCCAGTAGCTTAAACCATATTAACACGTGTCAAGCGAATATAATGCATTCACAAATATATTTAACATATACATCGTTAATTAATCTATAGTAATGCAAACATCCGACTAACCATTGTAAAAAATGATGCGGTCTTCTTAAGAAAATGTGTTGACCATGGAAATCGTGAACCGAGACTGATGCGAGAGCTCTCTTGTTTGCCTCACTAAGTCATTTCACTGCTTTAGAAAATGTCACACTGCCACCTAGTGTTTAGGAGTGGGAAAACAAGCGTAAAAAGTGTTGTTTGGAACCTTGGAACCCATAGACATAAACATGTTTATATGTTTATGTCAGAGACTCTTATATACAGTCAATAGTTTATGTTGAAACCAACATAAGGTGACGTGAAGCACAGATCTGTTTTTACGTTAGTTTAAATGATACAAACTTACACTATACTATGGCAACTTGAACTATTCGAATAATATAATG